>SSNR01000003.1:4089728-4168968 GCA_006937965.1 Callopanchax toddi | reverse complement strand
AGCTAAATGAAAAATCTCACAAGTCAAAATAAGTTAGAAAGCAGTAAATACACTCTAAAAAGTAAAACCATCATTTACTTAAAGTTTTTTGGTGTAACATTTTTACACTCAAGAATTTTGAGTAGAGACAATTATATTAAGTAAAAGCCAACTTTATCAATATAATTGTCTCCAATCTACTCAAAATTCTTGAGTGTAAAAATGTTACACCAAAAAATTTAAGCAAATGATGGTTTTACTTTTTAGAGTGTATTAAACCTCATTCATGGAAACGTTTATTATTCCAGGCTGATTTTATAGATTCCCTTATTAGAAAGTTAAGCTTTTTATGGAGAAATTAGATTTTCACATTTCATCCTTTTAGACCCAAACATGTTTAAAAACCACAAAAATAAACTAAATATTTTAAAGTTTAAACTCACTTCTTAAATATATCCTCTTTTTTGCTGTTTCCCCCCAAAAGATTAATTTATATAAATAAGAGGAATATCTGAAAATGTGCATTAAATACAATTATAAAGACTCTGTTGTACAGCTGTTAAAACTTCCACATGTCCACAAACTTTTATTTAGGGAAGTTATCTAAAAAGTCAGGTATTTTCTTATCAGGGTGTCATTACAGGGGTTGGGGGGGGCGTTTTTTTACTCATGAAAACACCCAACATGGCTTTATAACACTTGCTGTTTACCAAGAGCCCTCCATGATACCTGGGTCTGTTTACTGCTCACCTCTGCTCAGAGAGCGGCGTCTAATGGCTCAGGTCTCGGCTGCAGGTCAGCGTTATCAGGTGAGGCTGTTTGCTGGTCGCTGGGTCACTCCGAGGTCAGCTGTCTCCACGTAGAGGCAGGTGAAGAATAAATCCCGCAAACAGCCTGGAAGAAGAGAGTGGAAACAGAGGCAGGAGAACAGGAATGGGGAATGTATTTGGTCAGGTGTGGCACATGGAGGTGGACGGACTGTTCAAGCAGAAATCCTGCATTCAGGTTTTCAGCTGAGAATGAGCAAAATGCACTTTGTGCTTTACATAAAACAGCAGAAGCAAACTGGTGGAAGTTAGAACGTTTTGTTTATTCTGATTAGGTTTGCAGAAATCTGAAGATAAACAGCTTTTTTCCAGTAAATGTAGTCACGTTTTACTATTCATTCCAAGTAAATGATGAATGTAGCTAAAATAAACCACCTCATGTCAGGTTATGTTCATCAAGCTTAACATTGAGTCTTCGGTTGCCATGGAAATGGAAGAAGCTTCACCCACTAACTGCATGTTCAGGATACAACTTGAAGCTGAGGCAGCCAGTAATGTCTCCTCATCACTTATAAAAACACTGTTTTCGTGACTTTAAGGTCACTCCTATAAAGCCCTTCTTTGTTTTTTTATGGATGCTTTATGACTTATTTTATGTATTAAATATAAGTAAAACTTTAAATCTTCCAAAGCAGCAAAAACTCTGTTAAAGAAGCACCGATTGGTCTAAAGTCTGCCATCATACAGTATAATCTAAAAAAAGAATAAAGTGTTGATTATTTAATATAGACCCAATTGTTTAAACTTGGAGACAAACATAATTAATACAAATTAGATTGGAAATCTGACCAGGGAATGAAGAAAGCAAGGACTACATAGGCTGGGAGGAGGATCACAGTTGTTGTGTTGTTGGTAGATGATGTAAGTAAATTCATCATAGAGGGAAGCAGAACATTAAGACCAGAGCACAAGGGAAAAAAACTCACCTGTAGGTAAACGGCAAAGAAATACCTGATAATAAAAATTATGTAAAAACTCAACTGCAGTGAGAAATCAGCAGATAAACAAATAAAACCCTGATGCAGTAATCCTAGAGATGATGACACAAACTCACCTCATCTCACTTCCTGGTTGATTTTCCTGTTTTTTATTCCTCCATCACTCCTCAAACCTCCTTCTCTAAAACGTTACTTTACGTTTTTCAAGATGTTGTCGCTCAAAATAATTTATCTGGATGCCTATAGTTTGTTTTTGCTGCCATCAGGTGGACAAAAATATAACTGCTGCAGATTTAATGCAGCCAATAAGAAGAAATCCGTCCTACTTATAATGTGACAAGAAGCACATCATTTAAAAAAGATCATTTCCATCATTTTGTTTTGGCTTCACATAACCAACAGACTGAGAAAATAATAGTAGAGTGAAATAAACTGGAATTTAAACTTTTTTTTAATATAACAGCCAGAATAAATAGTCTTTGATTGGTGATAAAACCCTAATCTAAATGTATAAATTGTGTTAAATCTGATAAAGAACTCTGAGGATTGGATTATTTTTCAGGTTTCCTTCTTCTGATCTTTCCTCTCCTCTTTCTGTTTCAGTGTCCTCTTCAAGCTTGGTGAGAATGTCCACCTGACTTCCTCGCTGCCCGGCAACCGGAGCACATTTTTCCGCCCTCTCGCCACCGTAACCATGACGACTCTTAATAGCCCGCAGCCGCGTGCTGGACGATGAGTCAGTCAACAAACACAGAGCTGTGATGACGGTGGAAATGAGAGATGAGGACAGAAGAGGAGGGGGAGAAAAAAAACAATGCGTGTCTGGATTCGTCTCCGAAAACGATCAACAAGGACTCAAAACACAAACTTTGAAAACAGTGTTCAGCTCCCCCGATGCTAAAGAACAAAAGCACCTGGATGAACCTGAATGGAGGTGATGATTTAAGGTGGAAATATAAAGAAACCTGCTTTCAGATGGAGGGGCGTGGCCCTGCGGCCGTGTGACAATCACATTAACCTTTATTGATCTTCTGCATGCATTTCTAACGGGGCTTTTAAAGGAGTCTTCCATGTTTGTCTTTCACACTCAGTTTGCTGCAAATGATGAATCAGTTCATCGTTTGGAGCCGTTTCCACGTTGTACACTGTGATTGAAAGGACTTCGACAATCTTGAAAAGGACTATGCAATATGTGTGTAAGCAATGCGTTGTATTACTGGATTCTGCACAAAACTCCACACACTCGAGGCTGGAAATAAATATGCACTATCAGCGAGCGTATACTATTGATAAAGCTGCAAAATAACTCAAGTAAAGGGATATGTATAATAGGATGTTTGAATGCAGCCGGTTTAGCCTTATTTAACGGAGGAGGGTTGATGCTTTGCCTTCCATGGAAACCTCTGATGACTGTTTGTGCAGAGGTTCAGGTGAATTTCAGGAATGAGACACAGCCTCCCTTTATCTCTCCTCAATGTGAAATAAGACAAATATTGTTAATAACTCCTCATCATAAATCAGATCCCCCCAAGTAGAATGAAAATGTTCAAGTAGTCAGAATCCAAACAGACATGAAAGCGGACGGTGTTGTGACAGCTGTGGCTCTTAATCATACAGGAATCCAGAGCGGCTGGAGCGGGCACACACACACACACACACACACACCCATGGTGACAGTATTAAGGTGTGTTTAGACCACCGCCTTGACCCCCCATTAGAGAACATGTCATCTTCTGAGAGGAACTGACTTTAAGTTTGACCACAGTGGGATCAAAGATTAGTTTATCTTCTACCATAACAACAAAAACACACTAAAGTTACAAACCTGAAGAATTTATTAATTTTTTTGGTAAAATCATTATCATTCCTGTTGTAGATAGCTCTGTGAACAACCTCAGTTTGGAGAAGTAGTAATAAGTCCTGATTGATAAGCTAATGGCTAGTCGAAGCAGAGCCAAAATGGAATGCTATATTTTCAATTGATCAACATACACTTATGTCATATGCTACCCACAATGCACTGTGAGCATCTATAGTTATATTGTCAAAGATGATTATTGTACTTGTAATTTCTAAAGTTTTTTTTATCCATCTAATAGATCAAAATTTAACATTTTAAAATTTTTATTGGATGTTTTTTATATTTAATAAAATTTGTTGATGCTGAATTTAACAGCTGGCAAACTGACCATTTATCACACACTTTTTTGAAAAAATTAAAGGAATATTGCCAAAAACTCATTGATTCTTGAAGGACACAAGGTTCTCATATACTTTATTAGATATATTTAAACATGTAATCCACTGATACAGCTGTGGTTCACACTTTTTTATCTGTGACTGCCATGTTTGAACATCCAACAATAATACTGTTGCTATGGTAACGTAGCACCTTACTGCATAGTATGTAAATGTGCATGTTGATCAATCTGAATTATTTCAAAGCAGTTCATTTGAACACTATTTTATAAACCTTTACATCAATTCTGTGGTTATTTTTTGGCAGAAATAAAAGGAAAATGATGCGGCTAACTGCTGCCATTTCTTGTGTTAGCAAGAAAACCAAAACATCCTACGTAAGTCATCATAATGCAAAATTGACAGCAATGGAAAGGTTTCTAAAAAAAGTGCACACATTTTTTTTTTTTTTTTTTTTTTTAGATGAGGGATGTTTAGTCTTTGCCCCACTGTGACTAACTCATTAATCCAGTCAGAACTGATCTATTTCTCCAAACTGAGGCCATTCACTTTTTTTGAAACACACTTTTAAAGACCTAAACTGTCAGTTTGACTCAACTCATCCCACCCGGCCTGTAAAACGGTGCAGATCCAGTCTCCTGTTCAACATTAGGTCATTTTGTAGTTATTATTATTATTTGTGACTGTTATTAGCATATCCGCTGCCATCTGATCAGAGGGCACTCATACCTGTGTGACCAGACATGATTTCTTCTCTTTTTTTTCCTCTTTCTAATGTATTATTTTTGTATAAAATTGAAATCAATCATAAATCATTATTTATACATTCTGAGAAAATATTGGTATTTGAAGTAAAATGGTTTTTTTTCTAAAAGTAAAATTTGGTTGTGTTCATTAATTTGTTTGTATTGCTAATATATGGTGATGGTGCATACATATTTGAATTATTTTTAAAATATTCAGCAAAGTGAAGAAACTAAAGTGGAACAAGGACTGTAAAGTTGTATAAAAGTACAATGTGTGTTTTTACTGGCAGAAAGGAAAGAGAGTTCTCAGCTTGTCTGTTTATAACCTCAACAAAACAGTTGAAGTGTGATAAGAAAATAGTTGCTTTGAAGTTTATAGATCTAAAGTGCACATTTCATTTCAAGCAGCGAGTTCGTTGAACCTGACATGTTGATCGATTCCCTTCAGACTTTATCTGATTGTGAATTCATATAAAACATGGAGCTGCAGGTTGTGAGGGGATGTTTAAAATTTTTTTTTAGGATACGTTGTGTTTGTGGTTGGGATCAGTATTCTACTTCTTATGACAGATGAGGAAATGCTTGTTGTTGCTGCAGACATCCTCAGTTTGGCAAGAATTTCTGCAGAGATGATTGATTGCATGTTTGTAAGTTTTGTGCAGAAATTTGCTGGGAGGTCAATTTTATTGCACAGGGAAATCAAAGAAAAAACAGTCAGGATGAAAGGAAAAGGATAATAGTCTGGAGTTCATGCACAAAATGTTTAGCTCTTATACCCAAAACAACAAAAAGAAAAGAAACAAGAATCATCAAAAGGAAACAGTTTAAAAAAGACATAACCTCAACAG
Organism: Callopanchax toddi; assembly: GCA_006937965.1. Taxonomy (NCBI): domain Eukaryota; kingdom Metazoa; phylum Chordata; class Actinopteri; order Cyprinodontiformes; family Nothobranchiidae; genus Callopanchax; species Callopanchax toddi. The sequence goes on along the minus strand of SSNR01000003.1, from coordinate 4,163,431 downwards.
TTTTTTCATCAAAAAGTACGGTAGTTTCAATGAACAATCATCGTGGAAGCTAACAGAAAACAAATAAATAACAACTAACAAAGAAGCACATTTTAAAGGCATATGCAGTTTTGTTTGTTTTTAGCACCCCCTAGTGTCCGTTTTAAATCACTGTCGTAAAAACGTTTGCACCATTGTTTCTGCTCAGAAACACCTAAATCTACCTGTTGAAATGTCTCCTCAGCCTTCACTGCTTTCTACTGGAGCGGTTCATCACTCAGTCAAAGAACTCAGCTGTGTTCAAGCAGGGAGAGATGGGAAAAAGCAGGAATAATGAGCTAAAAACACTCCAGCGCTAGCATAACCCACATTGGGTTAGCCTAACCCTTGTGATATTTGTGACTTTGTGAGACGTCAGGGCACCATACTGGAGACTCTGGCCCAATACTCGCACTGCTATTTATGGGTAATGTGCTTTGTCAAAGTCCGCACAGATACAGACTTCGATGAAGTGCGTAGCAAGGTGGAAAAGGGGGCGGGGACAAGGTCCTGAGTCTCCACCCAAGAAAATTGGGACACATAAGCACTTGCGCACCTCCGCGGGAATGGGCAATTGAGGGGTACAATCATGGAAGTGCAAGTATTGGGACCGGGCCTCTGAAGTTAAGGTGGTATTCTGGATCCAAGCACCACATGGGTCTGAGGGACTTTTCATTAATCCTCTAAAAAGTCTTATTAGCACATTCTGGCTCAAGGGAAAAAAAAAGAAAATGAAAAATGACAGAGTATGTCTTTAAAAGAAAATGACAATTTCACCTTAAATACTTTTTTTTTTTTTTTTTGCTGGGTGCAGATTTACTATTAGCACACATCATTTAGATGTAAAATGCAATCAAGTGCGTGAAATAAAATACAATATGCAACAAATGCATGGTTTATGCACTTCATGTAAAAACAAATTGCAGTCTGTCCATCCATCCATCACTGAGTCATCCTTTTCTCCATCAACACATTGGATCCCAAGGCATTTTCAGGCTAGAGAGGATCCATAATCTCCAGTCCTGGGTCTTTCTGGGGTTTCCTTGTGGGACTTTGTGAGACCAGGAGGCATCAGCTGTCTGAACCACCTCAGCTGACTCCTTTCTATTTGAGGAGATGCAGCACTTCCTTCATAGCTCTCCTTGGATGATGGAGCTTCAAACAAAAATGGTTTAAGCTGAAGCCTAGCCTTTGTATGCCTCCTTTATAGCAGGTATGTAAAAAGCCGAGGGCCCTTGTGGCCCTCCTAGTGATTTTGTTTGGCTCCCAATTTCAGGAATTTGTTGCTGATGCTGAGACTTTATAACATCTTCATGTTAAAATTTTTACTAACAAGAGGCCAAACAACAAAAAATACAGATAAATTAGAAAACAATAATATGTTAAAGTTTCAATTCAATCCAAAGTATTATTCTTATATTAATAAGAAATTAAATATATATATATATATATATATATATATATATATTATATATATCTCCTTAAATATATTTAAGGAAAATCTGATTAATATTATTCTTATATTAATCAGATTCTCCTTAAATATATTTCCCGGTAAATAAAACCACAAACCCTCTCTGACTTTCACTAAACGTGAGCTCCATTAATAAAATGTGATGAAATCCAGCAGCAGCATCGCTGAAGAAAGAGTCGCCCATCCTGTTCTTGTTGCCGATGATGGAGGAAAAAACAATCGACCAATCAGATCCAAGGAATTGGACGCCTTTTTTTTAATAAGGTAGAGATTTTTAATATCTCCTAAAGATTAACTGATCCTTTTCCACAAACAAATAATTTGTTCTGTTCAACAAAATTTACTTTTGAGGAGTACAAATTAAAAAAAAAACACAATTAAAAATATATTTTTAAAATAGCAAAAAGCAGAATTTTGTGGCCCACGAGGAGTTTCAGCTTGGTGACTTTGGACCTCATCTTGAACAGTTTGGACCCCCCTGCTTTATAGACTTAGTCAGAATTCTAAAATCACAATTAAAACACAATGTATAGTAATATTTACACACTTTCAAAGTCAGCAGGTCCATCCACAAAAATCAATTAACAAATAAGTCAATTAATAATAATAACATAAATACCTGAGGTTTTTCTGCATGTGCACAGATTGTGTACTTTATGGGATTGTACAGGCTTACGTACAATGACTTTAGTATTTTTAAATTATCTTTTTGACGAACATTTTCTTAAAAGAATTAACTGTTACAAGTATTTTTCAATGTCTATATGTTATTCTGTTGTTTTCCTCACTTTGGTTCCAGTGTTTTAACCTTCTGTCTTCATCCTGTATCTCTGTGACCTGGAAAAACCTCCAAATACAGTCAGAAAATACATGATTATGTACTTTAAACAGTACTTGTGCTGTTTGTAAAAATACATTTATAAATGACCTAACAAAAAAGCACCAGCACTGCTTTAAACCATTTAAAGATCAGGTTTTGTGAAAACATTCACCTCTGTGTCCAGTTTTAAACCTTCTGATGATCAGAGGAGGGTCTAGACCAGAATCAGAGGGGGGCCAGGCAGGGGCCAGTTGCTTTGTTAGAGAGGCACATTTGTAAGAAATAACACTATCGTCTTTAAGTATTTTGAATTTTAGTGTATAATTACAGCAATATAATAACAGCAATTCCATTACAGTTGTAAAAAATTGAATAAGTTTGAAAATAAAACAATTTTCCCAAAATACTTTGATCCATTTCAGTGACCAAATCAAACAGTATTTGTCTCTAATGCCTGAGACTCTACACTTACAAGGGGAGAAGGGGAGGGGGGGGCACAGGGGGGTCCAAGCTTGCTGTCAGGGTGGCGCCGGCCCACCCTGGACTCCCCTTAGAACCGCCCCTGCTGATGATGAGTTCTGATTCTGCTCAGTTGACCTCCATCCTGCTGAGGACAGCCATGTAATCCTCTGACGTCGCTCCATTTGGTTTTCAATCAGGTCTTTGATTCTGAGACCAGGAAGCCACTGAGCTCTGTGTTTGCTCTTTTATTTCTGGGGAAACTGGAACACTGGGAGGCTTATTTGCATCTGTTAGGGTTTCAATAATATCTCTAAACATCTAAATCAGCATTTTCTAATTAATTAGTAGAAATTATGCTTATCTATCAATATAATTTGACTGAGTCTGTTATGAGACTCAGTAAATGTTAAATCTTTTAGTAAATCACTTATTTCTGTCTGGGTTGTTTGTGTTTGCTTAATTTTTTCAGAAATAATCTAATTCTAAAACATGAGTTCCAGTGTTGTCAGTACTTAAATAGTACAGAGTGAGTATCAGATTTGATATCAGGATGTATGTTTACTGATGTTTGTTCTTGATTATATTTGATTTATTTTAGGTGATGATGTTTCTCCAGAGGCGGTCCTGGGGGGGGGGCGGGCCCCCCTGACAACAAGCTTGGCCCCCCTGTGGCCCCTGCTAAGTGCTGAGTTTTTTAGATTGTGCCCCTCTAAAAAAGCAGCTGGACCCAGCCTTGGTCTAGTACCGCCACTGCGTTTCTCTTTAACTGGATCGTTGTGATCTTTTATTACCTGGATGTTTTGTCGTTCATTCATAACAGGAAGTACGTTCTGGATGTTGTTTTTCTGTTGTTTCACACTAAACCTCAATTACAAGTCATTAAAAAAAAAGAAATTAAATAGACTCCATATTGTTTTCTAAAATGATTAAATTGTCTTTACTTCTGTGGCACGGAGGGTCAAATGTGAGAAAAGTCTGGAACGTTTTTACTGGTTTTTATGATGGAAATAAAGACGTTTTAATCCTTTTAGACCAGAATGTGTTGGAGTCCAGTTTCTATCCATCCAATTCAAAAAGCACCTCATCTGGATTCATAAAGGTTACAAGAATCACTCCTACTTTGTTTATTGTAAATAATCTCAGTTATTAAATGTCATTTGAGGTCTGTTACAAACTTTTTTTTATAGAAAGCTACATCCAGTGGAACATTTCTCTGAAATGATCTTTTAACTGTTTTAACTCTGTTAACTTTCTCAGGACAAACTTTTTAAAAAGCATATAAAGAAAAACGTTAGATTTTTGTTGTTTATCGTATAAAAAAAGTTTTTTCGTAAAAGGAGTATTCAACAAGGAGAAAATATGAGCCTACTTGAACTGTTTTTACCTTTTTGTTTCATTAATTATTTACTAAAATGCAGAAAGCAGATTAATTTATTTTAATCTGCAGCAGAAATTTGATTTGATCAGTTTAGTTGGACAAATTGTTCTTAATCAAAATGAGTGTTTTCTATCTTTCAGTTTAATTATGCTGTATCACTTTACAGTATATCATGTTAATGAAAAATCATATAAAATATTTAAATTTAACAAGTATGTATAGAAATATTGACCTACCATTCTGTTTCTGAATCAGCTGATTGTTTTCTTTAAATAAAGCTGGAAATGTGTGTCACCATATAGATGATGTTGAAAGAATGGAAGAGATTCATTCATGCTTTGAAATGAAATAAGACAATAAACAAAAGCTCAGAGAAATAAATCACAGCGTGAACCGAAGACAGATTCATCAGAGGGTCTGATTATTTATCGAGGTGGACGTCGGTCAACGCGAGACGCGAGTTGACCCGCGAGGAGCAGAGCAGCGGCACAAAGAGACAGAAAGTGGACGCTACAGGGTGAATGTGGCCGTGTGTTTAGCAGCGCCAGGAGAAAAGACGTGACATTAACTCCAGCTGAGCTCCAAAGGGTTAATGGATAAAACTACCCAGCGGGGGTCAGAGGTCGGGAGGCCACGCTCAGCCAGGCCTAATTGGTCACTGTGACCAGAGTTTACACCAACCTCTTCTCAGAGATGCACATGTATGGAGCTGCTGTGATGGAAGTCCTCCATCAATAGATGTGACCACGAGGAATCAGTCAGCGTTTCTGCAGCCGAACCTCCAACGGTGACAGCCTTTTATCTCAGCTCATCCTAGTGTTCTATCCATCAGGATTCAAAGGTTTTTGATTTTATCCATCACACATCATAAAAAAACTGTCCCAATAATACAATATAATAAAAATACAAAGAAACTGAACCGAGTTCCTCTAATAAAAGTACAAATAAAAACAACTAAAGACCAACTTTGACTGATATAATTAAAGAAAGTGAGCCAGAAAGAATCTTTAAGCACAAAGCCACAAGAAAATTACTATTTTATCCACAGCAAGCAGCAAAATGAGACTGAAATAAAGAGGAATGTTAAACAGCATCGCAAATTCAAACAGATGCAAAAATGGAAACAAGCAAAAAAAGATAATTTTAACGTCCAGTTTGACATAATTTACTATAATAGTCTGTTAAAATGCAAAATAAATCAACCAATGTGACATTTTTTGATCGTTACCAAACTGTGCAAAGGAAGATGTTAAATCTTAATATAAATAAAGTAAAAGTGATCACTTTCAAGGTTGCTTTAATGCTCAACTGCATTATAACAGGACATTACTGCTGTTATTTGTAATAAAATAGCCTCGAGTTTATCCCAAACAGGTCATTATTTTAACAGATTATCTCAGCATTGTGTTATATTTTAAAGATCCTCCCATGTGAGACTTAAAAATCTACATTTAAAACCTGAATAAAGCTTTAAAATGCTCATAATCAAACATGTTTACTGTGTATTTAAGTAGAAACATTTACCTCTGGAAAAGTCAAAAGAAAGACCAGACTGAGGGGGATTTGATTTAAAGGATTTTAATCAATATTTAAAATACATGACCTGGCCTGATTCTTCTTGCAGAACCTCAACTTGTGTTTAAAATATGGTTTCTTTATGTTATTAATCAAGTGAAAAGTAAAAAACCTGTAAATATCTGGTCTGGTTGTTTGTGTGTCGGGACCAAAGCGTGAGTCTGTTCTCGTCTGAGTTTTTAAAGCAGACCTTATTAGCATCTGAGGCTGAAGGAAACAGTAAAGAGTTCCTGGTTCAGAGGAATCCTGATGGATTGATGTGGTCATGCTGATGCCTTCACTGGCCCGACGCTGGACAGGTTAATGATTTATGAGGAATAGTGAAATACCCGGAAAAAACCTGGGTTAATGTTCACCTTCTTGCTGGACCTCCTCTTTGGGGGGCCTGCCCGCACATCCAGCTCAGACTGACGGGGCCGACTGACTGGACCGGCCTCCAGCTAAACCTGGAACACACAGCAGGGAGGGAGGCCACGCTCTGGGGCTCAGAGGAGGAGGAGGAGGAGGCAGGAGACTGATGAGACTAATCGCCTCTTTAATGGGGCTGAAAAGAGTCCAAACTGTTGAAATAAGTTTGCTTTTCTTCACTCGTTTTGACTGTTCATGAATGTTTGCGTCTCTTGATGATGATGTGTGAGCAGACTCATCATAAATCCCTGGTCTAGTTAGTATCAGGTCCTAATGATGTCATGAAGTCTGAGCCAAAAGTTAAGCTTGATGTTTCAGGATGAAGGGAAGGAAAGGTTTAACCTCCACATCCTGCTTCTAAATCTGCAGGTTTACAATAAAAAACACAAGCAAAACAAAAACGTAAAATTTGCATTTGGTTCGAGTGGTTCTGGATGTTGTAAATGGACGTAGGAGACAGAAGCACCTCGTCGTGTCTTTCCTGGACCACACAGGGATGCAGGATGCTCCCTGAAGGAAACCATCAGTTTACAGTAAAAGTGAGAGGAACTCCTTTAGAGGATTTCAGAAACATTGGTCCTCCTCAAAGAGCGCTTCTATTGATCAAAGGATGCTGATGGGTGAGTGTTCTTCAGAAGTCCACAATGATCTCCTTTGTTTTTTTTCTTCCCACTTTCAGACTCTTATCGCTGCACCTCAGATGACTCACCTCCGTCTTGTAGTTGTCTCATCATTACTGGTGATAAAGCTGTTCATTGTAGTGTCATCAACTCTTTTAGAGGGCTCAGAAGTTACAGTTAGGATGTTTCAGTGATTAACATTATATTTTCTTTCAGTTACTGCAAAGTTTTATTAGTAAAACATAGTCAAAACTAAAGTTGAAATATAAAAATGTTCTTGTTTTCTTATTTTTTAGTCACTGTGAAGCCTTTTTGTTTCCCCCCTCTGTTATGTATATGGACTTCTTGCTGCTGAGGCAAAGGAAAAGCTGAGGACAGACCAGGTGATGGATAACGGCAGGATTTGTCATCGGCTGCCTCACTCTGCTCTCATCAGGCTGTAAATCTTTCACAAACCACTATGAGACAACACCAGAGAAGCCCTTCCTTGTTGCTCCACCTTGTCTTTGGTGGAACAATGAAACTAAATCAGGACAATGACACAAATACTTCAAGCAGCGAGTCTGAAAGACATCAGATGGATGGATGGAGGTGAAAGTTTTATTGATTACAAAACATGTCTTCAGTTGTGCAAATGAGAAATCCAAGATTTATTTTTCATGTGACATTTTTATTTTGCTTACATCTATTTTAAAATAGCAGGGTGTTGTGAATTAAAAAACATTGTTTTTGAAAAACATGCCATTCAAAAAATAAAAACTTGACATTTTCCTTAAAACAAATTACTAAAAATAAACATTAATACATTTTTTTTACAGTAAAATGCAGTGACCCTATAATATGAAAACAGGTCCAAATCAAACAGAAAAAAATAATTAATATTGCAAAATGCCAATTATCCTATATGCAGGGCAGGATTAGGATATATGAATGTTATGGCACTTAAAAACAAAAGGTGGTGTAAGAAGTGCATTCAATTTGTGGAACTATAACAACCTCAAATTACACAGTAAATCTTGTTCTTAAAGAATTTACAAAATATGAATTTTTAATAAATTAAAAGAAGAAATAAAAAAAAACACAACTTGAAGACTTAATAAATAAATGCCTAAACATTAATTTGCTATACTTAAAAAAAATAATAACTTATTAGGATAAATTTGTGAAATCTGTTACAGCACTTCACTCAATGAAGGCATTTAATTTATTCTATAAACAAAAATAAAATTCAATCTTTAAAATGTTCCTGCAACTTTAGCAGAACTGGCCACCATTAATCCTGTAATGAATATCTTCAGAACAGGATATTCATAACAGAAAGCTGAGGAACACGAGGGAACACGGGAAGCTCAAACCTGAGAGTTATTGTTTTCATTAAAGTTAACTTTTGATTATGTTCTTCAATGTAATGCATGGATTAGAAATATTTTGACTTTTTCACACTGAACCCAGTGGATCTTTTATTATCAATCTGAGATGCTGTTATAGAAAATAACATAAGACCTACACATGAGACCTTTTTATTTTAAAAAACTTATTCACACATTCAAAACAAAATCCTTTATCACTTCCCTTTTGGAGATTAAAACATATCTTTTGTCTTTTGACAGACTAAAAGCAAATATAAAATATGAAAATGTGTCATAGTAAGAAAAATACTTTGCATTTTTTCCTCTGCATATTAAAAAATATATTTACCATGAACTGTGTGTTTCTGATTTACAAAGTCAAACAAGAAAAGGAAAGAAAGTAAAAAATATGCTTAAAGTTCTTATTAATGTCCAGAATTTACGACCAAAGCTTCAGCAAGGCTAAACACTGACATCTGCTGGTAAAAATGAGTATTGCAGAAAGTAAATCAGACTTGGAGAGACACTGCTGTGGACTTGATGAACTAAATGGTCCTGTCTGAAGCTAAATGTCTCTCAGATTGACTTTCCTTATCTGACAAACTCAAACCTATAGTTTGTTTTATTGATGACAGTTTTGTGTATCTTTTTCTCAATGTAAATAATACTTTCTTTCTTCCAGGGGATGCAGTGAAAACTTCTAAATGACAGGAAAGAATGGAAATTATTGCCTAAATTATCAACTATCATCAAACTACAAACAATCCAGTTATAATACTAACTGGAACTACTATGTACTTCTTTACTGGAGAAGAGACAGTATTCTATCACAAATTGTTCTAGTTTTTGTTTTGATGTTTCTGTTGTGTTTGATTTGCCACTCTATAGAACGCTTATGGAATTAGAAGTATATTATAAATTTAGAGGGAAAATGTTACACACACATGTTAGTTTATAGGAATTTTCTAAATTGTGATTGTACATGTATGTTGTTTGTTTGTGTTGGTCCCATCAGTTTAAATCAGGGGTGTCTAAAGGGCAGTTTGTGGTCTATTTGCGTGAAGGATTTTGTGGTTTGAGACTGCAATTCAAGAAATCTGTCCTGCTAGAACAAGTATTTTATATATGGTATATATTTTTTTGCTTTTATCTTAACTTCATGGTCAAAAGGCCACAACTTTTATGCAGACTTGTGCATAAAACTTGACTAAGTACAGCAAGCACTGTTGAAGAAAAAGTGTTTTGTGTTTTTCTTGCTAAAAAGAGCCTAAAATTCAATTCAGTTCAATCAAGCCAACAAATAGAGGGAATTTTTTGCTTTTCTTATAATAACACAAATGTATGAGACCGTTAATGTTTCAGGATCTACAGAGATTTCACAGATCCTTTCTCACATAAATCATCATACAAGATACAAGATGACTTTATTGTCATTGCATAAGTGTCCTGATACAACGAAACTTAGTACGTTGATTATTCTTTGAACAAAACAAAACACCAGGACTTTATTTTTCAGCAAGTAAAAAAAATATTTCACACAAAAAAAAACAAATTTTTTTTTTGCACTTTTAAATAATAAAAAAATTCAAAGTAATTTTTGTGGCCCTTAAGTACTGCCAACTTGCTGATTCTGGCCACCACAGATTTAAATATGAATAATCGGAAGCAGCTCCATCTGCTATTGGTCAGAAATAGAGCCAAAATATTTCATTTACAGGTGCTGCTGTACAGCTGAGATGTGGGGCTTAAGTCCACCTAATCCCTTCCTATGTACAACCATGGTGTTTTTAGGAATTAAACCATTAAAGCGGCTCTCTGGATTATTTTTCTCTGTATCAAAGTTTTCTAAATGTTTTAAATGATATTTCAGGTCTAAACTATGATCTATGGGTTGAGTTCCACAACATCTGTCATTCTGATGAAGACCCTCCTTCCTCCTAGAGACCCCTTTCCATTATTTCTTGCTGCTGACATTTTCAGCCAATGAAATTCAAATGTCTGCATTCTCTCAACATGCACGCGCATCGACCAAACCTGTACCAGTAGGGGGCGCTGTCGTACAGGACGCTCCGTGTGTTTCTCTGCCGTCTCAGCCGTTCACTGAGGACTCACGGCTCATTTCTACTAAAAACCTACCCATTCTCCAGCTAAAGACGGGTTTATTTTTATTTTTAAACCTTTCACCTCACAGAATGGCAAGGCTTGACAAGATTATGCGTTTATTTTGGTCAGAAAGTTCATCCAGGGCCGAGTCAAGTTCAGCTTCAGAGTCCAGCAGCAGCTCTCTGCTAACAGAGCTAATATCAGAAGCAGCAGGGACAGAGAGGGCTCATCATCAGACCCTCGTAGTGTTGGAATAAGATTGTGAACTGTGAGTGATTAAACCCTACACATTGAGCTGTACAGTTCATGTCCGAAGTATATGCGCCGCGTGCACGCGCGCACACGCGACCGGACGCGCGTGTCGAGATGTTTTGAGGAGGAGCCTTTGGACGCTAGATTCAAAAACTGCTCTCCTGATGAAATCCTCCGGAGTGCCGCTTTAATTATAGCTGAATGCATGAGATAAAAACGGAATACTTGAACATGCAGCAGCAGGGTAACAATGACGAGAAACATGAGTCAAAATCTGAACAAATGTGTTTTTTAACGCCATATTCCTTTATAAGGAGGGGGCAGGACTTAAAGCAACTGCTGCCTGAGATTTGTTGTCCACCATAAGGATCATCAGCCGCCTTAAACCCTAAACAGAGTGAAGAAAACACAGAAGCTGGTATAAACTGGTGGCCATGATGATTAAATCTGTGGCCATGGGCACTCCTGACGTCATTTTCCCAATCTTTTGCAATGCACAGCTCGTCAGGCTCAGGAACTAATGCCTGTCAGGCATAACTCAGGGCATTCCTCTCGCCATTCCTCTGTCGTCAGAGCTGACGTCGTCATCCTACTAGTGACTGCTGTTATCAAGATGGCGCTGCGGCCAGGGTCTGGCGGAGGCAGCAGGTATTTTAGCCTTTTAAACTAGAATTTATCGACAAATAGTCATTTGTTTGTAAATTTTACACTCTTGACTGTCGCGCAGTCTCACTCCTAGCTCTTAGTTGCGCCTCAAAGATTGCGGTTGAGGCTGGTTTTGTTGTCGGGAGAAGGTGATGAGATGGCTGGTTGTCAGGTGTTCCAGCTAACGTTAGCTGTTGCCAAAGAGGAACCAAAGCAATCTTCAGTGCTCATAATTATACATATTTCACATCCTTTATTATCAAGTTCTGTTAATAGCCCAAATGTTTATCACCATTACTGATTTGACGTAATATTTATTGAAGAAAATACACATGAATCCCAGTAGCATTGTTAGAAACTTGCAGGTATGTTCACAGGCCTGAGGACATTTGCTAGCTTCTTTATCATTATATCATCATCCATCAAAAATAATGACTAGTAGAGTAAGTAAAGATGACAAAGCAGCTTGTTTAAAGTGTAAAACACATGTATCGAGCCGTCATAAAATTTTAAACCTTTGGTTTAGGAGTCATTGTCTGTAAATATTCCGTTACTGAACAGAGCCCTGTCACACAGCCATGCTTTCTAAGTAGTTGGAAAGTTTTAAAGGATAATAGGGCGTCTTATTAATTCAGTGAGATGATGGTCTGCAGAGGAGATGAAAAGGCCAGCCTCATGATTTTTTCATAAGAAGCAGTTTGAATAATAAATATGGTCCTCTCAACTAGCCAGGTGATACTGATCCTGCAGGTGAAACTAAATCCCTCAACACTGGACCAAAGTGTGGTCACACACGCAAAAAGGACAGCCTGCGTTAGTTTATTATAGACCTTATCTGTTGGTACTTGAAGGCATGAGGAGTAAATTATTTGACATTTGCGTTGGTATGTAATTAAAATGGATTGTTTGCCCTCAAAAGCTTTCCTGTGAATGTTTTTTTAGTTTCTTGGATTACTGCAGAATTTTAGGTTTATTAAACTTCAGGAAGGTTATTTTAGTGGGTGTGGCAGTCACAGTATAATACATAAATTCCAAGATAAAATAAAAAATGCGTTAAGCCAGAAGGTGAAACAGTTGGTAAGCGTCTCGCAATATTACATAAATGTGGGTTTATAACAAAGAAAGATATTTTTTAAATTAAAAATCATCTGATTTGTATGTTTATTAACTGCTAAAGATAGCTAACAGAAGTTTAATGCTTTATTTTATTTTTAACAGTTTATTGGAATCAAATCACAGATGGCATTTATAGGATTTTCTATGGATATTTTTGTCTTCACAAAGCTAAAAGTACAAATAAATAAATTAAATAAATATTCTATATTTTTGTGTTCAACTACTGTAGTAAACATTAGGCAAATCAGTCCATAATTGAACCCATTTATATTAGAATTGTAAGCTTACATTTTAAAATCATAACAGCTCTAATAGTATTACAATAAACACACCTTTTTTTTGCAGTCACCACACATTTTATTGGTTGTAATCAGTGCATTTGTTATTGTATTTTTGTGTTGAGAGATGACAGAGGCATGGATTATGTTATTTTGTGATGCTGCAATGTTTATGCAATATCTCTTTTAGTTTTTGTGATTGTCAGACCTTGTTTCTTCTTCTAAATACACGTAGAGTATTTCCTCTCTTAAAAAAGATTTTTACATGATCAGCTCCAAAATATTTTGTGTCACCCTGGATGACTTAGATTAAATCCCTGTCTTTTGTCTCCAAGCCCTCAAAACCCAGTAACAGTAGGGTGATTACATGCCTTTATTGGAGAAACACTGGGCTGCCTGGTGTCCATTGCTGCTGCTTATCTCCTCACATGTTAATCTGCTCAGCCATGACCTGCTGTTTGCTGCAGGATGGTGGGCAGTAGGGTTGTGGTGCTTCTGTAAAAGCTTTTTAAGCCGCAAATCTTGCAGGGAGCAGATGTGAGACGCTGAAACCCTCCAAGTCGAGCATCATTACTGACGTTAACATGGATTGTGTTGCCTTGTGTGAGTGTCGGCCTTGGCCTTTACATTGTAGGTTTCCAGTTTTAGATTATTATTTAATTGAAAAAAATTAATATCACATATATTAACACTTAATTTATAAGCATTTATTTATTATTGTAACTCTCCTTTATAGTTTTTTGCAGTCTCATGTGAAATATCTGACTTATCGACTACCAATTGCACCTTTTTGCTTATGAAGTAGTGAATGTGTGAGTGAAGTATAATAAAAATATTTTTTTTAATTCAGATTTGGTTCTGTTAGAAAGAGGAATGTAATCAGATATAATTCTATCTACTAAAGTAGTTTGGGTTTATAGTTCGCTAATTATTAGGTTGAAACTCATCACTGATAACTTGCTGAGTCGGTCCGATCAGAGGCTCTTCTGGCTCTGTCTTCATTTAGTCTCTGGATCGTTGCTTCCAGCTTGAATAGATGATTTCTAATAAGTTCTTCGACAAATAGCTAAAAGCTTGTGTGAGTTGGCTCTGTTAAGGGGGAGACTTGGCCGACTCGAAGAGATTTCTGCTGATTAATTTACAAAGACTTGCCTCTCAGCCATCACCCAGTGAACAAGTCCAAGTTGCCTGTGGAAACAAAACTCTCACGACGGCAGTGTTTCCTCCTGCGTTTGTTTGTCTGTTGTAACAGATTAATTAAGATATAAATCTGAAGTACGTGAGGAGTCACTTCAGTGACAACTGAAATGACCAGTGAATGTCATTCTCATCAAGAAAAAAAAACACTTCATGTTTTGAGATGATTTATTTTAAGCCCTAAGATATTCATTAACTTGTAGAATTAAAACAGAGTCAAGAACAGAGTAGAAGTAATGGTCATTTTCAAGTGGTTGTAAACTCAGAAAATTTTTCATTTTAGGTTGAAGCTCAAAATGCAAAATAAAATTCTAATTAAAGCGTTCAAAAATGGCTTGTTTTATACATAAGGAGTCTCAGAATGATCAAACCTGGCCTCGTGCCTTTTTCACTGCTGCAGCTTGTTAGTTTGGGTTGTACACCGTAATGTTAGATGCCTTTATTTTGAATTTATATGATTAAAGCAGTGGTCAGGTACTGATTTATACACTTTAAAGTTGGGCTGCACGATTCTGGATAAAATGTGAATCACAATATTTTTTTTGCTTAGAATTGAGATCACGATTCTCTCACATATAAATATTTATTGCACGTATTACCTGCACATCAACTTCATAACAGCTGACACTGAACATAAAAACAAAGGTGTCTTGTCTTCTCTCACGTACACAACATTTGAATAATTTTAACAATAATAACAATTTTGAATTTTGTCATTTGAGAGTGAAAGAGGGAGCGCTTGTTTTCATGCAGATTATGTCCCGGATCAAATGCGGTACAATCGTTTTCTTTCTTTTTTTTAATTGTTGTCATTTGGAAATGAGATTGCATACAAGCATGAATTGAGATTGCGATTTTTTAACGATTAATTGTGCAGCCCCACTTTAGTTTAAAGTATGAAGATAGGATTTTTGCTGCAATAAAAAGCTGCTTCCGTATCTTAATTTGCCTTAAATTTGTTTGGAATCTTAAAATGTCTTTATTTATTCTTCACTCTTTCAGCTTTATGTATCCTGTCGGAGGGGGCTTGGGACCGCCACAAGGTGAGTCATACTGCAGTCGGTGTTGCATTAATACATTTAATCAGCTTCCTTTTCAGAGCATGAGAAATAGATGGTATTTTTATGGGTTTAAATTTTGATTGGAATGATGTACACCGAGTAATCTCAAAAAAAGTTTTGATAATGTTTTTAAAACAAAATTTTTTTTAAAATGTAACCATAATGTTAACCCATATAATAAAGATTCACATTTCTGCCATTTTAACTGACATTGGCCCTAAATAACAGCTAGCCAATACCAATAAAAATGTACCACACTGGAGTTTATACTTCTGCTATGCTTCGTGCACTCCCAAGTCTCAGATGTATCATCACTTATTTGTGCACTCTTCATATTTAGGCCGCTGACTTTTCAGAAACACTCCAGAGAAGCAATTCACGCACCACTGGGACAGGCGTCTCTTAGGGGTCATTACATGCTCCCATTAGCAATGTCATTTTAGTCAGACAAATTAGAATGTTAGCAGCCTCCTAAACAAGCCATTTATTCAGCCCAGTTGAGCCTTAACACGATGAATCATCAGGAGGCTCCAGCAGGAGCTCACTGCTCAGCTCCGCTTATCAGCTTACACAGCATCTGTGAAAATAAACACACACTTTTCCAGTGTTTTTGCCCCCTCGCTTTTCTTGTTTTGCTCCAAGCTGTTACAATGGTCACCAGAAAAAAAAAACTGTTTTTCTAATTTATTTTCTTGTAATTTATTCAGCTTTCCAGAAATGGATTTGCATAATCAAATCACGGCCTTTCTTTGTCTTTGCTATTTTGTTTTTTATTTAATTTTACACCCTAGTTAAACCTATGTAATCTTTAGTGTAGTATGTTTTAATGAAACATATTACCCTTCATTTTCATGTCTGTATCATATTATAACAGTGGTTTTCTGATGCTTCTGCAGGAATGGTACCCATGCAGCAACAGCAGCCGCAGCCACAGCAGGGTTTTCCCATGGTCCCAGTCATGCAGCCAAACATGCAAGGCATGATGGGAATGAACTTTGGTGGACAGATGCTCCCAGGTGCAATTCCTATGCAGGTGATCTTCAGATTTTCTTCTCTCTTTTACCTGTTTTTGAGGAGAAATCGATAACTCCCTGCACCTCAGGGATTTCACATGAACACACTGCTGCAAGAATTCAGCTGTCCCCCCCCCAAGTGGATTTAAAGCTCCAGTTATCCCCATTTACTTCCACATTAATGTCTTTTCAAACTGCTTAGAACATTTACAAGAATTTATTGCAGCCTAGTGGTTTTTAACAAGCTATTTACGTCAGTCTGTATTTGCTCAGCGAGGCCATTTTATATTAGCGACAGTTGGAATGCTAATGAGATTTCTCTACTGATTTTCTGAGTGTGTCTTATTTTGGGATGGTGGGGTTTAACAGGGCGGGATGGCGATTGGGATGCAGACTCCCGGGATGCAGTTCTTGGGTCAACCACAGTTCATGGGCATGAGACCCGCCGGACCTCAGTACACCGCCGACATGCAGAAACAGATGGCTGAGGAGCATCAGTAAGAATGTTTCTACTTTATCGTAACGTGTCTAATGTCTGATTCTTATCCCTCTGGAGTTGTTTTATATGATATTTCCTTTATTCCTTCAGGTCATTTTGTTAATTTGTTTTTTTTTATGTTGTGACTAAATACCAGAAAGACTAATGACTGTCTGCTTAAGCACAGCTAATGTTGCTGTTAAATGATTTCCTAGAGCCAAAACTTTGTTGAGACACTGAATCACTTTAATCTCCAGGGCTGCAGCTGTTAGGTTAACACTGCTTTGATAACTTTATGGGCTTTTTTATTGTTTAGAATTTCAAATATTTCTCCAACTTTGTTTTTTACAACACTTTTTATTGATTTGTCTAGTCTGGTACACTGATCAGCAACAGAGTTAAAGCTACCAGCTTAATGTTGTGTCAGCAGAATAAACTCTGAAGTGTTGGTTTGTGGATTGTGGAGCCTTTTGGGAGTTTGTAGAGTTTGAGATGGGCACATCTGCAGCAGAACATTCGAGTCCAGTGAGTTGAAGAGTGGGGCCTTTGTGGATTGGACTTATTCTTGTATGTCTCACGAATGCTTGATTGGATTGGGATCAAGGGGAGTTTGGGTTAATGCCTTCAGCTCTTTGTCATGTCCCTAAAGCTGTGCCTCTGGCATTTTTTTGTGTTGAAGCAGAACTCATTTTCTCTCAGGGCAAGGCCTCTTATGTTTAGCTGTATATTATCAAATAATGGAATGCACCTTACTTACTCTTTTATAACAAGTTCTTATCATTTTTGCCTTTTTTAAAACCCTTCCAAGAAAAGTTGATGTAATATTGGCCTTTCAGTATAATGTTTGTGCTCATTTTACCCTTTAGAAAACGTCTGGAGCAGCAACAAAAGATGCTGGAGGAGGACAGAAAACGAAGACAATTTGAAGAGCAGAAACAAAAGCTGAGGCTGCTGAGCAGTGTCAAACCCAAGGTGAGTTTCTTTTCAGTTAAAGTCTACCTTACTCTTTTTTTCTTACACTGCTTAGCTTTGTAAATTTCTGAGCTCTCGATTCTCTATTGGGCTGCACACAGACAGGAGAAAAGAGTCGTGACGACGCCTTGGAGGCAATCAAAGGCAACTTGGACGGGTTCAGCAGAGATGCAAAAATGCATCCTACACCATCATCACAAACCAAGAAACCAGGTAATTTCACCTCAACTCGTTCACTTCTCATACTTGTCATGTTTTCTGTGCTTTTGCTCCAAAGTTTTGCAGAAACGCCTCAGTCTGGAAATAAATACCAACTTAGAGGCATGAGGGCGGCACAGACGGCAGCCACGTTAGCCAAAATGTGGATCTTCTGTCTGAAAACACGATGGAACAAATTACCTCGTATTTGTTACATATTTTCATATTATTACATAATTTTTCCAGTCTCCCTGTAACTCTGTCATTTGTTAGTTGTTTCCATCCTGATTTTGCCACTTTTCTTTGTGAATCTCTATTTTATGCTTTCTAGCGTTTTTTCTAACTTCATACTGATTTAGATTTCCTTCAGCCTAAAAGCCTGTTATGAAGCTGGATGGACATGTTCTTAAAATCATATCTAGCTCGAATTAATAAATTAGAAAAAGCAGTTTCTAATTTGAGTGTGATTTTGTTTTTAATCTTAGAAACCTAATGTATACATTTAGTCAAAGATTCAGCTTAGAAAATAGGAATTTTACATTTAAAAAAGTTTTTTCCTCGAACACACTCACTCTTGTAATTTGCAGCCCTAATTTATTCTCCATAGTTGTGCTTTTTGCCATCATCATCATTATTTCTTCATTTTTGCAGACTCATCGCCATCACACCCGTCTGTCACCACTCATTCCCTCCCTTCAGTTTTGTCTGAGGATAATGATGAGTTTAGTGACTTTCAGGGGCCAGCAGACGCCCCCGCCTCCTTTCCTCAACCCTCCTCCCACTTCGGCCTCTCCTCTCAGGCCCACATTCAGTCCTCGTCTTCTGCCAGCAAAGGTTTTGCTGAGGATGATGAGTTTAGTGACTTTGTTCAGGGACCTGTAAATACTTTTACTTCCTCTAACTTCCACCTCTCCTCTCAAGCCCCCCAAGTCCAACCATCACTCCCCTCCTCACAACCCCCCACTGCCTCCCAACACTCTACTGTCAGCACCAGCTCACAATCTACACTTCAAGGTAACTCTTCTTCATCTTTGACTCCCCCCCTCCTCACCCTGTAATCTACTCTTGGCTGTTTAGTCCATATAGTGATTTTTTTAAAACATTTTTTTGAAAGTAGGTTTTGATATTAATTTGAACCTGATCTGTGTTACAGTGTAAAAGCATGCAGCCCTCACAGCTGGTGGTTTTATTAAGCCGTTTTAAACACGTAAAGCTTCTGAACATTTAAATATGATCATAAAAAACCCTTAATGCTTCCCTGCAGGTTGTTCTCATGTTGGAGATTTAATCATGGATTATTCAGTTCATACACAGATTGAAGGCTGTGCAGCTGCTCACAGTAATTTCTTATCCCTGAGACATTTCTAACCTATAGAAAAATCTATTAAGGACTTTATTTTTCTGGATTAAAACCGCATGTAACATAAGAAATGTGACATTTGGTCATTTTGAGTTTAAATCCCTTAAATTTTCACATTTTACATTCTAGTTATTTAAAAATAATCCTCTTGTCCTTGACTAAATTTCAACTTGAGCATGCTGGAGCTCCGAATAGCTTTATAGGTTTCATTTTTTTTGTTAAAGAAGCTAATTCCTCATCCACCCCTCTAGGGCCGTCGCTGGAAGAGAAGCTGTTCTCCTCATGCGATCTTACAGCAGATAAAACGGCTCATGTTAGCTTTAAAGCCAAGCAGAGTTTGGCTCTAATGGCTCCTAGAACTAAAGTTTCATCCCAGTTTCACACCAGCCCTAAAGCCAGGAACTGGGCCGCAGCCCCCAAGGACTTGAGTACCGTCTTCGTCACAGAAAATCACCAAGAAGTGCCGGTGTCTCCACCCAGCCGCCCCCCGTCAGCTGCTGGCCCGCCTGCTCAGACAAACAGTGAGAGTGGTGAGAGACGCGCCTGTTTGTTGGAGTTCATGGCTGCTTATTCTCTCCCTCGCTTTGCTGCAGCATTAACACTCAATCAGGGGAGACGTTTTCTGTCTCTCCTTGAGACATGTTCTCTTTCTGACATTTTTCTGTAAATCTCATATTTTGTTCTAATTGGTTTGTATTTGATTCTCACATTTTAGTGTTGTGCTATATGCTTTTAAATTAAATCAAACTTTTCCTCAACAATGGAGTAAATTTGAGGTACTTTCCTTGGTGTTTGTACTTCCTTTCCTTCCTATCTTTCTGCTCATAGTTTTGCATACTTCATGTCTCTGTTTGGGGGCTTTATCATGTCAGTGCATTCTGCTCCAGTTGGGGAAACGGCCTTGTGTCTGTCGAGGTCCTCCGGTAGTACCTTCTGACTAATAAGCTACCGTCTGCTTCTTGTCTGTTTAAAACCCTCACAGACAACGACCTCTGGCTCATGCCGACTGCTTTGATTTAACAGGGATGTGCACGGATTGGCGGATGCCACTGGGGTCCAACATAATCCAAGACTGATTGTGCATGCTACTCTGCAGCTCCTTTGTGTTGTTATTTGTTTTCTTGTGTCCGTGTCCTCTATGTCATCAAGGGAAATATAGCAGCTCATCATGCACACCACGGAGATTTGTTATAAGATTCATTTAACTGCCTGAGACTGATGGGATTATTATGCACAAAGTGGCTGCCTGAGTAAATACAAGGACTCAAAATAAGCCATACTCTTTTACTGAAATGTTGTGTTAGGCTGTTTTCAGGAAAGAGAATTTCAGGACATTGTCAGTAGTTAAATTAGATTTTATTTTTTATATGAGGCAGTCTCCTTCCTCTCCTCTCCTCTCCTTGAAGCTGGAAGTGACTCAGACTGATTTATTGTTGTCTGATGTGGCAGGACACTTGTGATTCAGTGCAGGGGAGCGTACATCTGCACTGAGCCCTCCAGACATCAAGTGTACGATTTTTGTTGAGTTCGATATGAGCAGGGCTCAGCTGCCAGGCAGCTTGGACAAGACTTTAGTGGTAACAGCTAACTGTGTGTGTCTGTGTGTGTGTGTGTGTCTAACAGCAGGTGTTGCAGTGTACCCACAAGAGCACATCCAGTCCATGCTGCCAGCCTGGGTTTACAATGACAGCCTCGTCCCTGGTAAAGCATTTACAGATGAACTTGTCTGGTTTGATGCTTCAGATGCTATTTTATGGAGTTTCTGTAGAGAGGTTCAACATCAGGATGTATTCTCTGTTTTTCTTTCCTTAGACATGTTTAAGAAAGTTCTTGAATTCACGATGACTCCGGCAGGAATAGACACAGCCAAGCTCTACCCAATATTAATGTCATCAGGGCTTCCCAGAGAGGCGCTGGGGCAAATCTGGGCTACAGCCAACCGCACAACACCTGGCATGCTGACCAAGGAGGAGCTGTACACTGTGCTTGCACTAATTGGCGTGGCTCAGGTAAATGCTGCCATCTGAACAAATTTTCCACTTAGAACGACTACACTAATCATTCTCATCAGCTTCCTCTGACTCCCCATCAGTTCCTCACTGAATCAGACAGGCTTGAAAGAGAGGAAAACCTGAATAAGCCTACGGCTTGTGCAGCATTGTGAGTCCAGTATGTGGCTGAGTCCCCTTCTGAGCGGTTTGGCAGGAGACTTCTTATCATCCTCAGCCTCTTGTCACCATACCTCCCCTGGAGGATGCAAATCTGCAGGCAGCTCACGAAACACTGCGTGCCACCGCTGCCGTCTCAGGAATAATAAGACACATTTGTTGAGATAAATCTTCCAGAATCTTAAGATATAAAACCATACAAGATGCATTCTCTTGAGCCTGCAGGAGAAGTCGATTTAGAAAAGAACTGTTAAATAATTCCTGCGTAAACACGACTTCTTCATAACAACAGAATGCTGCAACTGTGCCTCATCACCTCTCATGATTTAACAGATCAGCCCAAGGGGGGGAAAAAGTTTTTTTTTGGCAATACTTGTTAAAGAAGATTAGTAGCTGGTAACGGCACACATTAACATCTTCTAAGTGTTTTCTCTCCTCACCTTGATTTTGGCTCACAGCTTAAGGCCTATTCATACTCCACGAGAAGAGAGAAATTTGTTCTTGCTGGGCAGCGCCGAGAACAAGAAAAAAGTTAGTTTTGGCAGGGAACATTCATGCTCCCTGAGAACTCAGCTGTCGAACTGCTTCAGCGATGTGTCAAATGGGTGTGCGTATCAGGTGTGTGTGTGTGTGTGGAGGGGAGGGTGTGTGTGTGCAGTTTAAAACGATCTGTCCTCGCTACGTGAGGAGTGGAGGTATAGGGGTCTCCGGCGCAAACCCTCGCGGTTTGCGCTGGTCCTCCTAGCTCGGGTCGATCCAGACCGTCACCCTTCAGGTCCGTCCGCACAAAGCAGCAGCAGGCGCCGGAGAAAAACGCTAACCGCACTAACCACGCTCATCCTCCCATTCTGACCAATCACAGCAGTTGTTCTCGGACATCCTGCCGAACAAAGTTCGGCCCGGCTGATGTGCACAAGAACAAGCCGTTAGCTCTGCCGAACTGCGTCTGCGAGAACAAAATGACGTCATTTTGTTCTCGCAGCCCCCCCCGCGAGAAGAAAGTTCTTTCTTCTCGTGGAGAATGAATTGGCCTTTAGTCTAAAAGTAAAAAATAATGATTATTTTATCCATTGTAGAAAGTTTTCTGAACCGCCTCTGTTCAGAGAAAAAGCTTTTACATCCTACAGGACTGATGAGCTAACAGCTAGTCCAGGCATAAGCAAGACTGAAGTGTGCTGGTTAGAAATGTTTTTAAAAAGTAGTGTTCTGCTAAATATGGTTCTCTGAAATCAAAATCTGCATCTTCAGGTCAGAGTTGAATAAATTAGCATCGGCTCTCGAAGCCAGAATCGATGCACCTCTAGAAAACAGCCTCAGCGAGGCAGAGTTTCCTGTCCATCCAGGGGTCAAGTACGGCAGGCTCTATATCTACCAAACGATCATGTGATGTGAAATTAATGGTGGTGTAAAGGTTTATAAAATCACGTTGCATTAACTGCTATAACATTTTGGAGATTGAAGCTGTTTTAGCCTTGGCTGCACTCTAGCCGTTAGCTCATCAGTCCTGAAAGACTTTGATGCTATTTCTCAGAACAGAAGCCATTCAGAAAATTATCTATTTATAACTTACACAGAAACACACTTCAAAATGATTAAAATAGCACTTGGTGTAATTACTTAACTTTAAAAAGCTACACAATGTAAAGTACCTTTACAAACATAATTTACTGCTGATTTTTTTTGGTTAGGGGTTTCAGAGAATTAAGAGATAAAATGCATTGCTTGCTGATGTTTTGTTTGCAGTAAGTAAAAACCGCCTTCCTTTATTTCAGAGTGGCCTCCCAGCAATGAATGTGGAAATACTGAGTCAGTTCCCTTCTCCACCTGTACCCAACCTGCCGGCCTTGGCGATGGCCATGGCGCCCGTCCTGCCCCAGCACCAACAGCCCATAATGACCCAGCCGCCTGTCTCCATGCCCATAGCCACACCAGCAGCCCCAGTCATGGCTATGGCACCCACTGCACCGGCTCAGCCGCCCACAAACCCAAGTTTTATTGCCAGTTTTCCTCCTGCACAGGTGACCATGCAAACCTGTTTTTAATTGGTATTTCTGCAGCTGATTACGTCACTAACGAAGTGTCTACATAGGCGACCAAAACAGACGACGATGAGTTCCAGGACTTCCAGGAGGCTCCCAAGGCAGGAGCAGAACAAGCCTTCACTGATTTTCAAGGGGAGTCGGGAGGAAGTTTTCCTAGTTCGATTTCTCATCAACACCAAAACAGGTACAGAGAGTAAACTACCAGTACTCTAAATACTGTTAATTCTGATCTGTTTAACCATGAAAAACATGCAGTTTTAATTTAAACTGCATAGCAGTCGTAAAAGAGCTGAGTGTGAGTGTTGTCTCTGCAACCACAATAAACTGCAGGCTTAGTTCTTCCTATTATTTCGGTCCCTTTTTTGCACTCCAAGCATCGACTTCTTTGAAGAAGAGATGTGAATATTTGCAGAGATAAGCGTCCAGTACTCACCCCCTGATGGTTATTTATAGCGGAGTTATTCTGCATAATAATTGTGTCTCTCTTTGTCTCCCTTACACCGTCTTAATATCTTGTAATAACCTCCTCTGAATAGCAATGAGCTCGGGTCATCTCATAATGAATTGATTTCGGTGGACAGTGGAGGCGCTCATTTCTCTATATTACTTTCCAAGCCCTTTCCGAGAGACTGTTCTTTCAGTGAGTCGAAGCTGAAAGGCAATTATCTGCAGAACAACAAAGAGATGGCAGAATTAAAGCCTCTCACATCCAAGCAGTATACCTGTTTGTAGAGTCCTCTTTTATTTCTCCTCTGGAACACAATCTCCTGACTGTTTTAGGAATGTAATACGAATCCCTCCCAGTCTGAGATTCATGTTGAATAAGTGACTTTTTGTTTGGTCCAACTGGAAACTTCATGTCACTTGTCCTCCAGAAAGCATGCTGTAAAGGGAGAAAAAGTCATTTTGAGTTTTTTATTTGCCTCAGATCCTGACTCTACTGTAATATAATTCTTAATTAGCTCAAAGGCTGTAATAAAACAGCATTCATTATAAATATAAATATTTAAGGACTATGCTCTTTGTTTTTCTGTTAAGCTTGTTCAGGATATCTTTTAAAAGTTTTCCATTTGTCAACTTTTGTATCTTAACTGAAGCTGTTCATATGGAACGATGTGGGGTTTATGTGCAAATTAAATTATGAATAAGAATGTCCTCTAGTGCCAATCTAAAGTAACCGACGTATTGACCTGAATATAGGACAACCCCGATTGTAACACGACGCCCCTTGCCAAAAGTTATCTTCAGAAAAATGACTAAATTCACTTTTTAAAGAAACTATTTTTATTGAAATTTTGAGTCATTTAAATAATACCGTAATTACAGACTCCTTTAATATTTATATTAATCAGGGGTTAAAGTTCTCCGTTGTGGCGACAGATTTCCGTCAATTGGAAGGAAAAGAGAAAAAAGTTCTGTCAAATCTCTTTTTGTCTTTGTCTGTCTGTTGTAAATGAAGATACGTGAGAATAGTTAAGGCCATGGGCGTAGATTTAGCGTGGACGGAGGTGACGTGTCCTCACCAGTAACTTGATCTAAGGGTACAGAAATAGCGCTGCATCCCCACCAATAACATGTGCAGCGCCAGCCCAGCAGACTGAGGTGCTGTGCAGCTGTGTGAGGACCTGTGTCCAGGAGAAGGAGGCGTGTCTACATCGACCGGCGCGAGCCCTCCACCAGGACAGAAGTCCGTGCTGAGCTGCTCACACTGAAAGCTCCTGCCCTGGGTCTGGAAGTGGACCGTCCTGGACTGGCCATCGGGCATCTTAATCCCCAGTGAGCCTGTAACTTTGGGCCGGTCCGGACTGGTCTGAGCTGCGCTTCCTGTCGCTGCCACTTTTACAAAATGCCTGCGCCCTCTGCTGTTGTGATTGTGTAATGACCTCAAACAATTAGCAGCATGTTTCACTGGTTAGACCCCCATCATAAGACGACCCCATGTTTTTTCTATATTTTCATAATTTTTTCCCAGTTAGCCTTGAAAGATTTACTTGACCATTTTTATTGAAATTTACTTTCAAAATATTTTCTCAAAATTTAACTTCAGGTTTTCACTGAACTTATTTAAAAAAAAAACATTTTAAAAGAACTAATCTTGTCACGCTTTAATATTTAAATTTAACTCCGATTTTGCCTGATTTAGTTGAGTGACACTATTTTTATTTTTTTTAAATAAATGATTAATGATTTATGCAAACTGACTGGTTGTTGTCAAATCAAATCTCAAATAGTGATCACCACATGAACATGGAAGATAAAACATTTTATTTCAGGGAGTTTTTAAAGGGGAAACATAAGGTATGTTACTATTAAATGATGCCACATAAAAAACTTTATTTAATATAATTAAAACCTTATTTATTCATTAGTTTATTTGACAAGGTAAAAAAAAACCCATCAAGATGGCAATCTCTTTTTCCAAGAGTGACCTGGTTCAATAAAGCAGTTATAGTAGTAATAATAATATTAATAAGTTATAATCTCAGTTTTCTGAAGTGGATTGTGTATTGAAGCTAAACAAGCGGACAACATTTTAATATAAATTAGGATATACTTACAGTGAAGTAAAACTACATATTTTATTGTACATTTTTTATGCTGAGTCAAAGAATGACTCCTAAACTTTACAGTACTTTCAAGTATTTCTTCAGCTCTAATATTTCTAATAGAAATGTAATAATTGAGTATTAGTATTTGTATTCTTGATGACTGAGCTTTGTGTTCCAGCAGCACACCTGCCATGCTGACTCCAGTGTCTGGTTCCTCCTCTTCCTCCGTCACGTCCACCGATAAGTACGCTGTGTTCAAGCAGCTTTCTGTGGATCAGCCTGCAGAGTCTGCACCTCCTGCCTCGGGTAAATAAATAATATACTGATCTGGTGCTTACAGTTTTATCTGCCCTTCATAAAGTACAGCCTAAATACCATCTTCAGATATGTAAAATAGGATGGGTTGTGAATGTTGCTATAGCAACTTTTAAACGACTAATTCCAAAACGGTTTTAATGACAGAGATGTTATTTTAGTGGAAATGTTTATTCAATTTGATCTTTTTTACCTTAATTAATGAGTAGTTCTTGTTTGATGAGGCATTAACTCCTGCCTGCAGTCTAAATTTATCGCTTCTGTTCATTAATTTTTGTTTTTTGTTGTTCTGGTTCAGATGTTGGGGACAAATACAGCGTATTCAGACAGCTGGAACAACCTGCTGACAAGAAACCTGTTGGTAAGAAACTCACTTTTGTAATCTCTGTGTGCAGCCAACTTATTTTGTCCTCTGAACTGGAGACTTGCAGTGAAGTGTTGCTCCTTCTTTGGGAAGAAAGAATAATTGTGATTAGTTTTAGTGCTATGAGTGAGGTTGATGCTAGATTTCCTCTAATGACACGTTTAGTTACGACTTGGATAAATCTGTCACGTCACCATGATGCCATTAGCATATGTTTACACTGTTCCTTATTTTGCGAGCCTGGAGTGTTGATCTGAGTGTATTTCCCATCCATGTTTCATTAGAACAGATTCTGATGGGGGCTGCTCTTACATCTCCAGTAAGTCATGCTTTGCGGTGACCTTTCTTTGGCATTGTCAGGCTCCATCTTCTCTAATGAGCCTATTAGTTATCTCTCTTCCACCGCGCACCGGCGGTGTGAACAGAGTCTCTGTTTCAGACTGTGCATATATTACACCTCAGTGGATTCACAGCTGCAGAACATCAAGAGTTTTATCTGGCTTATATCAGAGTCATGTTGCATGATTTTGCAACAGAAAGAAGTAAAAGTTTGTTCTCTTATTTGCAAGAAAATGTCCATCTTAGTTATTTATTTCAGTTAGTCAAAAATAAAGAATGAAACTAAAGATGGATGTTTTTGCAGTTTGATTTTCTCAACTGTTCACTGCTTGGTTTTGTAGATGTTAGACGTGTGTCTTTATATCAAAAAGCTTCTTTATTGTGCACTGATGTGTGTTGTTCTCTGGATGCTTTGAAGCCCATAGTTCATCACTAGACTTCCTCAATAAAGTGAAGACATTTCTGTACCTGGCTTCTTTCTTGGTTGTTGAGGATAAAGTGTTTTGTTTTTCTGCCATGTCTTTAACTTATCTTTAATCATTTGGTTTCCAGGTGAAGGATTTGCAGATTTCAAGTCCATCAATGCTGATGACAACTTCACAGACTTTAAAACCGCCGACAGCGTCTCTCCACTAGAGCCATCAGATCAGGCCAAGATCTTTCAGCCTGCCTTCCCCTCTGCTTTCCCAAACTCTCAGACTCTACAGCAACTTCCACAGCAGCAGCAGGCTGTAGTATCTGCTTCTCAGTCCAAAAACCCTCTCAACATGGCCGACCTGGACCTTTTCTCCTCAATGGCTCCCTCTATTCCAGCCCCCACTGAAACAAAACCCAGTACATTCCCTTCTGCATCTGTGCCTCCCTCTTTAGTGCTCCTGCCTGGTGGAGCCAAACCTCCAGGGGGAGGCACAGATGATTTTGGTGACTTTGCCCTCTTTGGCTCCTCTTCTAACACCACTCAAACTTCAGCAGCAGGAGGAGCTGCAGCAGCACCTCAGGATGACTTTGCAGATTTCATGGCGTTTGGTAGTTCTGGTGGCGAGCCGAAAGGTGAGAGCAGCACGGGGGTCCAAGGGGAGACCTCCACAAAGCAGCCTCAGCAGAACTCCGACAAGTACGACGTGTTCAAACAGCTATCTCTGGAAGGAGGGCTGTCATATGATGACACAAAGGAGAGCGGCGGCGGCTCCTTTTCTTCTCTCAAGAGCGACACGGACGACTTTGCCGACTTTCAGTCGTCAAAGTTCTGCACGGCACTCGGGGCTTCGGAAAAGACTCTGGTGGACAAAGTGGCTGCATTCAAACACGGCAAGGAAGACTCTGCCTCCGTCAAGTCCCTTGACCTCCCGTCCATCGGCGGGAGTAGCGTGGGGAAGGACGACTCGGAGGACGCACTCTCAGTGCAGCTGGACATGAAGCTGTCGGACATGGGCGGAGACCTAAAGCACGTGATGTCAGACAGCTCTCTGGATTTGCCGGGTCTGTCGGCCCACCAGCCCCCCGCTACAGGTGAGGAACTAGTGCGTTTGCTCTGGTGAGGCTCCTCACAGCCGCACAGTGTTATATCTGAGGCCAGCCAGCCTCTCCTCCTCAGTGGAGCCACTTACAGTACAAACCACCAGGCAAAAGGTCAAAGGGCACGTGATGTCGTCCCTGTTCAATTGAACATGTTCAAACCCTGAACATGTCAGATTAGAAACATCGTTTTCATTTTACATTTCATCATTCATCTATTATTTATTTATACATCTATTTATTTATTTATTAATTTATTGAAGTCCTGATTTTCCCCCTCTTTCCGTTTTAACGTCTGCCTTCCCCCTCCTGCCCCGCGTACGTTGGTATTGTAATGACAGATCTGTTTATTTAGTGTTGGGTTTTGAACAGTCGTAGTTTACTGAGGAGGTCAGCGGCCGCTGCGTGTCCGGCTCTGATAAGCCTCCTGTTCGTCGCTGCAGCAGCAGACGTTCACACCTCAGTGTACCGCTGGTGTGTTGTTGACGTGTTGAGCAGGAGGTTCTGTTGAATTCAGATGAGCGCGGGAGGGCGTCAGCAGCGATGATCCTCTTATTTATTCCGATCACACTTTTTTTGCACAAACGTTCACACATTTCCAAAAGCATCACCTAAAAGGCATCGGAGGCGTACCAGAAAATATCATTTTGATTTGCTGGAAATGAAAGGTTATTCTTAATGAGAGATTCTGCATGCAACACCTGGGGGGAATCGATTCCTATTAGAGTAACGTTTTGGTGGATGCAGCATAAATTTCAGATCCAAGTGCTTGAATGTGAGTGCATGCGTTTCACTTTATGTCTGTCAGAAATATTGTATTACTCTGCAGTATTTTCAGTCCAACCGCTCAGTGTGTTTTTTTTTGATTGAACGACGCTGTAATTATGAGGTTCGATTTTGGGCTGTCTGCTCTTTCTTCCCTTCTGTCGATGAAAGCGGCGTTAAAGTCTGCTTAACACACATTGTTGGTTCAGTTATTAACATTAAATCAACAAAGTTTCCTAAAAAAAATCAGGTAGCCTACATATCAGCACTTCCTCCCCTCCTTCATCAACAGCTTGTTTTTCATCCAGCTTCTCACTTCCACATCAAGACTCGTGTTTCATTGCATTTCCCATCGTTCTGTGAAGTAACATGACATGACAAGTTTTCAAGTTAACGCTTTGCAGTTCAAACATTTTTTACTTTTATTCTGAAATCTCTGGCATTTTTTTTTTACACAACAAAAGAACTGAGATGCAAAATCTATCTGACACAATATTCATGCAATCTGATGCAAGTTGATACCAAATTATTTAATGCAAGAAATTTAAGAGTTCTTGCTTTTAAAGGAAAACATTCCCATTGTCTTATTTCAATCAAGCTCCTCTGCAACGAGGGAGAAAAAGGTTCATAGTGCAGCCCAGTAGTTACGCTGCTGATTGGCCAAATATGGCTGATTTAACTTCAGTACATTCATCAGAAACTTCATGCTTCACTAACCATGTTTCCACTTCACTCCTATTTATCCATCCCTCTCTGAGAGCTTTGGGACGAACCTGTTGTTAAATGTAGCAGGCCGGGAAATTTGAGCACCTCACCAAGCTTTCCACTGTGTTTCAGGAAATGTTTGTAATCTTAAAGAGACAGTATTTTTTGTGAGGATCCTTTTGAGCCACGAAAGGAACCAGATCTTTGTTCGTTTTCAGTATTTGATTTTATTTTTTTGCTGTAGCATAAACATATCATGTGACTCTACGGTCCTGCTCTCGGAGAACAGAATGAAGTTAGGTTTTACCCTTCCTGCCTTGCTTTTTCCTGCAGTGTGCCTGCTTTTTCAATTTGTGAAATTGACAAGAACACAATACAGAATAAGCATTTTATGCATAAGAAGTATTGCAAGTTGTTTTTACCTAAGGAAAAATGTATACATACAGATTTAATAGTGTATTTTTATTACAGGAATATGAATTCTCTTATTTTGAGGCTAGAAAGACTCTTTGGTCTTGCTGTGATTTGACAACTCTGTAGATTAAATGTATCTTACAGTATTTAGTAAGATATTTTAGGTTAATGTGAATCTAAATGTTGATGTGTTGTTATTGTTTAAAGGATCATAGCTTGTGTTCATTAGCCTGCTTTGACAAACAATCACTGTAGCAAGAGAAAAAGGATACTGTCTCTTTAAATCTGTCCCTGCATCTGTGATTGGATGTAATGAAGTCCCCCTTTGGGATATCAGGTGTAAGATGGCCCTCCTTGTTTCTGCAACCCTTTGAGCGCTTGAACAAGATCGAATGTTTACAAGCAGACTGAAGCAGATATCATTATCTTGTCTCCTTATTTATTTATCTGTTTATTATCATAGATCACAATTGGCTTAGTGTAAAAACATGGAGTCCTAAAGCTTCATCAAACCCACGGCGATTTGTGTGATGCTCTGCCAGTCTTTTCTATCAGGTCCTCAAAGGGTTCATGTTTCCTGCCTTGTTCTTTGACTTATCTTTTCAACCAGACTTTCCAAAAATGTTCTGTATTTAAATCTTTTCCAAAAAACACCTGTTTCTTAACCTCTTAATTGTCAAACAAAGTTTGTCATTTCCCCAAAAGCTACTGATTCTAGTCTGTGAATGTGCCTTCTCTCTGGTTTCTGCTTCTCTATTCGGATTATGTTGGTTTTACCTTCTTGCTGATTGTTTTCTTCCTTTTCTCCTGACTCTGCATGCTCTTGTAATCAAAATGACTGAAATCTAATTTTACAAGTGTTAGTTTGACAAACCTCTTGTAACAATAGACCTCTTTAACAGTACTTTGTGACCTTTCTCTCTTTCTCTCTACTGATGTTGTCGTAATAAACATTACTATTGGTATTGCTGAAACGCGTACCGTCTTTTTCTTTTCCTTTCCTTCCTTGAGAGGCGTTACGTAGTTTGACAACATGACGGTTGCAGCGGTAGATCCTTGTCAATTTCACAAATTGCTTTTTTTTTTTTTCTTCAATCTGCGGGTCCAACATGCAAAATAGGAAGGGTTGAAAAAGGTGGATTCATGTGTTTGTGAGGCTGAAGGAAACCTGAATCCTTACATGTGTGCAGGCTGTCAGTTAATATTAGCCTTAAAGAAAGTGATCAAAGCACATGGTGAGAAATGGGGGCTCATGTAGTGACAGGAGAGATGCGGTATTAGAGTGACCGCTTTGAGACAAATTTCCATCAGATTGCATTTAGTCTAAAGAGAGATCAAATGAGTGTTGTCAGCAGAGCTGTTTGTCTCCAGTAGGAACAGAGCCAGTGCTATCAGGCGGCTAAAAGAAGGAGAAGCAGCTTTAGTGTAGCAATAGGATGAATATGATTCACCTCAGGCATTAAAATAACAAGATATATTTTATTAAACACAATTCTCCACAGTGTGGGAGGGAACATGTCTCTTTCCAACATAGTGGGTAGGTTTTACTGTCGGGATAAAAAAAATTCTTGCCACATCTTTAGAGTGCAAAGTGTTTGACGAGTGAGTCTTATTTATAGCCGTTTTCATGGATAAAGATGGAAAATGTTCAAAGGAAACATGTGCACAAACTTATTTTTCTGCAGCTGCTGTTCACAAGTTTTTCCCAGCAGGAGATTTTCCTAGAGATTAGCTCTCACAGTTGCAGATAGGATGGAGGAAGCAGCCATCTAGAACATATAGGAGGCAAACCCTGATGCAGAAAGCACAACGAGGAAATAACTTTTTTATTTAACATCAATACTACATGTTTGAAGCATTCACAATATCGACAAATGAGTGTAAAGCAACATCTAGGTCGGCAGAAAAATTTAAAAAGCAGCAACTCTTCTTATCAGCTCTACACACACTCTGTAAATGCGCTGGAAAATTTGCACTATATTCACACATTGTCTCACCGACTGATTTTCTGCATGTCTCACCAGGTGGTTGGATGGAAAATGTTTTCAAAAAGTCAAAAGCAAAATACCCCGTCTCCTGAATATCTCTAGAACATTTAGGGCTGCAGCATGTGTGTAAAAAGAGCTTACATGATCTCATAAGTTTTGCTAAAATACAGACTTGCATATTCTTTCTCTTAATTGTAAGCAGTTACTTGTTCACAGAATTACTTAAATTTGACTTTTTTTGTGAGTAGCTTGTGGAGAATTTGAAGAAAAATTAAATGGCCATAGGTTTACGAGATCAGAAGCAAAAAGACAAAATGTTTCATTCCATTATAACATCAGGATCAGATATATAAAGTCAACTTCCATTTTTCAAAATTTAAGCCAAAATACTGTATCCCTTTATGGATGAAGTGTTACATTTTTAGAGCCAGAGTTGGCATTTTGGGAATGAGAGTCCTAAAGTTTCCACTACACAAGCTGCACTCCATACTCTGCAAACAAGCTAACTAGCTATTTTACACGAACACGGTCCCAGAGCTCTCACCCCTCCCATCGGCTATAATCTCTATGCCGTATCCCCTCGGATATGGGACCGCACATTACCACAGTAGCAAGATTATAAACAACCAGTCGTTGAAATGCCAATATTCACCCTGGTTTTTCCTCTTTCTACGTTCAAACGTTTTTTGTTTTCGGCTAGCTGAAAAGGTGTTTTTCTTTTTGGGACTCTGGTTTTTTTTCCTAAAATTGAAGCGGTAGCAGTCAGGTGTTTCTCTCCTTCTCTCACTTCCTGAATGTTCTGCTTTAAAATGCTCCAGCACGCATTAATGGAGGATCCAAGGAAGTGCAGCGGTTT
The DNA here is from genome assembly GCA_006937965.1 of Callopanchax toddi. Lineage (NCBI taxonomy): Eukaryota > Metazoa > Chordata > Actinopteri > Cyprinodontiformes > Nothobranchiidae > Callopanchax > Callopanchax toddi. The sequence goes on along the minus strand of SSNR01000003.1, from coordinate 4,130,634 downwards.
GGCAAGACAATCAGAGTGTCCGATAGTTGCTTTCGGTCCAAAACGTGTGATTGGCTGAGGTTTTAAGACAAATGTGAGAGAACCACTTTATTTATTTTAATCACCACAATATATTTATAGCTATACTATTTTAGAACATTAAGAGGCATTAAAAAAAAGTTTAAAGCTAATTTGTTTTCCAAATTACTTAATGCTGCTTTAAAGTGTAATTTGCAAGTAAATGTTTAAGAAAAGTGACCATTTGAACTTACAGCAAGGTAAGATTTTTAACAGAAGTCATCGCTTTGAACAAAATTATCTGTTTTCAGTCAGAAAAATTACATATTAATTTACATGGAAGAGGCGGGGCTTAAAACGTGTCCTGTAGCCAGCCACTAGGGGGCACTTGTTTAGTTTTGGCTCACCTTCTGCGTTACTTTCCTCGGTCTAGTTATTTTACACATCTATGGTTTTGGGCTAATACATAATTTTTCGTAAGAAATTATTTCCGTATGTATTTTTTAGTTAAAATAGTTATAGTCTGTTGAATCAGACTGCCTGATAACACCAGAACTAGATATAAAAATGTCTCATAAATAGTCCTTAAAGACTCGAGACCCAATAAGAGTTGCAGACAAGTTTGACAAAGTGCAGCGGACGTCTTAGTCCATCTACGTTTGCTTATTATCCTTTCATGACAGCATGTGTGCTATTCCCAGGAAACATTGGTATGTCTGTGCTTTTGTTGCAGAAGGAGACGACATGAAGTTTGACCCTTTTGGGACGTCGGGTCTGAGCAACCTGACCAGCTATGACTGGTCAGACCGTGAAGAAAGTCAGCAGAATGAGCTCAGAAGGTCTCAGGGTCTGGAGGGAGCTTCGTTTTCATCATTAGTCCCATCGCAGAAGAAAGAGCCGAGCTTTGGCAGCACTGAAAACGTCACAAACAGCTCCTTAACAAAGATCACCACCTGTTTAGCGACGGAGGAATTCTCATCAGCAGACAATAAGTTTGAGGCCTTTGCTGACTTTGGCTCAGGTAACCGAGGCGGCGTTGAGGATAACGATGATGATTTTGGAGACTTTGCCAGTACAGTTTCTGAGAAATCAGACTCACCAGCCGCCACTGCCGAGGCAGGTTCAGAAGTAAACCAAACCGAGGTTTCAGAGGAGTTTGGTGCTTTCCAAGGGGATAAACCTAAATTTGGCAAGTCTGACTTTCTCAAAGCCAGCGCTCAGACCAAAGTGAAGTCCAGTGAGGAGATGATCAAGAACGAGCTTGCAACCTTTGACCTGTCTGTCCAAGGTGAGTCTTTATCTCAAGGTGAGTCTTTATCTCTTATACTAACATAAGTAGCACAATCTATTAGAAAAACTGTTATTCATCAAAAACAATGCAGCAATTTTTAAGAGAAAGTTAAGTAATCTCTAATTTTAGCTCTAAATGTATCTCAAACATGATTTTTATCTACTCAGTTCTCATGTCAGTGGCAGCAAACAGAAAATCTTGATCTCTTAAAGGGTAAAAATTTAATAAAAATGTAGACTTTATTAGCCCATGGCCCTGAAATGGTCCTTTGGACATCATTTTTGCACACTTCCTCTCCCCTCTGTCCCCCTCTGATCTGTAATCGAGCTGTCAGACATTAGATGGTGGTGTTGCCATGACAGTCCTGCTCTAATGGCGGTAACTGCTGAGATGGATTATCACGGGCCAACAAATCCATAAGCAGAAATTAACCGTAACCACTTTAAGGCTGTTCATTCTTTTAAATGCTGTTTGCTGGTGTTATGTTCCACAAATAATTAATTACAGTTTTCTGCACCGAGATAACGGCCCCACAGTTTCCTCTCACTGTTGCTGGATTTAATTTGTCTGGAGAGGAGGCCTTCACTGGCTCCTCTTCTCCCCGAGATGCAGTAATCTGATCACGCTGGGGTTGTGGGGAGGATGACACATGGCTCTGAGGGTGGTGGAGGAGTGTGGGGTGGATTACCTGTATCTGGACAATCCTCACACACATATTCACTAACCTCATGTCCTCCTAGAATAGCGATGGTCTGTTTGTGTCTGTTTTTTTGTGGTGCCTTGCCAGGATTTGTCTGCCTGTGAATTATTCATCTCTGCATATTTGTCGCTCTGTTTTGTATCTAATTATTGTTTGTCAAAAATGAAGCATTTACTCATGCTGTACTTGTCTGGGAGGAATTGGCCACGGCAGAATGGAAGTACACTGATGCAAACAAACCGGTGAACAGCTCAGACAGAATCATCACTTCGAGCTGCTGAACTTGTCTGTTTTTGTGTTGTTTTTCTAACATTATTCATCCCACGCTCGTCTCCTGTCTGGGATTCAGGTTCCCACAAACGCAGTCACAGTTTGGGTGAGAAAGAGATCGGGCGTTCGCCCCCATCTCCAGCTCCAGAGCAGCCTTTCAGAGACCGATCCAACACCCTGAACGAGAAGCCCACCCTGCCTGTCATCAGGGACAAGTACAAAGACCTGACAGGGGAGGTGGAGGTGAGCAGGTCCTCTGTGTTGGTGCAGTCTTGAACAAACAGCCTAATAGTCAGGACTCCTAAAAGCTGCAAAACAACAGTTTCTTCTGTTTGTGTTCAGGTGAGATAATTTAATTGTGTCGTTGCAGGAAAGCGAGCGCTATGCGTACGAGTGGCAGAGGTGTTTGGAGAGCGCTCTGGAGGTTTGTGTTTCTGCTCTTTGTCCAACTGGGTCCCATGGGAACATAGTTTGTTGTAGAAGCACCAAAACAAATGTAGCTAAATAATTAGAGGCCAAAATGTTTTCCCACCAGGACTCCCACACATTAAGACAAAAGTACCTGGAAATGTGATTGTATGAATATTTGTGTGTTTGTTTTTAAAGGACACACTGCTCTATTTACTGCTAGAATTCTGTTTAACTTTCCATCTAGTTGCATCTTTTTGTTTCTCAGACATTTGATCATTTAGATTTTATTTTATCTCGGTAAACGAGCACAGTAATTAAACTTTTAAAAACAATAAATAACATTTATTTTTAAAAACTAAGCAGTTTTCTCATCACACCAAAGATTTTCTGCCATGTTTATGAGAAACTTGCAGATGTTATTATTATGTCTAAATGCCGGCCGGCTATTTTTACGCTAATGAGATTATGATAAGCAAAAATAGCCTCCATGACATAACGCCGACTCTCGTCTGTCCTCGTTAAGGTCATCACTAAAGCCAACAACACCCTGAACAGCATCAGCAGCTCCTCTGTCTGCACCGAGGTCATCCAGTCTGCTCAGGGCATGGAGTACCTGCTGGGTGAGGAACCACACACACTTTAAACACTCTAAACACACCAGGGTTTCAACTATTACCATAGCTGACCATGTTGCTTAACTGGTGTGTGACTCCTAAAACACACAAAAAAGTAAAAAGGAAACTCTTTTAGTATAATTCCTGGAGATTTAAAAAGTGATTGCTGATCAAATAAGTTAGGAAAGGCAGCACAGGCATTTGCAAAGCTCAGTGATGAGTTAAATTAAATTACTCCTAAATTAACATGCAGGATAAAAGCAATAACTCCCAAATGGAGATGACAACGTGTCTCGTGTTGAAGGAGACAAATCGCTTTAATAATCTGTGAAGCCTTTTTTATTCCTGAAAACGCGACGTGGTCAGTCAGTCTTATATCCTACAGCGGCAAAAGACCCAGGGGGAACTGGTGAGTCAAAATCAGAGAGTTGTTCCCATCAACTTTTATCTGTAAATAGATATATGTATTAGCAGTGATAGACGGTGTTCCTACTCCTGTCCCTTTAACAGAAAAAACAATAAGTGATAAAAACTTATTTCCTCCAAACCCTGTTTCCTTGTAAACACAGGAAAATGGGACAAAATCTATAAAGAAAAAAACTAATTATCTTTAACTCATTCACTGCCAAAGACGACTAAAGTGGTCTTTTGCGTCTCTTAACGGGGCGGGCTAAATGACGTCCTCGCGCATGTTGTCAGTAAATATCACGCCTCTAACATTAATTTTCACCTGTGTGTGTCGACCAATGACGACATGATGTTACAGCTGCTGACCAAACACGACGATCACCAGTCAAAACGGCCTCAATCACCTCCTGGCAGCCAGATCAACACACACACGGGTCGATCAACATTTCTTACAACTTACCGACTGCTCCGGCTCCAAAACACAGCATTAGAAAGAAAAGAAAAGTTTGTTTTTGTCCGAGAAAACTCCGATAAACCGGAAGTAAAACAGCTAGTTACCAAGCCGCTACTTCCTGTAGGACTTTGAAAATAAAACGAAGTATAAAAAATCCCAAAAAACCAAACAATGGGTGGATAAACTCCATTTAACACGAAGCAAGATCCTGGAGCCAGAACATATATACACATATATATCTATATACATGTATATATATAAAATATGTGTTCATACATAGGCCTATATATAATGAGTGTGTGTGATGATGATTACCGTATTTGCCCGCATATAAGACGAGGTTTTTTTCATTGAAAATAATTTGAAAAAGGGGGGGTCGTCTTATTATCGCGCCCTAGTTTTTGGCTTTAGGCTTTTTGGTCAAAGCGGCAGGAAGCAGCTCAGACCGCGAGCGGTTCCAGAGGTCCGGGCCTGGCCTAGTTCAAAGTTACAGGTTTACTAGTACTGAGGATTAAAAGGTCCAGAAAATGTCCAGACCCAGCAGGTGCTTTCAGCAGCAGACTGTACAGGTGAGGGCTCGCATTGCTCGCTCGATTCACACACGCATTCTCCCTCAGAACCTCATCCGTCTCACCGTTCTTTATATGCACCCGACACACACACACACACACACACACACACACACACACACACACACACACACACACACACACACACACACACACTCCCTCACACATACAGCGGGTTTGTGTGTGTGTGTGTGTCTGCGCAATAATTGCGCAACAGCGGGTTTGTGTGTGCGTGCGATCATGGCGCAACAGTGGGTTTGTGTGTGTCTGCACGATCATGGCGCAAAAGCGGGTTTGTGTGTGTGTCTGCGCAATAATTGCGCAACAGCGGGTTTGTGTGTGCGCGCGCGATCATGGCGCAACAGCAAGTTTGTGTGTGCGCGCGATCATGGCGCAAAAGCGGGTTTGTGTTTGTGTGTCTGCGCAATAATTGCGCAACAGCGGGTTTGTGTGTGCGCGCGATCATGGCGCAACAGTGGGTTTGTGTGTGTGCGCCATCATGGCACAGCAGCCGGTTTGTGTGTCTGTTCGTTCATGGCGCAGCTGTGTGTGTGTGTGTATGTGTCTGTGCATTTTGCCGCAGCAGCGTGTGTGTGTAAACAAGCTTCCCCAACATGAAAACTCCATCTCAGCTCCACAACTGGATGTGAAGTTCATCAGTGTCTGATGATCGCGAAGTTGCACAATCTGATCGTGAAAGCTCCTGTCAGCAAAGGTGCGTTTGGGCAGAGAGATCAGTACAGTGGACTGGTGGACTAGTTGTGTGCACCACTGTTAATAAGCAAATATTAAAGCAGTCTGGAATTATTAGTATCATTAGTTAAATTATTTTCTCAAAATTTCAATAAAAATTGTTTCTTTAAAAAGTTAATTTAGTCTTTTTTTCTGAAGATTAGTCTTGAAAAGGGGGGGTCGTCTTATAATCGGGGTCGTCCTATATTCGGGCAAATACGGTATTTACATCATAGTTCATATTTATATTTTCTGCCTGACATCTCTGTTAACACAAAAAGCCTGTTTTCTCCATTTTTTGGTCAGAAACAGGCATTTTTGGTGAAACCCACCTATGTTCTACAGCAGATTGTGAAAGAACGGAAGCAGCTAGAAACAAGCCGTCTTTTTCTGATGAAAGAAGAGAGTCTGCTCTTTCTTTTAGTAGTTTCACTGTTTACATAGTCATAGAGAACAATATTCTGTGACACTCCAAAAAACAGTAAAAATGCTCAAAAACGCTGGCAGTGAGGGGCTTTATTTTCAGAAAACGGCTGGCAGTCAATGAGTTAATTCATCCAAACGAGCACAGAAACAATAGTTTTATGGCCTGTTGCAGAGAGGTGTGTGATAATGTCGTTGCCTGCTTGTGCCTGTATTTGTAGAATATCTCATCAACTACTGGACAGATTTTAATGAAACTCTTAGAAAGCAGTCATTAGATTTACATCATTGACTGGTTAATGTTTGAAGTTACTATGATTCAAGATGGCCACCGCAGCTTTTCAACATTTACAAACTCAAAAATGGCTATAAACTTAAAGGGATACTCCACCGCCAAGTTATTTTTTGTCTATTGCCATATTCCTCAGAGTTAGATAAGTGGGCAAAAACAATTTTTAAGCAGCCCAGCTGTTTTCTTGATCTGGCAGTACTCTTTTTTGCTTTAGCTTAGCTAAAACACTGTAAATGAATGGTACCAGATAGCATTGCCAGAAAAAACGTCCTTGAAACTCACAAATAGTGATAATAATTCGACCTAGTGACCTCAGTAAACATTTCGACTACAAGGGAAAATAAAAAGTAACACGAAGGAATTACATGTACTATTTTTAACTCGGGACTACTTTTATGACAAAGAGCAGCTGTAACCCTCCGCTGAACGGCGCAGCTCTGGTGAACAGCGCAAGGACATGACGCATGGCCCCAAAGATACCTACTTCCGTAAACTCGTATTCACACGTTGTTTGCAAACCGTGCGTCATGTCCTTGCACTGTTCACCAGAGCTGCGCCATTCAGCGGAGGGTTACAGCTGCTCTTTGTCATAAAAGTAGTCCCGAGTTTAAAATAGTACATGTAATTCCCTCGTGTTATTTTTTATTTTCCCTTGCAGTCGATATGTTTACTGAGGTCACTAGGCCGAATTATTATCACTTTTTAGTTTTATGGACTTTTTTTTCTGGCAATGCTATCAGGTACCATTCACTTACAGTGTTTGACGCTAAGCCAGGGGTGTCAAACTCATTTTCACCGAGGGCCACATCAGCATAATGGCTGGCCTCAAAGGGCCAGATAACTTAAAAATGTAACCAAATTAAATGTAAAATAAATTGTAACAACTCCTTAACGTTACATACCTCTGAATTTATTACTTCTACAAGATAAAACATTACAAATGCATGAAAAATAGGTTTGCTTGTTGCTCTGTTATAACATAAATCCTTTTGATTTGTCAGGTTATGAAACCCACTTAACTCCATCAATCAAGGATCAAACTATTCAAGTGAATTAGAAATACATCAAAGTTATAATAACTTTGATCAAAACATTAGTTATAGTTAGGGGTGCACACAATCTGTCATCACATGTTCTCAAGGGAGAACCTGGCTCTGGTGTTTGGTCCGCACATGGGGGGTGGGGGGGGGTTGAAGATGATGATTTGCTGCTGGCTCAACATTTTTCTGCTTAATGCTCAATATTTCAAACAACCTTTAACTCATGAGGTCATTCTGATGCTTAAATAAAACTTTTAAACATATTTAAACCAATTAAATATTGAAAAGCCTTCTACTAGTCACCTCTCCGGTCTGACAGAGCGATGACCCGGTTTCTTCCTCACTGCAGTCAGACAGCTGCAGCAGGTGAGGAGGCGTGACGATCAAGGTGTTCTGATCGTTCCTGACTGACCACCATTAATATTAATGTTCATTAGCTCGTATAAAAGTCCAACACAACACGTTATCTTAGGCAGAAATTGGTTAATCTGGTTTGCCATCAGGGAAGAGGATGATCAGCTGACGGAGGGGTGGAGGATCAGCAGCTCCCCGCGCGCGCACGCATCATGGATCAAAAATCGACCGGTGATCTTTTGTTCTGGTCAACTAAAATGACTGATTCTGGTGATTGCGATATGTGTTTCTTCAAGGAATGATAAACATTTAATTCTTAATATTTTTTAAATTCCTGGACAGAGTTTTTTATGATGGGATGTTTGATTGTAATTGTTTTGAGGGAAATCTTGACCGTCATCAGGACACAATTAAAATCAGCTGGCATGGTTCAGCCTCCTCATGAAGATTCTTTGCTCTTCACAAGCGCCAAGGCCATTTAAAAGAAATGATGTTTATTTGATGTGTGTTTTGTCCATCAGGTGTGGTGGAGGTGTATCGTGTCACCAGGCGAGTGGAGCTGGGCATCAAGGCCACGGCGGTGTGCTCAGAGAAGCTCCAGCAGCTGCTCAAAGACATCAGCCGAGTGTGGAACAACCTGATAGGCTTCATGTCGCTGGCTAAGCTTGTTGTAAGAAACATCTAAATAAAAACATCCTGATTCATGCACACACTGGCTCTATGTGCCCCTATTGTCACCAAGACATGTTCAAGTACACCTGCTTAATAGAATATCAGAGGTTACGCTCTGTCTATAACACAAAGTGTTGCTGCTCTGCTGATATATAATCAATGATCCATTGATTTTGATGCTACTGAGGCCAGTTTTTAGATCAGCAGAGTGCTGCATAGATTTATTTATCCATCCAGTTTTTGTCTATTTTCTGCCAAACAGCCAGCAGACTCTAGAATAAAAACAAAAGAACAAATGTACAACTCAAGCAAGGTTTTGTTCTGAAGCAGACAGATGTAAACACAGGATGTGTTTATTTTTATTCCTTTATATTTAAAATCATGCAAAGTCTGTAAAACGTTGATGCTGTGAGATGTTTTATGTAAGCTCTGCTGTTTTTACAACAACAGAAATGACTACACTTTGCCCTGCAGCAGGAAGTAAATCGTACTCTGTGTGTGTGTGTGTGCAGCCTGATGAAAGCTCTCTGGATTTCTCCTCCTGTATTCTGAGGCCCGGCATTAAGAATCCCAAGGAGCTGGCTTGTGGAGTTTGTCTGCTCAACGTTGACGCTCGCAGCAAGGTTTGTGCACACACAAACACACACACACACTCTCACTCAAACACAATATCTGTGTTGGATTGTACATGAATGTTGTTGTACTCATCAGCAGCTGTTTCTTTTGACTCTGAAACATTTTGCAGAAGAAAGAGGGGAGCGTTATTGGACGTCTGTTAAAACGAGTATGAGACAGTCACCCAAACTCATTTCTCTTTTAGATCCTCGAGGGTCTTTCCCTCTTTTTCTATCTCAGGGTGCCAAAGTGACAACTCCTCCTCCTATTACAGCTGTTTTCTGCTTATTACAGAAATACTGTGTACAAACGGAATAACACTGAGGAAATAGAATTAGCTCTTTTCAGACATCTCGTTATAACTACTAGATGCTCTGTTATGAGGTGCTGTGTATAGGACAAAATCTATTTTTCACTCACACATATAACAATATAAGCACACACATACACTACTACAAGGGTGCACGCACACAAAAAATACTACAAGCACACGCATACTACTGTAAACATGCACACATACTACTATAAACATGCACACATACTACTATAAACATACACGCATACTACTATAAACATACACGCATACAACTATAAACATGCACGCATACTACTATAAACATGCACGCATACTACTATAAGCATGCACACATACTACTATAAGCATGCACGCATACTACTATAAACATGCACGCATACTACTATAAACATACACGCATACTGCTATAAACATACACGCATACTACTATAAACATGCACGCATAATACTATAAACATGCACGCATACTACTATAAACATGCACGCATACTACTATAAACATGCACGCATACTACTATAAACATGCACGCATACTACTATAAACATGCGCGCATACTACTATAAGCATGCGCGCATACTACTATAAGCATGCGCGCATACTACTATAAACATGCACGCATACTACTATAAACATGCACGCATACTACTATAAACATGCACGCATACTACTATAAACATGCACGCATACTACTATAAACATGCACGCATACTACTATAAACATGCGCGTATACTACTATAAGCATGCGCGCATACTACTATAAGCATGCGCGCATACTACTATAAACATGCACGCATACTACTATAAACATGCGCGTATACTACTATAAGAAGTGTGGCTTCTCTTTAGATCCACCAGAAAATGAATGATTTCAATGCACTTCATCTAAATTAATGAAAAAATGAGAAATATTTGTTGAAAACTGCTATATTTTAGGGCATCAAAATGTGACATTTTCAGTTATACACGGTAAGTTTTTTCATAACAAAACAGAAAAAATAACCTGCTTCTAATAAAAGTTTGATACTTTTTTTTTTAACCTTGCAATATGAAGGTCTTTGAAACATTACAATGCAACATAATGCTTTATTAATTATGTAGTGGATGACTTTATTTTACAGATTTTCTCATAGTTAATAAAGAAATAAAGTATAATTTCTTGCACAGAATGAGTTTTCTTTTTGCTCATCTACAAAACAAGTTATAAAACTTGTCTTAATTTTAAGTGTCAAGTTGATTCTGTGGCTCTTCACAAAATATTCAACAGGACAGAAAATGAAAATGGGTCTTTTAGTCATAAAGGTTGCAGATCCCTGATATAGACTGATCCCTAATTACACACCATCACATCGTCTCATGATGAGGAAAATCATCAGAAACCCATTAACTAATCAGTTCATCTTAAAATAAGAAGCAAATTAAATCAAAGTACTTTTAAAAATGCGCATAAACACTCAGATTTATCAGAAAACGTTTTGAGCAGAAACAATCAGGCGTAGAGGAAGTGTTGATCTGAAAAACTAAACTAATATAAAAGCCAGGAGTTGCCTTTCCTGCTTCATCTTTATCTGCTTTGTTTAAATGAAATACAGTCGAAGCACAGCTGCTGTCTGTGATTCTTTTAGAGGACGATAATCGTGTTGGTGGAAACATTGACAGCTCAGTCACAGTTTTAGTTTTCCTGCTTACAGAAACATCTTTCAGCCTCGGGGCACAGAGAGTAGAATAAAAGAGATAAATCTAGGTCCAATGTTTTATCTCGTACAGATGCAAAATAATCAGGATTTTATGTTAATAATGTCAGTTAAAGGGAAGTAAATATACACAGTAACAGCTCATTATGTTATCATTCTGTATGAAAACGCTATACGGCCGATTGTTACAAAAAGGAGAATTAGTTAATCAGGTTTAAACTCGTCATCTTCATCAACAACAAAAAGAACACCGTGATGTGTGGTAACTCTTTAAAGTCCTTCAAATGTCAGGTGTTTCTCATATTTGTGCCCCGAGATGTGAGAGAGGTTAAAGGTCAACAGGCTGCTCAGATCCTGGTGCTCGTCTCTGGATGGACACTCACTCCTCAGACGTGAGGTTTCGTCCTCCAGCTTCTGAGCTGAAGTCTGTCTAAAACGCATCAGGAGGAAGTGAGAGTGCAGAGTTGTCACTTTGTCACCTCCGGGCAGGTTTTTGGCACTTTGGGATTGGTTCTTCGAGGTAACTGGGGTTGTTTCATTTTATTTTATTTTTATTCTCACCTCCAGCTCGAGGTAACTGCTCACCCCTCCGCTCTCCGCTAACAACCATGTGTGCTTCTAATAACTGGGCTGTGTGTTTTTCTCTCTGCTGACGGTGGCTGTGATTTTCATCGGTGTGGGTCATTAACGGTTTGCTCAGACCCTGCGGTTTAAAGGGCAGCACGGTGGAGCTGATTGTTTCTCGTCATCCCTCTGCTGAGCCAGATGGATGGTCCAGGCTACGACGTGGCTGACTGCGAGGCAGACGTGGCTTAAACATTAGTCAGGAGTCAGGCAGATAATAAACCTGCACACACACACAAACCTCTCCGTCCTGTGTGTCACTTTGTTTTGTCTCGCTGCTGCTAGGATGGGATTAATAATGCATCTTTTAATTACATTTTCAGCCGAGCTCACAAGAGCCAAGTGGAGACTAGAATCCCCTCAGTGGATAATGAAGTAAAGGAACAGTGTTGAGGTCTGATTGGTGTATTGTCCTTTAGTGAAGAAGCACTGATTTATTTGTTCTACCTAAATTACAGAGGGGAGACGAACAAGTGGCTTCAAAGAAGCAGATGAGCTCCTGTTGAAATCCTGCTTCAAATTTCAAACATTTCAGTATTTTTTAAATCCTATTTCATGATTTATATGGAAGCAAAATCCCTTTCAGGCTTGTTGTATTTATGTAAGCAGCTGTCATCTTCATTTCCTCTTCAGAAAACTTGTCAGGGATGAGTGACAGCCAGCAGCTCTGTCATGCTGATGTTTTTAAAAACATACAATTGCTAAACACACAAAAAAAGGTTTAATTATTTTAGTATTAATGGAGGAAAACATGGTAAAGCAGATTTCTGAATTACCTCTTAGACTCAGAAAATAGGATCATATTTGTATCACCTAGAAACATTTTTTATTTATGAATGTTTAAAATGAAATGTATTTTATTTAAGTTTTGTCACCGTTTAGTTTTATGTGTTTAAAGTTTAGCAGCTTCTACAATTAAAGAAACTACATAGAAGTTTAGGAATTGAGACAACAGTAAAAAAAAACACTAAAATATGACCTTTCTGTCTGTTTAGTTTCTCAAATAAGATTAATTTTTATTTATTGTCTGTTTCAGTTTAATAATAATGTTCGTTTATTTATGAATTTTTAAAATATTCTAATTTGGTGGATTATTGTTCTGTAAACTGAAGTTAAATGAAAGGTCAGGTCAGATATTCCATCAATAAATTAGATCATTGTTTCATCAAATAAATCAATTCCACAAAGTTGATTTATTCAGTCTAAATGCTAGTAGGATTAAAAACAACTTATTATTCAGAAAGTGTATCAGCCAATCATTTAAAGGCACACTATGTAACTTTTTCATATTTGTATATCTTTTCCTTGAGCCAGTCTGTGCTAATATGACCCTTTACAGCAGGGGTGGGGAATCCTGGTCCTCAAGGGCCACAGTCCTGCATGTTTTAGATGTATCCTCTCTTCAACACATCTTACCTCATCATACGGTCACCATTACATGCATAATCCACCAGACATGTATACTGTACGTGTTTGCTTACACGTTCGTTCATGCCTGAATAACAGACGTCTACCACCTGGACAGTTGTAGTAAAATAGCTGCTACTGCTTTATGTATGTATTATTATTTGCACATTGTTTCATCACCCCACATCTATATTACCTAGTTTGTATATGCCTATAGGAACTACTGTTGTAAATAGAGTCTTCTCCAATTTTTTATTTTATGTATTCTTGGTCACTTTTTGTATTTTTTTTTTTCCTGAGCTGTGATAACACACAAATGTAACACACTGTGGGATTAATAAAGTCATATCAGTGTGGCTTCAAGGCAACCAAAAAGCTCATAATCACCCAGTAAATTTAGATCAGGTGTGTTGAAGAGAAGAAACCACTAAAATGTGCAGGACTGTGGCCCTAAAGGACCAGGATTCCCCACCCCTGCTTTGCAGGGTTAATGAAAAGTCACTCAGCCCCATCTGCTGCTTGTGTCCAGAATACCACGTTTGCAACTTCTGAGTCTCTGGTCCGGTGCCCTGAAGTCTCACAAAGTCACGTATCTCGTGAGGGTTAGGCTAACTCAATGTGGCTAGCTGTTATGCTAGCGCTGGAGTGTTTTAGCTCTCTCCCTGCTTGAACACAGCTGATTTCTTTGAGTGATGAACCGCTCCAGTAGAAAGCAGTGAAGGCTGAGGAGACATTTCAACACTTAGATTTAGAGGTTTCTGAGCAAAGACAATGCTAACGTTTTTACAAGTGATTTAAAACAGACACTAGGGGGTGCTAAAAACAAGCCAAAACTGCATAATGTGCCTTTAAGCTCAATTTAGTAAATCCCAAAATCCTGAAATTATTGAGGATTTCCATTAGTTTTATTTTATTCATACCTTATGATTTAATATCACTTGACGAGCTGCTGCATTTGATCTGATTCTGTTAAATTTTTTGGTTAAAAACCCGTCAAGTTCGCTGTTCTTCCCTTCAGACGAGATGTTTGTGTCTCAGTGGACTCATAGCACTTATCTGTCTCTGCCTCAACATCGGCTGAAATTTTCTATCAATATTTTAGATCAGTCCAGAGGAGATGTCTTGAATTCGGAGGTAGAGAACGTGCCAGAGGATAATCTCGTGTTTTCACCCCGTAAACGGCAATAAAACTAAAAGTCTCTGAATGTTGGCTTGCTGCGCGGTCTGTCCGCTCCTATTGGCTGCTGGCCTTGCATGAAAACAGTAACCTTAACTTTTCTGACTGCTTATGTGTTTACAGCCTTTGATTAAAAACAGCGACGTGAGGTTAATTATCTTTCATTTATCCAGTTAAAGCAGGTTTAATTAGCCTCTGTAGAGGTGAAGCTGGAGGGGGGTTGAAAAGGAGCAGCTTTGCATTGAAAGGCAGATTTATTACAGTGCGCCTTTGTGTGACCCCCTTTTTCATTTCACATCCTCTCCCTCCAACACCTCCAGCTTCAGCGCTCCTGAGTGTAGGTTTGCAGGAACAAGTAGGCCAGCACACAAAAGAGCTCTGAAAGGAAATCGCTCTGCTTGTGAAATGTGAGCATGTGAGAAAAAGTGAAGAGTGGAAAATGTGTCATTCAGCTCGCATTAGAAAACCAGCGGAGCATCTGAGCAGCAGACAGCGTTCAGGCAGGTGGAGATGTATTTGACTTAATGGTGTGTTATAGTGGCGAGATGGTTTAAAAAAAAAAAAAAAAACGCAATCGTTGCTTTCTGCTTGCGTCTCCCTCTGCTCCTGTGTGGAAGGATATGATTCAGTGCACATGACTCATCCCTCACTCCGGGTTCAGCTCCATTATTCCACCAGGGATGCAACCCTAAACTGCACATCTCACACATTAGAGTCTCCTGATTGCACACAAAATGTTGCAGCTGCGCCCAGAGGAAATCCAGACCCGTATCAGGGTCACACGGCCACCTTTATTCTGAAAAACTGGAGTTCAGAAAGCTGTTGCCATGCACAAAATAAAATAATATGAAATGATTTCTGTTTGGTTGTACATAAGTGGATCAGATCAATCTGTAGTTTAAACTCTCAGAATTAAACTCTTAACATAATTTACCAGAAATTTTTTTATGCTTTTTTTTTTTGTTTGTTGAGGAAAAGAATGAATTTAAAGCCAAATATTTCTTGAAGGAATGCAAATAACCCACAGCCTTTCATGCCAGGGTTTACACTAAGGTTATGTTGAGACGTTATTTCAGTCAAATCTTGACATTAACATTTTACACAATCTCAAATAATATAGCAAAGTATTAAGTAATACTCAGAGTAGGTCTGCATGATATTAGAACACATGCAGTTTCAACATGATTTTATATATCAGTAAGCTTACATGTGTGTTCATCATGCTAACAGTTAGTCTGATGACTGTGAGCATTTAAGGTGTCGAGGTCCATCTGATGGTCATCTGTAGTAAGTCACAGATGACATTTGCTTCTGTGATTTATTAGAAGCCTTTGCAACGCTCACATGGTGATACTGATTTTTTTTGCGTAGCCCTAACTCATGAGTTAGAGTTGAGGATCGCTCTTGGCTGCTACCATTAGCAAGTATTAGAGTTATAGCTTCTTTTTTTAATGTTGTAAAGGCTGATTAGCTGCAGCGGCCATCTTTGATTGGATGAACTCCAAATGTCATTCGGTTGAAAGACGCACATTCACTGAAGACGTTCTAAGAAGTTCGTTGTAATCTGTTTGGTGGTTTATGAAATCTTACAAAAAATAAACCCACACGTTAAATATTAAATGTTCGAAAAACAATATAGATACTGGAGATGGGATCGAACCAATGACCAGACTGACCACTCTACCTACTGAGCTACAGGCGGCCTCATTTTTACTTTTGTAGAATAAAATTACAAAGAAGAATGAAAATCCAACTTTAAAATGGAACTAGATTTGTTTAATTGTGAATAAATCCTCATGTAAAAGTTGTTATAAAAACATCTTTAGTGCAGTAACGTAATAAAGCATCTAGATGTAAAATTAAGAGGTTTTTCTTTGTTTTACATAAATATTATTTAATATATCACAGCTGAATCAACAGGTTCTTAACCACATGTTTACTATAAGAACAAATTCTGTGAACTGGAGCTTTGCAACCACAGTCAGGAACATCACAGCGTGCCGTCTCCTTTGCTTTGTTCAAACCAAACACCAACAAACTTCAGATTTATGAACAATCAGACAGATTTAGATGCAGTCACTGAGATGTTCTCAGAGTGTGGATTACACACTTTTTTAAAATCTATTTCCTCTGCTCAGATTTGACTCCCATTTTAAACAGCTTCAGTTGTTTTGAGGAGATGCGTCATGCTGCCTTGCTCTACTTCCTCGGTGCTCCGTCTTATTTAACGATTGATGTTAAGTCATAGGATGTTAAAAAAACTTTTACAAGTGCGATCATCGTGCCGTCCTGCAGCTCTGCTAAAACTATTTTTTAAAGAGTTGGTTTCTGTTTCAAAAGAGTAATAAAGTGCATTTATTTGTGTTTGAAAATAAATGCAGAAACATCTGCCTGGATCTTTTTCTACGTTAGATTGTTTCCATTTGACCCAATCGTGTAGTGGAACTGGTTTTTACTGTGAGTTTCTCTGATTTGTGAAGCTTCACGTTTATTAGAGTCTGTACAACTAAAGGTGTAAAGTTATGGTGCTGTTTCATTTGCCTCAGAAGTCGGAGCTTTGAGCTGGGAACGCTGCCAAATTCACATCAACTTTATAACACGTGTAGGACTTTAAATAACTAAGTTCTTGTTCACTGCTGTGATTTAATGAGACAAACTGTAAAAACCTAAGAGTTGTTTCTAAATGCAGTTGGAGGTTTTCTCTAACTTTACAAGATGTGTGGCGTTCCATTTAAATTTAAATATTCCAGTTTTTGAGTTCAAATGAAACACACTATGGAGTCACTTTAATGTAACAGGTTGAAGTAAAGCGGTATTTGGTGGAGTTTAAAGGGTGTGTGCTTTCCTACATCAAGGCTCATTTTAAATCAAAGTAAACTCTAGAATGACTCACAATCTGCTCCACAAGTTTTAAAAAGTAAGCAGTTTAAACAGCTGACAAATGTAACAAACATGCCTTCTGCCTTGATGTAGGAATGTAAATCCTTCATCAGTGAAATGAAATCGTGTCGTAGAGGGCGTAGATGTACGACATGTTTCTGACTCCTTCCCTCAGGTGGGCCCTTTTATTACGTCTGTGGCTCAGGTCTCTAACATTTCACCTTTTCCCTCTAACAGGCTTTTAACTCAGAGACGGACAACTTCAAGCTGTTGTACGGGGGCCACCAGTACCACGCCAGCTGTGCCAATTTCTGGATTAACTGCGTGGAGCCTAAACCTCCAGGCCTCATCCTGCCTGACCTGCTCTGAGCTGCCATGGCAACAGCGAGGGAAATAATTAACTTCAAATAGGCAGAGCGGCTGGTCGCATCACGCTGGGAATGATCGAAGGACGTTTAAAGGATCCCACTCTTTTTAAAATCTGTTTTGGTAAACTTATCTCAGACTTTTATGGTTTCTTTGCGATCTGTTAATATCTCTTTCTCTTTCATACAAATCACTTAGGTCAGTTGAGGAGGTCATGTTTAAATCTAACTAATGCTGCTTTATTTTAAAAGATTATCACTGCACAGTAGCGTAATATTGCAAAATAGTAACTAACAATCGTATTTAAATGATTAAATGTGCAATATAATTAAAACACTGACTAAAGGTGTCTATAAACATCTCGAGTTTTAATATCCCCTCGGTATTGTTTTGTTTTTTTGCTTTTTAATTCACATCCCCCTTTGCTCTGCAAAGACACGATGAATCATAAGTCAGCTGTTTTACTTGAATTACATTTGCGTGGCAGGTCTGTCTGATGAAACTGTGGCTGTGATGATTTTAATGTTTTGAAACAAATTCAAACTCACTGCTGTATTGGAAGGTAACTCTTTATGCATTGTGTTGAATTGACTGCTTTGAATGTCTTTGCACTGTTGACTGGAAACATTTTGGGGTATTTAAAAAGTATTTTATAGCTATTTAGGGTCAGGGGAATAAATGTTTGTTTTTTGGCTTTATTTCCTGTATTGATGTGTGGAGGTAGAAACAACCTGATTGTGCATCTGCTTAAATTAAAGCTGTTTGTTTTGTTGTCTCGTCTGTCATGGTGTCATGCTGTAGCACTGTAAATATCATCAGATGTTATGTGAATGTGATTCAATAAACAAAGAGTGCTTACAGGTTTATTGGTCTGATTTTGAAGGGTACATAAAAAGTTTAGTGTTAGTTGATGCCAAAATGCCTTTACATATTAAAACATGTATTTCTGAGATGGACCTTTTGGCGAAACAAAGCGCGTTTAGCTGAGTAACTGTTAACTGGAGAGACATTTTACAATATGTTCAGTTAAAATACAAAAGTTACCTTCAGTATTTAAAGATTAGACTGCGAATGCTTATTTAAAACTGCAATTTTTTCATTTAACTAACTTTCCAATATAGTTTTTCAAAGTCTCAATTGAGTATTAATAGATTTTTCCAAAACTTGTGAGATTTTAGATTCATATTTTTGCCCTGTGAATTTTTTACTTTAAGTACCGGCAATCAATTACCAAACATAATCAGTTGTTTTGAACTTTATTAATGAGATTTTTTGGACACAACCATTTTAAAGACTATTTAGTAAATGTACAGATAACTTTATTTGTGCTAAACTGGTTGGCAACTTTTTTTTTTTTCAAAAGGCTTATTAACAAATTTTAATTGAAATAAATCTTTACTATCACGCAAAAACCAGATTTCTTTACCAAAAACACACTAGCTATTTTTTTTAACATGGAAGGTAGCATGTAGCATTAGCAACATATTTTTTAGCTTTGTTGCTAGCCTAGTTAAACTTAGTACTTTGGCCACACACATCTATTAAAACAAAATAAAATAAGCTTTCAAAAATACACATATTTTTGTTCTATTGTTTCTTGTGAAGTAGCATGTAGCTAACTAAAGATTAGCAAAAGCTAAACCTTGTTGCTAGCCTTTTAGTAGACGGTATAAAAATATTTTTCCAGGTTGATGCTGTTTGAAAACACTTAAAGGGATTTTATTGTTCAGTTTTCAAAGGTTTGTAGTATAGTTAGCATGCTACAAACTAACATGCTACAGACTAGCTTGTTTTAGCATGGTCAGCCATCCTGTCAAAGAAGCATAGACCTACATCTGGATCTGATATAGAGCACTAAAAAAAAAAACATTTAAAATTCTGTAAACTTTAAATTTGTCTCAGTATTTATCATAAAATATTTTATTTAGTTTGAGTCATTAAATTCTTTTAACCCATTAACTCCCACACCAACAAAATGAAAAATTATTTCTTTTCAAAATGAGGCAATGAAAAAGGTTATATTGTAAATGAATAAATTGTAAAAATATTAAAAGTAATTTAAGGTAATAATGTAAGAAACATGTTAAAATTTGTATTCAACCTTTTTATTAAAAGTGCAGTTCATGTTTTATTAAAGTGCCCATGACATCAGTTTCCATGTTTTCTGACTTATCTATCATGTTGCAACGTTGAGTTCTCACCTTAAACCTGCCAGAAAGAGCAAAAAACGGCATCCATCTGTCTCCTAGTCCAGCCAGTGAGAAGCTCTTCCAGATTTCAGACCCAGGTTTCAAACAGTTTTTTTCACTCCAGCCCGCTATGAGGTCATAGTGATCCGGACTTGCTTATATGGTAAATTCTCCTCCCACATGCACGTTCACGACACCTGGAGCGAGGCAGTGCCGCCGCCATTGCCCATAGACCGTGTAGTGTTTAGTTTCAGTTTCGTTTCTCTTTCACGCGACGACACTGCCCCCTGCTGCAGCAGAAGTGCCAGGCTGCCAAATAAGGAGAAACCCAGCAGAACCGGAAGGCGGCGCTTTCTTCTGATCTCTGAGTTGCTCGTTAGGAAATAATTACAGCGTATTTTGAGTTATAATGGTGCAACGCTAATCTAGAGGCATCAAAGATTACACCTGTTTAATATAAAGTGATTTAAATATGGAGTCACAGGCACTTTAAGATACCAGTAAATGGATTAACTCTACTATGTGGTTGTCCTGACAGTTACAGTAAAAACGTTTTTTTTATGTAAATGTAATTAGCTGCATTTGTAGATTAGACTAGACTATTAAATGGACCACAAAGTGCTTTACATCAGTCAGTCAGTCACACGCTGATGGCAGTGAGCTACACTGTAGTCACAGAAGCAAAGCAACCAGACACAGGTGCTGTCAGACCCTTTGACCACCACCAGCATACAAGGTAGGTAAAGTGTTTTGCCCAAGAACACACTAACAAAGTGACCCAGCTGGAGGCAGGATTTGAACCTGTCATGTTCTGCCCCCTGGTGTCCAGTTCTTGCCTGTGTTCCTCCTCCTGTGTCCTGCACTAATCCCCTCCAGGTGTGTCTCGTCTCCTTGATTAGCTCCATCCTTATACAGTAAACCACAGAGCCACTGCTGCCCCCTGAAGACAGGAGTCCAAGTGTTCCTGTGTCAGTTTTCTTTATCTATTCCCTCTATAGAGTTATACTGTAGACGTATTTCTATGTTTGACCACTGTTTAATTGTGAGACAAAACACAGCACACATAAAGACAGTGGTTTGTCTCTTTTGCAGATATGTTGGTACAATTGGGACAGTCAGCAGCAGCCTAAGAGCCACTTTTGGGCCCTGAGCCAATTCTTGCCCACATGTAGTCTGGTGTCTCTATCTATTCACTACATTTCAGATAGACGGAGAGCATGTTCAATCACTAAAATGAAACGGTCATGTAAGTCGTTGGCTTTCTGATGTTTTTCTGCCCACTTTCCTGTCGCGCTATCTTTTCCAAACACAGACGCTGCTGCACATTTTCCTTTTCAATAATGTACTTTCTCCGAGGCCAGAGAGGCCTCATCATTTCCATCACTTTGCCTCAAAATGGAATAAATTCTCATCCAACAAGCCTGTCGGGCCTCGCTGGCGGTTGAGCCCAGCCAATCAGACGAGATGTCTCGGGGCTTCACGAAACCCGTCTCATTATCGTTCTCGCGCTCTTTCAGGTGTGTTCTCAAACATCCATTTTATCCCTCGCTGTTTCCTAATTTAGTTCCTGCAGAAAATGAATTCCTCTCCCTTCACAGCGAGCACCGTGAGAGGATTACAGAAAATTACAAAAACAGAAATCAATTATCGAACAAGGCTGTGTAATTGAAAAGGCAGCGTGCACGTCTCCTTTCTGACATCTTCACGCTTATTGTCTGTAACGCTGAAACAACCACTGTAGGGAGGAACTGTTCCTCTGCTTTTAACTTCTTCTATTTGGTCATTTTGACTATTCAAAATAAGTTGTGTTTAGAACTGATTTATCCTTCGTTTTCATAGTTTTGAAAATCAATATGTGTTCTGTCTTAATGCGGCTCAGACTGTGTGGCGTTATCTGACCTTTTTGATGTCATTATTTATACATGGGTTCCTGTTTTATTATGCTCCATATGCAGCTCACTGGTAAAAGCAAATTAAAAAACACCCTCAAAGATTAAGTTGACCCAGATTACATCATTACCTTTTCATGAAGAACTTCCTATAATAGTTTGGAGATTTAAAGTTCTGATAGAATATTTGTTATGATAGTTTAGGTTAATGTGCCTTTACACTAGAAGCTTTTAGCTGGATGTCAATAATCAAGTATAATGAATGCTTTTCCCAGTCTGAGTCGTTCTTTTGGTCTCTTCAGAGCCTCTAAAACCGACAGACCGATGAGTCAGTGTTACGCCACAGAGAAAACACTTATTCAGCCGCCCCACTGAGAAACGACGACTCGTTTCATGACAAACCAAACTCTGCTGTCTCCTTTATGAGGAGCCTCAGCTGGCTGCGAGGCTGTTTTTCTATTTTATACCATCTAATACACTCAGTTATGGATTCTTTATGTAACCGCCTCCGTCCTGCATTTTCATTACCATTACACCGAGCACTAACAGGATTTCAATCTGCCCTGTGGGACTATTGTTAGGCTTTCCAAAGCGGTTGGCAGCCACATAAGCAGCCGTTTCAATAATGTTTGCAACTGTTCTGAGACCAAAAAAAAACAACCCTACCATGAATCACATCCAGCAGTTAAAGCCTGAAGAAGTCAGGCTGTCAGATTCTAACTACGACGGTGGAATTAAAGCAGCACGCAGGATTTACGGCTGACTGCTATCTGAAGCTTTTACTGATTCTACAAAAAGCTGAATAACATGAAGCTCAGATAAGCTGTGATTCACTGTAGCTGCAACAGATGATTTCCCAGCATGCCGTTTCATTTTTGCTTTGTGCATTTAAAGCACAAGCTATTTTTTAATGATTAAATATTACATAAGTGTAATTATTGTCTGCAGCTGCAAAGTGATAGCCAGGCAGGTGAAGATGTTTTTACCAGTAAATCTCTTAGAAAATAATTCTCGTTCATCTTAAAGGGATTCAAGATGGCTGCCACAGATCATACATAACACAGAAATAACCATAACTCTCCTCATTTTACTAATTTGGAGCTAAAATGTCCACCTTTTTTAAGTTGAGAAGCCTCAAATTTGAAAGAGCTGTAGGTTGCCTCAAGTGGAGGAGTCCAAGCGTCCTGGTGTTTGGTTTGGGGTTGGTAGGATGAGAGGTTGGCTTTGTTTGTAGTGGTAAAGAGAGCTTACTGGTCTGTCTTCATGTGAGTTGGATTGTTATCAAAAGTTTGAGATTACAAATATAAAGAAGTGAAGTGAGCTTCCTCCGTTGGATGGTTGGATTTAGCCTCAGAGATAAGATGAGAAGCTCCATCATCCAAGTAGAGCTGCTGTTCCTCCTCATCGAAATGAGTCAGCTGAGGTGATTAAGTCATCTTAGAATACCTCCTGGTCCCCTTCATCTGGTAGGTGGATGAATGGATGAGCTGAAATTTGATGCTAAAAGTCATACTATGGCTGTATCAGGTATTACATGAATTATTTACAAGATTTCACCAAAACCCCCTCATTTCTCCACATAAGATGATCTTAAGTTAAAGGTCCCATATTCTGAACTTTCTATTCACTCTGAATCATTTCCTTTACATCTCAATAACATGTAAAAGCTCTGCATTGGTCAGATTAGCCCTTACTTTAAAGGTGATATGTGGATTATTTTTCTCTGTATCAAAGTTTTCTAAATGTTTTAAATGACATTTCAGGTCTAAACTATGATCTAAGGTTAGAGTTCCACAACATATGTCTTCCTCCTATAGACCCCTTTGAATTCTTTATGACTGGCCAACTTTTTCAGCCAATAAAATTCTAATTTCTGCATTGTCAGCTGTCAGTCAACGTGCATGCGCTTTGAGCAAACCTGTAGAGTTGGGGGCTGTGCGCTCCCAGGACGCTCCGTGTACAGTCTCGTCAGCTCATGGAGGAGTTGGAGCTTCTACTAAGTTATCCATTCCCTGGCTATACGAGGCGTTTATTTTTAAACATTTCTCCACACAGAATAGCAAGGCTTGCAAAGGATACGCGTTTATTTTGGTTGCAACGAATGTTTTGGAAGTGGCCGTATTGTACGATGGTTTAAAGACATGCTCTCTTGCTGAAATCCATCAGATTAAGTGCAGCTGTTGTTCTTCCACCCCCTCATCCTACCTCCTAAAGCTAAACTTTCCTTTCAAATGGGCGGGGCAGTTGGGGAGCAGAGCTTCTCTAAGCCCCGCCCATCTCCATTCTCCACTCACGTTGGCTAGATATCTGTGGACCTTCAGGGTCTCAGATGAAGAGTAAAAAAAAAGATTTTTGTGCTCGTCGATCAACCATCTACGAAGCGACTGCCGTGCTTTGCTCGTAGCTTCACCACGACTGTTAGCGAGTGTGAGGATGAGCTCTCCCGTGTTTTTAAAGGTTGGGGGTGGGCTCAGGTAGCTAAAGGTGCTCGTGATTGGCTCTGTCCTCTAGAGAGGAGTGATCTTTCCCCTTCTTGACGTCAGCAGGGGAACGTTTTTTAACCACATGTTTTAGCGTTAGCTCAAAACACATTTCCCAAAAATGAGAATAAAGGAAGTAAAAAAGGTGAAAATAATTTAACATTTTTGGGTCTCAGACACAGTCTATGGGACTGATATGACTGTTAAAAGATCTTTAGAAAGTGAATTTAGCAGAATATGGGACATTTAAAACTCTTGAATGAAATGCACCAGATCTTTCTTCAAGGAATGGTGGATATTAAAATTAATCATCACTTTTCGCTGTTGAACGAGCAGCAGAATGGGGCCACATTCAGTTATTTCTCTTATAAACGTCTTCACTAAATATGAAACGCTTGATTATAAAAACTCTAATTTTAACAAACATATTGCCACGAGACGCTGAGTCACTTCTTGCTGAAACGTCTCCACTTCTGTTTGATCTGCCTCAGAAACCGGGTCTGCTCCGGTGCTCAGGATGATGTAAATGGATCCACTTGCTGCTTTAATGATAGATGATAATATTTCTGCTGCTGGTGAAGGATGTGTTTACTCAGGGCTCCACTGGGCCACAGTAACCACCTGCACACTCACATTAACACAGCTGGGAGCAGAATACAAGGAAAATGAAAGTCTTTTTTTTTTTTTTTTTGTTCTGGGCAGAAAATAGCGTCTGCAGTGTGTAATTTGTAGCCATCACTTGAACATCTCTGTGGCGTTTGGACTATTATCAGACAGCCTCGTCTCTGTGGGTAATGGAACTCGCTCTGGAGGACACTCCAGAGGTCTCTCACAAGTGTGGGCCGAAGACGAATAGCGTTCATCAATTTCTGCCTGCCGCTCCGTAACCAACAGCAAATGAGAATGAATGACTGAACACTTCTTCGACATATGAAGACGTCTCTTTGGGGAAAATGCAGAATGAACATCAAGAGGCCTTTGGAGTAGAAATGCTGCAATTCGTTCACGTGGAAACGTCTCAAACGCCTATAGTCCTCAAAAAGGAGACGGCAGAACAACCGTCTGCTTTAAACAACTGGATGCTCTGGCTGAAATAAAAACCTTAAATATTCCTTACATGTCAAAACGCAGGCGACATTATTTAATCACTAAATGACTAAACTCAACAGTGACTCAAAACTTTACAATAAAAATGGGTAGGACGAAAAATTTACAATGACGATTGTTTTGTGGTAAATTTAGATGAAACATTTATTAGAAGTTCCCTCAAATTAAACATTTTTCAGTTAAAAATCACTAATTTATTTTTGTTTTAAGGCAATAAAGTCAATCTATATGCAGCTACTTGCATCATGACCACAAAAAATGTAACATTTCTGCATCACAAGTTTGTGTTGCTCATGTTTTAGAGGACAAAGAAGATATTTTATATTTTGAACTAGTTTAGGGTGTCATAAATGTGCTTATGCATGAACATTAAAGCAGCAAGCTCCATTTCTTATTGTAATATCCTGGAAACTTCCTCTTGGCAGGACGGAGCTTTTCCATTTCCATTTTAATAGAATGGTGAACCATTACATGCTTTGAAATTACATCAGGACCACATTTTGCCTTTTGAGTAACAAGAATTATAGGAGAGGCTCCTTCACAATAACCAGTTTCTGTTTTCTAACCAATGATCAACATTTCCGTTTTGTGTTAAAAAGACAAAACACTGTTTAGCTGGTTAAAAAGAAAGAAAATTAGGACCTTAAGCCATGAAATGATGCAAAATTGAAACTAAATATGAAAAATATGAGAAAGCTGGTCATATTTTTGTTCATGATACAAAAAGAGAGGTAATAAAAAAAGTGTCAGAAGTTGAAAATGTCAAATCCTTTCAACATCTATTAAAATAATACTGTAGCTGAAAAGTAAGTTTTTAAGAGAGTTTTTTTCGAGTGCATCTGGATATTAATAAGATAAAAATGAATCATTTCTGTCTTGACCCCATAAACGCTACAAAGGTTTTGTTGCACCTGCAGATTCTTTGTCATTTCTGCAATCAATTGAGGTTGAGTGCTGAATGCAGAGAGCACTAAGCATTTTACGGGAAATTAATAGCTTGCACTACCATCGGCTGTTATTAATAATAAATGCACAGCGAGCATCAGGAACAATGCTGGTCACAGAACGCCGTGGCATTTGGACAACACGTCCTCCGAGGCGTGCAGGCTCACGTTCGTGCAGGAAGACGAGGCGTGATGCTCACAATCTGGCTTCAAAGATTCCTGCTCGCTCTTCCAGCACATTTTGGCCTCAGTTTTGTGAAGTGGGCGAAGTGGTGACACATCTTTATGTTCAGCCTGAGCTCCTGCACACTCAGACAGGAGCAGCTGTCAATGAATGTTCAAACTGAAAAGTCGATGAAATAAATGTGATGACTTCTTAGGTTAAGCTTACAGAGATTATAGTGTGCCTCTTCTGAGAATTTGCAAAAAAAAAAAGTATTAATCAATTATTACAACGTTCAGGGATAGTTCAGTTTGTTTTAAGTTGGTTTCTGTGAAGAACAATTAACACCGATCTACTGAAAATAGTTATTTGAACAACCTCAGTTTGGAGAAACAGATTAGTTCTGACTGTCAACTTAAAATATCCCGTTTACAGGTGCAGCCATTTTGGATATTTGGAACCAGTCAGAACACTCAGAATGTAGAGCTCAAAGTCCCGCCCACTGCCTCACGTCATGATGCTTTTTAAGCATCAAAATATTAATTCCAGCTAAACATATTCATTAGAATAAATAAATGAACATAGAGCAGAATGGTCTGAACTAAATGAATCAATAGGAGTCAAAAATAAGTTCCCCGAGATGTCCCAGTCATTTACATGGAGGGGGCGGGACTTCAAACTGGTACTGCAGCCAGCCACCAGGGGGTGCATCAGTTCTTTGTGGCATCAACACCATAGATCAGGGGTCACCAACCTTTGTGACGCCGAGGGCTACTTCATAGGTATTGATCCATGTAAAGGGTTACCAGGTTGATAAAATATTTATCTGTAAACTAGAATAGATCAGAGTTAAACTAATTTCATGTATAATAAACATATTTTAAAGAAAACTGTAGTTTTTAAATCTATATTGATGCATTTGTGATTAGAAAAAGATGGCAGCAGTTTTTTATTTTATTTAATTATAGACTTGTATTATTTGGAGAAAAGGCCTGAGGGCACCTTGAATAGTTCCTGGGGGCACCAGGTTGGTGACCCCTGCCATAGATAGATACCATATATAAAGGCTAGATGCCCCATCTAGGAGTCGTCAGCGTCCCTACACGGCGGCCATCTTACTTCAGACAGCTGAGGTTCTGCTCTCTATGGTAGCAGATGGAAGGTGAGTGATCAACTGAACTAAAAATAATCTTAACTCGATGAAAAATGATCGGTTTACTTTATTATAAACCATATTATGTATTGGCTCCAGATACTTTCACAGTGTGAGTTTCCCGACCATTATCGATATATTTCACAGCCACGTCTCTGACGTTTATAACAAAGCAAACCGTTTAAAGATTGGTTAAAATTTAGCAAGTTAAGAGGTTTTTATTAGTATATTATGCACCATTGATCCGTGTTATGAAAGGGGGGCAGCTGTCTGAAGTAAGATGGCTGCTGCGTAGCTACGTCAGGGTCCATTGATGAACAGCGCGGGTAAGATATCTAGCCATTTTATATATCTATGATCAACGCTCTTATGCTTAGTCTAGCCTAGCTTTGTCCCAACAGTTCTGACTGAACTGACAGGATTTCAACTAATCAGCAAGGTCAGTTTTAAACAAATTCAGTCTGATGACGTAGAACACGAGGCTCCTAATTTACTGCTCAATTTACATTCCAATCCTCACCTATGGTCATGAGCTTTGGAAATAACAAGATCAAGAATACAAATGGCTAAATGGAGTTTCCTCCACAGGGTGGCTCAGTCTTAGACATCCAGGAGGAGGGACTCTGAGTAGACGCTGCTCCTCCACCTTAAGAGAAACCAGCTGAGGTGGTTCTTCTGGTCAGGAGGCTCCTGGGTCGAGTCAGGACACATTGGAGGGATTATATCTCCAGGTTGACCTGGGAACGCCTTGGAGTCCCCCTGGAGGAGCTGGTGGAGAGAGGACAGTCTAGGCTTCCCTACTGGGGATGCTGCCCCCGAGATCCAAGCCCTGATAAGCAACCTGGTTAATCAGGCAGAAATATTAGATATTCCTGCAGGAAGTCCTTCAGGCGGCACAGGAAGGGCTACAGCTAGCTGCCGCCGCTACTATTAGCTCTTGTAAACAAAAATCTACATAAATAACTGTGTAATGTGTTATTGGTGGCAAGATTTAAACCTGGGCTTCTAACAATGTGTACGTGTAATACAGCTTTTGGAATAGTTTCAGCGTGACCTCAATCCACCTTGATCTTGGTTGCACTCGGGCTAACCGTTAGCTGTTCAAAGAGCTAGCTACAGCATCAATCATAAACATAAACCCACTATGACTTTAAGAAGCCTCTCACTAAGGGTTTATGTGTTGGTTTGGATTCTGTTTCTACTGACTCTAATGATCTATACATGATGCAAATGTTGATTTTGCATCAACTAAAACAGAAAAAATGAATGAAAACGGGTTTTAAAATAACAAGAACTATAATAAATAACATATTAAAGTAGGAATTCTAAAGCTTTGATGACATTTTGTTCTAATGTAATGCTGTTTGACTGATTTCCACCCAGCAGAAGGTTTGAACATTAAACCACAGAATTAGGACTCTATTTCATGGTTTTTCCAATTCATCCTCCAACCACAACCGACTCTGAACTCAAGGCAATAAATGCGAGGAAAGCGATATTCTCCATAGAGCTACCACTTCTCTGAAGCAGCAGATTGTGTTTAATACAGCATCAGATAGCACTACAGTAACATAGTGTGGTCACAGAATAGAACCCTGTGTTACACAGGAGCTTTCTCTAAAAACCTTCACTTCTAGCTTCGGTGTTTTCAGCTTTCACCTCCAAAAATGCAGCGATGACGTCTCTGAATGTTCGGGGTAAAGTGCACCATAAACGTTTTTATCTTTCCGTCTCCGCCGTTGCAGTAAAATAATTTGCCTATGTATTGTTTTTTCTGCACACGTTTCTTTAATGCTACCATGAACTAAGAGCGTGCTGCTGCTCTTCACACTAAATATTACAGAAAAAACTGACACGAAACCACCACACGACACCACGTCAGGAAAGGGACATCACTGTCAATGGACACCGTCTCTTGGTGCTCGCCTCCGCAGGAAGTGACCAGGAAATAGACAGCACCATCCTCCAAGCTCAGAGTTCTGTGTCCGTATGGTCCCATCTGGTCCTCTGGTCTGAAGGATCCTGGTTTGAAGTTTGCCTCGCTCCCACCTCAAAGACTGGACCAACAGCAGCTTCTCAGAACTCACTCACGTACACTCATGCGTCTGACGTCACCTGACCAGAAAAAGCCTAAAACTGCAGTCCAGAAGGTCAGATAGAGCTTCACTTTTCTCCTGAAACCCTCATTGTGGACAGAAACCTGGGAGAGACGCTCACAGGCCCCAGAAGGGAGCGAGGGTCCTGCGGTCCCTCTCGTAAACATCAGGTATGACCCCGTAGGGCGTCTGCACCATCTTAACAGAGTTCCTGCCGAACAGCTTCCTCTCGTATTCGATGAGCTGGCGCCAGAAGCCCCCGTTGGGCCTGATGACGGGACGGCGGGCCTTGACCCAGGCGTGGGCCTCGGCCAGAGACACGCGGTGATACTTCATGAGGTAAGCCAGGCACAGCGAGGCCGAGCGGCTCACCCCGGCTGCACAGTGAACCAGAACCGCCCCTCGTTTGCGCCCCACGCTGTGGATCTTATCAGCCACGCTGTCAAAGTATAAGGAGATGGGGGAGTGGGGCATGTCCGCCAGCGGGACCTTAACGTACTCCATGTGAGGCCAGTTGAAGTTGGGCAGCTCGATGGTGGCGTTGACCACGCAGGTGATGCCTTTAGACAGCAGCAGGCTGCGGTTGGACGCCACGTTCCCTCTGCTGAGGAACAGGTTGGGGGTGATTTGAGCGATGCCCCCCAGCAGACTCCCATTTTCGGGCAGCAGCCTCGGCACTGTGGCCGGCATCATGGAGCTGCGGTGATGGTGGTGGTGGAAGAAGCCCTGGCTGCGAGAACCCATCGAGGAATCAGGGATGGAAAAATCTTTTAAAGATGGAAAATCTTCAGGAGTTCAGAATCATAGTAGAACCAGACCCACCAGGCTGATCCTGAAAAACAAAAAAGACTAACTTTAATTTTCCTCCAAATCAAATATTTCCCCCTCTTACTGTCAGCTGGTGCACATCCAAACACTTCAAGGATGAATAATGTCACAGCAGTTAGCAAACAGAACGAAACAGGAACAAAGAAATCCTTCGTTTTACGAGCACTGTGCAGAGGCTTTCAGGAAACGTGGACTTTATTCTCTTTTTGAACTAAAATATCAATTTTAAAACGTGCTGCTGTGAGGCTGCAGCCCACTGTTTTTAATACGCGCTGTACAAAAAAAAAATCTATGACTTTTTGTTTATGAATATTCAGTGTTTATGTCTCAACTAGAAGGTCTAGTCTGTCTCGTGTCTCAGCGTTCAGGTGGAACATCGAGTCGTGCCTCGCCGTGTGAGTGAAGGTGCCCTGAAGGCAAACACCTCATCTCATCTCACGTTCATCCCTCCATCCCTCCACCTCTCTTACATACAGATTACATCTCATCGTTCTGTCCGTCGCTGCTGGGAATGTCAGCTCAGGTCTGGACCAAACAGCAGGGTGGAAGGTAATCAAACAGATGATGCTACAAAACCTCAAATGTTATCAGTGTCATTTGTTTTTTTTCTTCCTTTGAAATGAATTGCTCTGCTACACCTTTGTATAAAATGTTTATTTTAGTTTAAAAATCTTGAGCAAATCTCTAACAATGTCAACTTTAATGATTGAAGCATACTTCTGTGGTATCAGCTTGTCCATCATTAGGAGTGGGAATTGATACGTTTTTATTGATATCAGTGCCATTGTCGATTCTTCCTATCAATCCAATCCCTAACAATACCCTGACTAGTTTGTTAAGTAGCAAAAAAAAAGTTCTACACAGTCCTCTGTACTACAGTATGAACAACCAGGGTGCGATTTGTTGGGGAGGATGGGGGGGATTTACCCCCTTCTGATATTGATGTCCCCCCTCTGGTCATTATTCTTTCCCCCCTATAGATATAGTCTTCTATGCACCCCTCACTGGTCCAAGAGAGTAATAACACGGTTTCTGTTCGACAATTTGCTCCCTGCAGTCGGAGGTGCAGCATGAGCAGGGGGGGGGGGGGGGGGGGGGGGGGGGGGGGGGGGGGGGGGGGGGGGGGGGGGGGGGGGGGGGGGGGGGGGGGGGGGGGGGGGGGGGGGGGGGGGGTGCGTGACGAGATGCAGCTCCATGTGGTCTGGACAGACCCGGCACTGTGTCTGGACCCAAACCGCTGCAGCGTCTTCATCCGTCCTGAGTCGTCTCAAAGAGCGTGATGTAATCAGTGTGCAGTTTGTGACAAAAGATGGGTGGGGGTGTTCCGGCGTTCATTGCGAGTTCGTCTCAGCAGGTGAAGACGATGCTGGTTCTGGACCAATCTGCACCTCTGACCAAGGAGTGGTATCCCCCCATTCCCCCAGACAATTTGCACCCTGGACTTAGATGTACCACGATGCAAAATTTCAGGAAACGAGAATTTTTGTGAAGAATTGATAAAGTTGGAGGTGTAATTGGTCTGTTGGAACTGGTTCTAAGTCAGATCTGGTTCTCAATTCCAACCCCTGAGCCTTTTATAGACCTTTTTCTTACTGGAGACACTTTAAAAATGTTTATTTCTTAATTAAATAAAATGATTAGAAATGCATCAACTCTGGTTTTGAGCACTGACGCTGACTTCTGATTCATCTACAGCTCTGACCTATTGATGCTGATCTTGGATGATTCTGATTTGTCTCAAATAACAGAAAAAAAATTTCAAATGAAATGTTTTTTAAACTAAAAAATTTAAGATTCTGGAAGTAAAAGACTTGTAAAAGTTTACAGACTTTGAAAAAAGCAGATTATTTTATTTTTTACAGTGTAGATGCAGTGGTGCATCTCTAATAATAATAATAATAATAATCTTTTCTGGCAACATGATCACCTAAAAGTAAGAGGATCATATAAAGTAAATAAAAAAAAAGAAGCCAAAGAGAAACATTTGTATTTCTGCTCATTTTGATGAAAAAATTAATGATTTTAAAAGCCTTTTCTTCGATTAAAGTTCTATTGGATTGAAGCCTTTACCGTCTGATGTTTGCACACAAAAAAATCTATAGAAGGACGCTGCATCTCCTCCTTGTCATCTTTCAGGTCTGTAAAAGCTTCCCCTTCTATCGATCACAGCGCCGACATGTCAGAACGGCCTCCTCTGCTTTCAGAAGAAACAGAGGATCACAGGCTAAAAAAAACCAACCTCCATCAACTCTCAGTCATCGTGAAAGAGGTTGATTTTAAAGTGCTGCCCTTAGAGTTGTTCTGATATCCTCCACATCGTCACTGCCAGTGATGTGACAACAAAATTGTGTTTTCAGCGTGAGAGCAGTCAGAAAACTCCCAAAACACAAAAACATCAGAGCAGCAGTCAAACACATTTCTGCTGCTGAATCTAAAGAGAAACAAACGAACCAGAGCTGCACAATAGATCACATAATTAATTATTAAACCTACTTGACAAAAATGAATTTTTTTGACTGCCATGAGTTTAAAACTTTTTTTAAAATGGCAGCAAAGTTGATCTACTGCTCAGGCACTCATGATTGTGAGGAGAGTTTAATCACAATATTCAAGAATAACACTGATAGTCCATGTTCCTCTAATATGCAACCTTGATATTTAATGTTTGACTTGATTTCTGTCTTTGGTTTTATTTTGAAATCCAACTATAAAATATGTTTTGACATTATGCTCATAATCTGGAAGTTGAATTTAATTTTTTATTTTATACTTAAAAAAGAATCACAATCACTGTTATTTTAGTGAATGTTGAAATTAAACAAGCGGGAATACAGGGAATATTGGCTCTTCAAAATAAGAGCATCAAGGTGACCTGTGTTCACTTTACCTGCTTTTCATCGATATATCTTCTATCTTTGGTATCCATAGAGTTCACTACTTAAAGTAGACTGCAGATACCACAGCTGGTGGCAGAGTTGTGAATTTAGTGGTGAGCAAACATGAACATACAGCTGCAGAGTGCTTAATAAAACAGAGAAAAGCTGCTACAGTCACGTAAAAGTGCTTAATCAGGAGTGCTGACGCTTAGAAATAGAACCAATTCACCGACAGTGTAGGGCTCATGAATAAAAACTCTAATAATAATAATAAAATGAATTTTAACATTAACCACCATACTGACTGAGGCCTGTAATGTCAGAGATGTAGCTACTAGATGTGTTTGTAATTTATCTGAACATTTCTTGGTCTGAACGCCAGGTAATTTTTGTAGGAAGATAAAATCTTTTCCACCTGCGAACGCTCTCTCACTGTAGACTGATGTTCTCCAAATCGTTCTGAAATGACCTCAGATATCTGTCTGAGACAGAGCCGTTTCTCATCAGACACCGCGACTCAAAAGAAGAGAAAGTGTATCAACGAAAGCTCTGCTCATGCACACCTTCTACGACAATGTGTCTTATTAAGTAATCGGTTTTAATAAATATATATGAATAAATCAGAATTAATTAGACCCATTTCTCTTACTGATCCTCACACTTCTACAAGCCATGAATGAGCAACTTCTCATATGAATTAGAAACACAGAACAACCTGTCTCTGGACTGCTCAGCTGATTCATCAGTCCACAAGCAGAGAGGAAGACTGGATGCTGACTGAGGCAACCCACTGACCCACAGCATCATCATCATCATCATCATCAACAGGGATGACGAAGAGAAGGAAATCAAATAATCCCTGATGGGTCGGGCCCTCCCCAAAGAGCTGATGTACCACAGCTCTTTGCTGAGATTTGCTCCGTCCACGTGGTTATTTATACCCCGGGCTGGGCAGGAGAGAGGCTGCACAGAGCGGAGGAGGGAGAATTATTCACAAGCTGTCGCTCCCAAAAAAACAAAACTACGGCGCGTTGGAGAATCTGCAGCTCACCAAACAAATTAAGGAGCAGGACTCATTCTCTAAAATGGGTCAGCCAATTCACAGGGCAGAGCAGGGAGTTAATGAGCATCCTGATCTCAGTCCAGTGAGAAAAATAAAAAAGAAATCAGTTTTTTCAAAAAATGAAACGGCCTCCCTCTCAGTAAACTGGCTGTCAACAGGTGGTTCTGAATCTTAAATCTCCTGATGCTGTTCCCACGCCGGTACGATTCCTCAGGGGTCCAGTTCCCCCTCCACTACCACAAACTGGAAACATGACCCACCTGGTGGAAAATCTAGAGCGGCAGCGCAGACGGAAACCTCAGATTACAACACCGGATCTGAGCCGCGCTGACACTCCCCATCACACCAGAGAGCGAGATGACTGAAAACGCTGAAATGACTGAGGATGGCTGCTGCTGTCAACGCTGTCGCTCAATAAAAACCTCATCTTATTCCGCCGGAGTGAAGTCTGGAAGCCCTCATAGTAATAATCAAAACCACCACTGCTGCTGATGATGACGAGAGGAGAAACGCTAAAAGCTTCAGCTGCAGAAACGTCAAGTGCATCAACCTCAGAGACATGGGGAGAACGTTCATAAGAACAGAGAATTGTTGGACATGTTTCCTTTACTTTGTCCAAAAATCAGGAACGACAAGAAGAAATCAGTGAAAAAAGACAAGATCACGTTAAGCTGGGGGTTTGGGACTGTTAGGAAATGCGTTTCTGTGTTAAAGTTATAAATGAACACTATCTTACCTGCTGTGGATAGCTTCCTGAATAGACTCAGTTTGGATAAAAACAGGACTGATAACAGCTATAGTTCACTAAAACACTTTTATTTTCCATAAAATTCACATACAAGTTGACTTTGGCAGAAATATCAAGAACTTCCTGCTGGATTTGACCCCTGGCTGACCCGGAAGTGTGACATTTTGCTGCCTCTGGTGATATTTACACTTGTAAAAAAAAATAACATTCAGAATAAATGACTGAAATGCAAAACTGATGGAAAAGTAAAGGTTTATAAATGAGTTTTACATAAACTGTTCTGAAGTTTTAATGATTAAAGTTGTTGTAAGATGAAATAAAAACGCTATGATCAGACTAGCCTTAGCTCATCGGTCCTGTAGGATGTAAACTATTTGTTCAATCTACAGCAGAGCTCTATGGATTTTTTTAAAATAAACAATTTAAAAAAATAAATATGAAAATCTGAAAAATTTAAAAAGGGAAAATAAATTGGGGGTGGGGGGGGGGGAGCCTAGAAAAAAAAATCACAAGGTCTTTCAACTGCTATTTGAAAATATTCAATAAAAAGTAACTCAGACCAATGTGTTTTTCCTTTAAGGGCATACTATGCAGTTTTGGCTTGTTTTTAGCACCCCCTAGTGTCCGTTTTAAGTCACTGTCATAAAAACGTTAGCATTGTTTCTGCTCAGAAACCCCTAAATCTAACTGTTGAAATGTCTCCTCAGCCTTCACTGCTTTCTACTGGAGCGGTTCATCACTCATTCAAAGAAATCAGCTGTTCAAGCAGGGAGAGATGGGAAAAATCAGGAATCATGAGCTAAAAACACTACGGCGCTAGCATAACGGCTAGCCACATTGAGTTAGCTTAATCCTCGCGAGATACGTGACTTTGTGAGACTTCAGGGCACCGGACCAGAGACTCAGAAGTTGCAAACGTGGTATTCTGGGTACAAGCAGCAGATGGGGCTGAGTGAAGTTTCATTAACCCTGTAAAGAGTCAGATTAGCACATTATGGAAAAAACACATGAACTTAACATGATTTTCACATGTGAGTTCATGTGGAAAAACATGTGGCCACATGAACATGATAAGTGTTCCAATTTCACACGGGAAACATGTGGAAAACACGTTTTTTACATGTAGTTCACATGTGTTACGTGGTAATTTCACATGTTCTCACATGTCCACAAGTGAAGTTCATGTGTTTTTTCTGTAAGGGCGGCTTAAGGAAAGGATTTAAAAATATGAAAGCTCCTTAGTGTGCTGGTAATGGAAAAAAATTCAAATAAAAGCAACAAAACTTTTTCCACAGGCAGCTCACCATTGCTTGACCTCATAATTGAATCCTGATTAAATACATATCACTTTAGGTGCAGACAGAGTATCTTTTTTTTCAGAGGACAATCCAGGTTTTCTTACGCTAAAGCAGAAAATAAATAAGGCACTGAGACAAGAATCCTAGAATATTAGAAAATTCATGAGTATGCAGAGGATTTATTTGGTCTCTGACTCCAAAGAGACTAAAAACAAAACCCATCCCCCCATGAGACGGACAGATGGAGCATCTCCTCTTTAAAACTTGTATAACACAAATGAATCCCACAAGTATGGCTGTATGTACATTATGTGTAATGTAATGTTTCTAATATTGATTATAGGGGTTTAAAAACAAAACAAAATGTGAGATTTTTTAGTTGCCTAATTGTAAGAAATTGGAGATTTTTTTATCGCTTATGGCAGTATTTTATCATATTTTATACAAGAAAAGTTACATATTTAGTATTAACTATTAAAATAATTTCACATTAGTCTTTCTTCGTAAAGTTAAAGAAACTTTAACTATTCATCAATTTGGACTTTAAGTGAATGGATCCACGACTTTAATAATTTATAATTCAGCCTCGTGAATGAGGACCGCTTATCTACGCACGCGCTGCTCGTCCACGTGCAAATGACGCTCGATGTGCGTGCGTGTCTAAGTTAAGGTGCTAGAAATAGATGATGATATTAAACATAAAAACCGGCTTAACTCAAGTACCGGCGGATTGGTTTTTTTTTTTTTTTACAGTGCGTCGTTTGGTTCGTTTTACTCATCCTAAACCTGCCAAAAAACGTCTTTGTTTAAAACATTTTAAATCTATATTTGTTTGGTGTGTTATTGTGTTTAAAGACCTCAACATGAAGCCGACAAACTGCCTCCATCAGTCGCTGAAACTCAACTTACCAGCAGACTCTCGGTCAGGCGGAGGGATTTGAAGCGCCGCTGGAGCTCCTCCGCCTTCAGTCGGTCCGAAGCTCCGGAGGCCCGAGAGGATGGAGAGAGCAGCCCGAGACACGCAGCAGCATCACGGGGAAGTCAGCAGAAAGACGAGCCATCGGAACATCCGCCCGGTCCAAGGCTGCGAGTGTGACGAGAGGAGAGACCCGCTGTATGATGGGAGATCAGTGCCACACGGAGGGGGAGGAGCTACAGCAGGAGGGGGCGGAGCATCCAGGCTTACTCTCCGATTCCAGGCTTTTCTATTGGTGGATGTTTGAGAAGTTAAATTAAGGAGGATTATCGGTGAATTTAGTTTAATTAACTCTTTAAGAGGATGTTCACTTAAATTTCTACCATTGAGTGTTATTAAAAATTCAATTTTTATTATTTTTAAAAATTAATGATAGTTTATTTACTTGGATTTTTTTCATGTTTGTACTTTAAAAAAAACAACTTGTAACTTTATTAAAAACTTATTTGTGAAAGTTTCAGGTTCAGGCTGCAAATCAATCATTTAAAGCATGATGTCAGGCAGGTTCTTTTATCCACAAAAGGCACAAAATAACCTCAAAGCTAGGAAATTTTTATCAGCCATGCTGATTGGTCAGGGGAAATGTTAGCATGTTCAGGAGGCAGGCTCACATTTCACCACAGAACCAGGAAGAACATGGACCCAATGTTTTTAAACAGCTCCAACAGAGGACACGGCCCCTCCTCTTCCTCCACTGCCAGCTCTGGAGCTCCTGCTTCATTGTAGTATACATTTTTTCATTGTTTTAAAAACGCTTTATAACTGAACCCATTGCGACTAGTCGTTAGCTCATTTGTTCAATCAGAACTAACATAACCAAACTGAGGAAGATATTAAACGTATTTTCTTCAGTTGAAGTAACAGAAACCTGGTGGTAACGTTGACTCGTGTGGTTTAAAGTTCTTGATGAGTTTTTGGTCTCTACTGGTCACAAAAGCTCTTTAAATCTAAAGAGAATCTTTATCATAAAGTTGTTGTAAAAGTTTATGAGTTCAGAAATACAAAATACATTTATATTTGTCAGGGAAACCATCCAATGAGGACATACGTTTTTTTTCTATTCAATCTGGTGCGTTGATGAAACAGAATAACAGAATAAACAACAACAACAATAAACAACAGACCAAGAATAAAATGAATAAAAACATAAACAAATCTGACCTAAAAAGTGACCTCACTTTCACAACTTCTGGTTGGAAACCAGAGTTTTTATGATGAATCGAGAACAATTTGTCCAAACCAAAAGAAATATCAGTGCAACAAAATTAAACTACATTGTGAGTTAATAAGTTAATGTTTTTAAAATCCTTATGATGAGAACGGTTTCATTCATCTACAAAGAGGAGTTGAATATAAACATATTCATTAAAACAACAAAAACACAGATTTAACATGGTGGTTGGTCCAAAGACAAGTTTCATCATTTCACTTCAAATGATAGAAGATTTGAATCAAAAAAACGTTCCCCTCATTTCCTGCATTTATTGACATCTCTGTTCCATAATAACATATTTAATCATTCATTTAAAAATAATATAAAACACTCACCTGATTTTAATGTGTGGTTTTATTCCAGACCTCTAAAGGTCCAAAATATAAAGGAAATGTTTTGTCAAAGCTCAAACCATTAGAGGACAGCAGGACGGACATTGTGGTTTGGGTTGAATGAGCTTTGACAAATAAAACACACGATGAGGGAATGTGTCGCTGCTGCAGTAAACAATGTGAAGCAGATCAGAACTCTGGAGAAATAATAATAAAAAGAAACAATCCGACCTTAAAGCAGCAGAGAAACAACAAAAACAGCGTTCAAGTCTCTGTGTTCAGGAATTATTACTCCAGTTTAATGAGGAAAAGGCTCATCTTGACTTTTTAAAGTGGTAAAAGTGGACCACAAACAGCTGGAAAGTCAATCGTCTTCAAGGAAACATCTGGAGGAACAAGTTAGTTAGAAACATGATTAGATTTAAAAAGAGCAGAGACACTCAGAGGTGAACAAAAGTTCAGCTAATTGAAATATTTTAGGATAATTTATAAATGTTTCTCCATAAAACTGTACAAAATTAGGAATCAGACAAAAAAGATCAATCTCGTGACTTAAAATCAATATTTGGTCACCTTCAACTTTCAGAAAGAACTCTGATGACAGAAATCAGATTTAAATCACGTTAGCCAGATCTGAGATTTAATGGTAATTAAAATGAACTCATGCCAAGTTAATTGTTTTATCAGTGGTTCTTAAATTTCAAGACCCACTGTGGGTTCTTAGTGGATTATTGTGCTAATATCAGATTTTTTTTTACCACAGTTATTTCTAAAGCTGGAACACATGACTAATAACTGATGTTTGTGTTGTCATTATATCCTTATTTGTTTATTAGCTGCATTTATTTAAAAAAAATGTTTAATTCTGTTAATCTCTGTTGCTGATATTCTGTGGGTCTGAAGCTGAATAGTTTGGAAGCCACTGCTTAAATTAAGTAACCACAGTTTGAATCATTGTTTTGTTCTATTATCTTGTGTGACCAGTGAGGGATGAGCTAAAGGAACCAGGACTTGAAGGCTGCATGGAGGTCATCTGATGTCCTCTAATGTGCTGCTTGTTGATGAAGCAAAACAAAAAGGTTCACAGCTCATGTCTCAAAGCTTCATGGTGATACATATCTGTGATTTTTTTATTCTGACAGTTGCTTCAACAGCCTTTTCAGGAAATGCTGTCCTCTAACAATCTATTTAAATTTGGTTTCTGGACTAGCTACAGGCTGCAGAATGAATTAAAGCCACTTCGCACCTTGTAGTGGACGGACAGTTGCTTCACCATCTGATATCGTCACACATCTGTTTATTTGGACGCCTGCAGAGACCTGAGTTATCAAGTTGCTGGTCTTGAACTTATTAAACTCACAGAGCAAACGCAGACGCACCAAACGGCACAAGACCACATTCCATAAGCAGCCCAGGCAACACGTTTCCACTTCTGTATGCTGCAGACTCACACACATTACCAATTTAAATGTAGCCTCGGCTTGGCGGGCCACAGGCGTACAGAGAAAACAAATAAACTGACAGTTCTTTAGGTCTGTTATTTCAAATCTCATTACTGCCGGCCTGGAAGAAAACAGCCGTTACTCCGAGACCTTGAAGATTGCAGCTGCATCTGCAGGGCTCTCTGTGCAAGCCCTTAGAGCATATATCCATGTGCAGAGCCATAATTAGACATGCCTTCCAAAGTCAATCCCATTTCAAAGAGCTCCTGGGGGAGATATTACGCTACCCAAAAACCTATGGCACCCCCGCCTCAGTCATTCCTAATTACATTCCCAGTTCAATCCTGTGCAAACAAACAGAAACGGATAATATAAATAAAGTTCCAGAGTCTTCTCCTGCATCTGATCAATTCCTGAATCTGTCTGCATCTTTTTCTACGTAAAACAAGAGCGATTTGAAAAAAAGGAGGCAGAAAATTTCTGTGAATGAAGCTGCATCGATTTAGAAGAGTGAAACGTTGGAAAGAAAAAAAGATGGATGGATGGATGGATGGAGGTGAGGAGATGGAGACTGTAGCTTCATGCTGAAATATCAGATGAGTCAGAGGCATTCTGGGAAGAATGGAGGCTGAAAATTTACAGTGACACCATCGACGTAATAACAAGCACCTGCAGCCACGTTGTGAAGGAGCTGTCTGCTCTGAATGAACGGGTGCTAACACTGATTAACCCCGAGTGCCTGTATCACCAGATAACTGATGGGCTCCAGGGTGCACAGGGAGCCATGGGGGGGGGGGGGGGGGG
>SSNR01000003.1:4007664-4089718 GCA_006937965.1 Callopanchax toddi | reverse complement strand
GGGGGGGGGGGGGGGGGGGGGGGGGGGGGGGGGGGGGGGGGGGGGGTTGTTCACCCTCAAATCTTCTGCACATCCCTCAGTAACCTGCTGCCCAGTCGCAGCTACTTATTTACGCTTCCTAGGATGAATTCAGGAAGGAGGTGGTTCAAATAAACGTGTCTTCATCTCTCACAGCCAACAGCTTCACCTCTACCAGCTTCAGCAGATTATCAGGGTATCTGTGTCGTCTGCTAATGAAAAAGTGATTATCCCTGAGAAAGCAAACCAGCGTGTGTATGAGGCGATCCCAGCTGGCTGGTAACACTAGAGATGGTTATTTCTGTCTGTGCTGATGTGTGTGTGAGCAATGGGCCGGAGGGCGGTAAGATGAGGAGAATGGAAAGTGTTTTTGTGGTCAGCAGAGGTAGGGATGCAGGAGTGTGTGTGTGTGTGTGTGTGAGGTCTAAATAAAGTTGCTGCTGATTCCACAGGCGCCCTCATCGCTCCAGCTGTGATGGCGGTGAATAGACATGGGATCCAAGTGTTTGCTGTGGCAACATGCGAGAGCAGCGAGGAGGCTGAGCACAGCGTGATGCCTTCATGTCGCTCTGATCAGCGCAGCTCTGACATCACACACACACAACGATGTGCAGATGAAACAAGACCCGAATGCCTCTGCAGAGTTGCACACGTCTCATTTCCACCGCTACAGTGGAGGTATCTCATCTTATTTCAATAATCTCATCCTGCTGAGTCCTGTTGCTGCCTGCTCCCTCCCGTGAGTCTGGGAGGAGACGCACACAGATGGGTTGGGGGTGATGGGGTGGAGGGGGAGGAGGAGGAGGAGGAGGAGGGGGTGTACAGCAGACTTCATCGCTCTGGTTAGTCACGACTCCTCTGCCCGGCAGATGAGCGTGAGCAACAGGGCGAAATGTGAGTGTGTCTCCACTGAGTGGCCCCTCCCTCTCCTCCCCTCAGGCTCCGGTGTGCCACAGACCTGGTTGCCATGGTAACCCCCTCTGTTGATAGGATCACTTCTGTGTTAATCACCTAGCCAAAACACAGGAGGGATGTGTGTGTGTGTGTGTCTAACCGTGTGAGGAACCAATTTAGGTTAGAGTCATGGCTAGAGAGGATGGTGAGATAGTAAGGTGAGGGGTCCTCACGAACAGTGTGTGTGTGTGTGTGCGTGCGCCCTTTAAAGAGTCTTACAACACACAGCAAAGACGTGGAAGACATCTTTCTCCTCTTTTCCCTGAATAGCAGCAAAGTTAAAAATCAATAAGACACCAGGCGAGGAGAAGCTCTTAAACCAATGGATCGATCACAGTTTGTGGTTCCTTTTTCTATTTCTAAAAACACGTAGCCTATTTTCACCGCTCTAACAAAACAGGAATGCTGCAGTCATGAAAGGTATTAAAACATATAATAAAATCCTCCTCATTAGTACGTGTTTCTGTGATAGCGTTTACTCAGGGCTCGATACACACCGTCCTGCATGCTTTAGCTGTTTCTCTGCATCAGCACACCTGATTTAAGCTGATGTGTAATTAACAGGCTTCTGCAGAAATTGTCGACAAGCTGTTGAAGTAATTTGTTAGTTTGAATGAGGAGAATTGGAGCAGGGAGATATTTGAAATCTGCAGGACAGAGGAGCAGGAAAACACTGATATAAACTAAAAAACTACTGAGTGGAGCTACTTCATTTTCCTTCACATTAAATAGAAATATTTTGATTTATTAAGCTACCCAGCAGTTTTTGCTAGAGACAACTGGTCCAACATTTGCAGTTACAGTTAAGAAATTAACTGAATTAGTGCACAAGTGGCAACATAGAGTGAAAAATAGTTGTTTTACTACTGAACATACAAGATGATACGTTACTTTAAGTGTTTTAGGAATGCACATTGTCCTAAATGTGTTACATTTAATTAAAATGACACAGTTTCTCCTCTGTTTGTTATTAAATTCAGCAGAAGCCTCTAATCTGCACATTTATAAAAACCAGATGTGCTGAAGAAGAGAAAAAGGATGTAAAAATGGCAACAAAGTGAAACAAAATATTCAAAACTGCAACCAAATCAATAAATGAACTAACAAAAGACACTGCATCGTGCAAACAAAACATCTAAAATGTGCAAATAAATAAATAAATCAGTGAACAAAACAGCAACTGCATCAAAACATCTAAAATGACAAAACAAACAAAAAATATTGTGAAAATTAAAAGGTGTGAACAGATTGCCTCTACAGTATGCTCAGTATAACACTTCCTTTTAAATTTACCAGCTTATAATCCTTAAATATTTATAATATTCTGCAAAAATGTATTAATTTGTGCAATAATGCAACTTTTACTTTAGTTAAATCCTCCTATAAATGTTTTAGCTCAGAAAACTTTGATTTTTTTTTTTAAACCCCAGAAGTTCCAGGATGTGTTGCGTCTTCCTCTCCGCACCTGAACTTAATGAGCTCCTCGCTGATGAAGTTCTCCCGCTGAAGGAGATCAGGAGTGGTTTATCTCCGCGAGACGAGCAGGAAGCAGTCTGCCTGAGGAGAAAGTGTGTGGGTGGTTTGAGAAACGCTGCGTCTCTGCACACATGCAGGGCGTTGACACTGACATCTGCTCCATCTGCTGCCCCCTCACCACTTCATCACAGACTCCACGGTGATGAAGAGAAGGCTGCTCTGAAACACGCTGAAGGAACAGGTGAGGAATCTGCTCAGTCACGCTCTGCACTGAATATAAATATCTGTTCATTGCGGTGCATAAAAAGGAGAAAAACCTTCCTCTGCATCTTCTTTCGCATCCCTCATTTAGAGTTAAC
Organism: Callopanchax toddi; assembly: GCA_006937965.1. Taxonomy (NCBI): domain Eukaryota; kingdom Metazoa; phylum Chordata; class Actinopteri; order Cyprinodontiformes; family Nothobranchiidae; genus Callopanchax; species Callopanchax toddi. Next base: position 4,086,911 of record SSNR01000003.1, on the reverse strand, counting down.
GGTAATTATGAAGCAAGTCTGATGTATAGTTTCTATCGGTGGTGCAGAAAGTTCAACTGTTCAACAAGTTCAACGCTAAACTGAGAGGAAAAAGAGACTGAACTCAAAACAACAGCGTGCAAAAATGAACTCCTACGCAATTTGTGCTTCTGTGAATATTTAGGTAAAACTGAACTCTGATGTTCAATATAAAGCCTTACTGGTAAAAGTATGCAAACATTGCTAATAAGTTTAAAAGGAGCCTCGTCAATCCTTGTATGACTGTTTATCTATTTCTAACAGTTAAAGCTAAATATGTCATTAGAACTTCTCAAAACCCTCAACCTGATGTTAAGACCTCAGTTTTGGTGTAGATCAGTGGATATAAGCAGTTTACCATGAGATGACCCGTCTGTATTCTTTATGCTCTGATAGCAACACTGGTTTGGTCCAAACAGCGATATTTAGGGTCATACATCTTCCTCAATATGTGGGTCCAGAGATGAAAAGTTTAGGAATCTCTGCCTCAAGAGTTTTAAAACCAAAATAAGATAAAATGACGAGCGATAGTTGAGGACAAGAAAACTCCTAGCAAGCTGCTCAGTGCTAAAAGACCAATAACCTCCTGTGCATCCTCTGCATGAAAAATTATCTGTTGTTTGCAAAATAACATCTGAAACCATCGGATTCTTTTCAGAAACCAAAGTTTTGAATTAAGATGTTGAAAGAAAAAGATGGTGACCATCATGGAGGGACTTCTATGGAGCACAGCGATGGTTTGATCATGATTTGGGCTCATGTTGGTTAGTGGTTAGTGTGGGAACTTAACGAGGGACATGTTTGCTTCTCTGAGGGCTGAATTCTGGTTTTTGTTTTAGTATGAGTTTAGTGACATAACCAAAGAGCGTCTGACCTTACAACATACAGTATCTATATAAACTCGCTGACATTGGAAAAATCAAAGCTGGACTTTTGGTGTGTATTTGATTGTCTTTAAATGTAAATTTGTTTTTACTGCTGAGAGCTGAGATTCTAAAACTAGAGATCAGAATATTTAGTCGAGTCTGGCTGGAGTCTAGTTATAGAAAGAGACACAAACCATGAATGGAGGAAAACTGCATCCTGTCAGGAAGCTTCACTCTGCTGCATCTCGTTTATTCTGGAGCTTTGATTAAATAAAATGCACAGAGGCATAAAAATCCTCTCAAACGCGTCTCCAATTTCAGTATTTTGCTCAGACTCTCCTCGGTCGTCTCGCTCTTATCATCAAAGGTTGAATCGGCCGTTATAATCAGATTCAGACCGCTCTGGGCTCCGATAAGCCGGCGGTCTCCTGTCCGCCTGCGATACACGCGTCAAGGTTTTCACACGTCACACCAAGAACAGATCCAAAATTAATCAGGATGAAGACGTCTCAACAAAAATCAAGCTTTAGGACTAAACAAAAACAAGCATCGTTTAGAAAAAAAGAAGTTGATGAAAGAAATCATAACAGAAGTCAAGAGGTTTTGTCTCTGATGTTAAAATTAATTTAGTTTCCATGAGATGACAGCAAACGTAATTAACTTCAACTGGAAACCAAATCATTGCAGGTTGAGTCGTTAAAATGTTTGATAATTAAAATCTGACTTCATGGGGATTCAAATTTATTTAATTAAATGTCAAATTTGATGTTTTTGCAGCACATTTAGGCCCGCTCTGTACAGTACAAAAGCTTTAATTTCACTAAAATAAAGAGTTACCAAAGGTACACCAAGTCATTTTTATTAACATCAATGACAGTAGAAATAAATAGATCTCGATTTTTAACATCATCCTCAGTTATTTTGGCAAACATTTATACAAAGACGTCATTTGATTACATTTAAAACCGAAAAGAGTCGAGCAGATGATTGAACACTTTAAAAAAGCAGCAACAATCTGAGAATCTTATAAAACACTGAACACCAGATCACATTAAACTCAACCACTGACCACATCAAGCCCCTCTACGCCTTCGTGATGCTTCCCTCTTTGATCAGGAAGTCGTAGATTTTTCGCGTCTTGTTGACGTCGATCTTGATCAGCGCTCGAGCCTGCGCCAGACGCAGCCCCCCCTGCCGTTTGCACTCGCTGAGTAAAGCCTGCTTGTACTCCAGGTAGGCCCCCGGCACCAACCGCACCACCTGACACAACTACACACACATCAAACACAGCCTTTAAAACATGCACCATGCCTTCCCCAATTCCACAGCTTCTTTTTATAAACACAACCAAACTCCTCCAGAACAAACTGTTTATTTGCTCCAGTTCAACCACTAAACACTACAAACACAAGCTGGAGACGCAGCGGGCCAAATTCACGAGGCAGCTCTATGAATGTTAGTTTTAGATGTGCTTTGTGTTGTTCTCACTCTGTGTCTGCTGTTCAACAAATACCAAGTGTAAACAGTTTCATATCAGCACGTCAGAGGTCTTCAGAGCAGAACTGGCTGCAGCATTAAACCAGAAAAATGATCAGAAAATACAGCGACGAGACATAAAAAGTCTCACCTCATCAGAGGGAGGACGTGATTGTTTTCTATCAACAATTAATTAGAAACTAGAGGCATGACGATGCAGTTTGACGAAGCAGAACAGACGAGTCAGAATACGTCCTCAAACCTTTCATTTAAAATCTTATTTAACTCTCCAGGTCTCTAGTTTCTACTGAGACGTAGCACCAGGAGCTGGGTGTGAAAGTAACACTAGGACATAAGGTGGCCATGGCAACGGATAACACAAACACAGAGTTCCTGCAGCAAACAGGACCAGGTTTCTGTCTGAGAGGAACAAAGAGTTCAGTTACAGGAGCTTCACCGGCTGAAGCTACGCGTTAATATTTACAGGAACAGAACTCAGAGCTGGAGCTTTCTGAGAGGCTCACCTAACTTGTAGCAGTTTCAAAACTTTCACTGACTCAGCAACTTTTCAGAAAGTTTCTGTTTAAGGATTCCTAAAATGTGAAAGTGTGCTTGCTGCAGCTTCTAAAGAGGAAAAAAGCACCTTGGAAACTTTCAGTAATGTATTTAAACTCTTAACGTGAACCTGGGTGGATGCTGAACGCTCCTAAATCAGCGAGGCCACGACGCACCGACAGATCAGAGCCGTCGTTTGGAGCGCACACAGTTTTCCTGAGAGGTGTTTTAAAGCCGTACCTCTTTTTCGCGCTCGTTGAGCTTCTCCGTTCCTGGAAGTCCGGTCAGGTTGAGGGGGGGTGCGCTCCGCCGGCCTGTTGCTGTGCAGCAAAAAATAAACCAAAACACCATTAAGAACAACTCAAAGCACCACAGCAGCATCTAAACATCAAGTCAGGTTTATCTGTACAGCACTCAGTCTGCAGCTGAGTGTGGTTAGAAATAAAAGTAGCAAATACCAAGTCTGAAAACAAATAAAACATTTAAATTTACACATAAGACCACTTAAAAATACAAATCATATAATTTAATTAAAAACCTGGGAGAAAAGTGAAGTTTTTATTTGACTTTAAAACAAGACACTGCTGTTTTAAACCATGATTAATTGATAGGCTGTTAATTCTTTGAACTGCTGTGGGAATAAAGGCTCCCAGAGAGTAAACCAGGTCAGCAGGAAGTGTCGAGACAAACTCTGTTTTTCTAATCAAAGAAGCCTAACGTAATATTTTCACATGTTCGTGATCAACAGTTCCCAAATTTATCTGAAGCTCTTTTTGGTTTCTTGTTTTAATCCAGTATCTGCTTTTTGTTTGAGACTTTTTTACAGTCATGAATAATTTACGCACAAAAACACCTAACTTAATAAATAAACCAGCGCTGTGCTTTCTACATCAGAGGTTACCAAACCTTTTGAGCTGTGACCCACAAAACTAAAGTTCAGATACTTCAGCTGTGTGGGTCACCTCAAGACCCCCAACCTGGAGTTTCATGACCCATAGAAGGGTCCAACCCCAGCTTTGGGATCCAATGTTCTAGACACATTTTTAAATATGATCTCCAAAGACTTTCTTCTTCTAAGGACCTCATTTAAATGTGCTGTTACCATAACACTGGCTCATCTTTGAGTTTAGATGATTTTTTTAATGATTCGTGGGTCTCTGTTAGCAGCTTAAAAATAAAAACAACATTCCTCATAAAACAATCAGCAAACACGTCACACTGTAAAGGACTCTGAGTTTATAAAAGTTCTTTAAATGTTCTCGTTGCTGTTTGACTAAAAGAAGCAAAACTAAAACTCTAAAAGACATTCAGAAACCAGGGTTCCCACACTTCTACCATTTTAAATTCAGGTACTTTTCAAGAACTTTCAAGGTTTTCCAGCTTCTTATATTGGTGATGATTTACACATACATAAACTGAATGCACATGATCCTAATGACTATTTCACTTCCCGGTCTCTTGATGGTAAACAGAATTATTTTAGAATTAATTTAAGTTCAAAATTCAAGCAATTTAAAATCCTTAAAATCCAGATGGAAGTTCAAGGTTTTTCAAGGATCCATAACATCCCTGAAAATTTTTTTGTAAAGATTGTTTATATATATAAAAAGAGTGGCTTAAAACATTTATTTATGTCCTCTTTGAATTGTGAAGGTGAGAAAACAAAAGCTGTTTTAAAAGTGAAAAAACAGCAGGATAAATACGCCTGTAGGAGTCTACTTTTTGGAGAAGCGACTGTTGTTGTGACTGAGCCTGAGGCTGAGCCGACAGAGGACGAAGCTCAGAGGGAGAGGAGGAGAGAAACTTCGTACCTGACACAGTGATTGTTGTGACAGCTGGAGTGACGCCAGCGTCTCTGTAATGAGAAAGAAAAGCATTATTATCTCCGCTGCCATGTTTATATACACACACACACACACACACACACACACGCACGCACGCACGCACGTCCCAGGTACACACAGCGTCTGCAGGCTTTGTTCACTATTCTCACTCCAGAATCTCATCCAAAAAAGATGAATCATTGCAAGTTTTTTTTTAAAGCGGATCTAGGATAACGCCCAAGAAAATGCCTCGCATGAAAACAAAACTAGAGCAGCAGCATGTTAAACAGAACTAAAACCCACAGCAGAGGCTGAGGTGGAAACTGGATGTGCTTCAATACAAATGTGTGATTTACTCATCACAGTGTGACACAGGCCAGCGCCTCCAGGAAGCCTGACCTCACTGACGCTGGAAGTTTGAACGTCTTACATTGCTGCCTGTTTGCTGAGCCACTGCTGACAAGCTTTGCCGTCCTGGATGTATTGAAGAACGTCGAACAGCATGGTTCTCTTCCTGCGCTCGTCTTCACGCAGTCTCTTCACCCTCTCGTACACTTTAGCACCTGGTGCAGAAACGTCAACACAGATAGAGACTTTTATCCCGAAAACATTGGAATAAAATCCTCACTGGTTTGTTTTTCAAAGAAATCTGGTCCAAATATGTAAAATGTTACAATCTGATCGTGACTGTTCTGCTGCTCCATATGATCAAACAAACAGAAACATAACTAAATCTGTTGCTTTATGTATTAATTTAAAGTTTTAAAGGAAAAGGTCAAACTTGACTCACTGCAGAAAGACTTGATCCCTGCTTTCCTGTATTCCTGCAGCCTGCGGATCTCTCTCCTCAACTCAAACTCCACTGCAAAGACAAAGAGTTGAAGGCAGTTTAATGTAAATCTGCACACGTGTTCCCTGAATGGTGCCGAGCTCACTCACTGCTGCAGATCAGCACAATAAAATACACATTCGGAGCCAGACTGCACAAATCATAGGTAAACATTTGAAAAATACGATCTCAAATTAAACACGTTTAATCTAAAAGTTGACGATGTGTAAAAACTAGAGTGCAGGGGTTAAATGCTAGATTAATTCACAATAAAAATACATTTCTGGCTGGTTGCTTGGCAACTGTTTAGAGCAAAAAAATATAAAAAGAGTGTGTGGTATCTTTGAAATAGCGAGGACTGCAAAGGAAAACAAATATTTGGGAGAAGCAGCGAGCACCCCTCCGGTAGAGTTTGAGAAACTCCAGTTCTTTACATGCATGCAACACCTGCTGCAGGAAGAGGAAGCTTAACTCCACCTCACTGCTCCGTGTTAGAACAGCAGGGCCGTCACAGAGCTCAATCGATTTCAGTGTGAAAGGGTGCGCTGGAATGGCAGAACATGGCGCACTAGACACAAACACTGCTGTGTTACATGTCACGCCTGATTCCTGACTGCAGACAGCTAAAAGCATCCTGCCAGGCAGCTTCATGTCAGCTCTGACTGCTTCAGAGTGAAAGAGACGTGATGTGGAGGTCTTAGTTGTTACAAAGTCTGTAACGAGATCCAGTAGAAAACTGTTTAACCAGTCACTCAACCGGTTTTTAAAAAGAGAAAGTGGTAATCTCATGTCCTGTCACCTGCCTCGTTTTAGAGGAAAATCTGCATCAGTTCTGTGTTTGTGACTGCTGACAACTCACGTGCGTGACTTTCGATGAATTTGTCGTGTTCAATCGGTCCCACCACTCTGGCAAATCTCTTCATGATGTCATACAGCTCCTGCACCTCCTTCGGGTAGCATCGCTCCAGCACTAACAAGGAAAAGAGGAGAGAAGTGAGCACATAGGAACAAATATAGCTCAGAAACAACAACAACACACACACCCTCAGATATATTTAGACAGGAGAGCTCCATGCCTTTTGGTGCATCCAGAGAAAAGAGTTTTGATTTGTTAACACATAAACCTGCTAACAGAGGGATTTAAACTACAGTCACAGAAAAGTTCCTGAAATCATTAAGCAACACAATATGAGTGCAAATTATTTGTGCACATAAAGAAAAATGCAGTTTGTGAGGGATTTTGACAGAAATCTGAGTTGAAGTGATGTTATTTTAAAGCTTTATATGGTTTCAAATCCACAAACAAATCTCAACACCAGACAAAGATAACCTGAGTAAATACAAAACTAAGGCTGTTTTCAAATGATGAATTCATTTAAGGGTAAAAAGAAATGCTGTTTTGCTGCATCAGGATCTGGACACTGTGCTGTAATTGGTGGAACCATGAATTCTGATTCGCTCTATAGGAAAATCCTGAGGGAGAATTTCTGACCTTTGACCTTTAAACAGAGCATTCATGCTGAAAAATCCTCCAGAGGCTGAAATAAAACAATTCTGCAAAGAAGAGTGGAACACAATTATTCCATAGCGATGTGAAAGACTCATTACCAGTTAACACAATTGATTGATTCTGTCGTTTCTGCCAAGAGTGTTACAACAGTTGAGGGGCGGGGCTACATCTTCACACAGGGTCAGGTTGGATTTGATTATTCTAATCGTAATAAATGAAATCATCATGTGAAAACTGCATCTTTTATTTACTTGGGTCATCTTGGTCTGATATAGAAACATATTTGCTGATCTAAAAGTGTGACTAAAAAGCCAAAACAAAACAAATCTGCGATGAGATAAATACTTTTTTACTGTCAGTGACTGAAATAAGAAGGAAACAGCTGTGAGAACAGAACACATTTTACTTTATTCCTCCAGTTTGTGATGCAAGTATTTCTGCCACTTAAAGACAGTGAAGAAGTTGAAATCTGGAAAAACAAAAAGCAGCTCATAGGGCTACTAGGAATCCAAAAAAAAAGTATGACATCATAATGGTTGATGTAGTATTCTCTAAAATGAGTCATCGTGGAAAAAGTCATCAGACTAAAACCGCTCCTGTTATCAACCGCTGCTGATTTGATATCTAGAGGCTGCTGCCTGGACTGAATTTGTTTTCTGTATCTACAAAAAAAAAAAAGAGTAAAAACACTCACTTTTTATTCAAACAATCCATCACACAAATATCTCAAGACTCTGAATATCTTTGCACACAGAGTACATTTAATATCAAGATCTATCGCCAACACAGTGGATGAGTTTTCCTTTCAGTGCACAACGCTTGTAGTGAGAGGATGATTTAAATTATTCATACAACGTGATTAACTAAGGATTGCAGTGGAATTTATAGCTGATTGCAACAGTAAATGCAGCCAAATATTATTATTATTAAAATCAACTCTATCCATTTGGAGCTCAACATAGCTGCAGCCAAAACCTTTAGACGTGACTGGAGATCTTTTTTTGTGTGTGAATTTGTTTGGAACACCAGAGGAAGATGTTATCAAAACATATTGATCACCATCATTCTTAATCAGCTGGAGGAGATAAAAAACAACCTGGACTTGCCAGCTGGGAGTTACCCGCTGCTCTAAAAACACTTCTAACCTGTCTGTTTTCCAATATCGAAGTCACAGAAATGAATAACGTTCCCATAGAGACAGAATTTATTTACCTGCTTATAATAAAATATAAACTTAACGTGTTCAGCAGAAGCTTGTAACTGAACCACTGGTTAGAGCTGAAACTGGTATTTTTGTTCCAAATTGCCTGTTTGATTTGTCTGACAGTTGCTTGAAAACCATAATTAACATTGACAGACAATTAAAAAACAAAGTGGTCATTTTAAGGAGCTCATTGATTATAGGTTAACTTGACATGTAATCATTGATGAATTACAAGTTATCCAACAACCGAAACCGGCCTGAAGATTTAATAATGAACACTCAGAAGATATAAATGTATGACTTATCCATTTAGGAGCCTGATTGCAAAGCACAACAGAAAAAGCAAACTGTTACAGTGACGCTCTGCTGATGTGCTTTCACCACACTTAACTCGCTCAGCAAACACACACACACACACACACACACACACACACACACACACACACACACACACACACACACACACACACACACACACACACACACACACACACACTCCGAGGCTTGTGTTCATCTGAAAGCTTTGCTCGTGTTGCTGAGTAACGGACGAGTGTTGAAGCCAGAGAGGAGAGGTTGTTTGTGTCAGTCGAGTTCCACCACTAGACTTCAGCATCGGAGCGCTAATTAGCAGCTGCCATCTCAGGCTGAAGCCGTGCTCCTCTCTAAACTGTGGACACGCAGAAAGTTGTTCGTGTCTCCAAGGAGACGAAAGCTCAGGACCTCAGTGTGGTTTAATATCAGCGAACAGGAACAGCCTGAATCACCTGGTCGCTGTGCCTCCTGCAGCACTGAGACATGATACTGTGAGCCTCACGGGCTCAGATGCTGCTTCCATTATTGCATGTGACACACGCATGATCACACATACACACTCTTTTGACAGTCTCCATGACAACGAGTCTGCAGCCCTAGACTGAATCCTCTTTTGTCTTCAAAATGCTGGAGAGATAAGGGAGGAGGGCTAACTGGTGGCTGAAGGAAACATCAATAAAACATGAGAGGAGAACTCTTCAACTCCCAAACCACAGACAGCTTCACAGAGCAACATGTGGGGACGTCACAGAGGGCCAGGTGGTCGGACAGAGTAACGACGAGCTATAATTGGACAAAATCCTTCCTCAGCCGCTCACGCGGAATAATAAAAACCCCCAGAGATGCAAAGGAATAATTTTACAGAGTCTGCTGAAATCCAACATGTAACAGGTGGATCAACAAACTGTGCCCCCACATTTCAGCCATTACTGCAGCAGCGCTCATCAAACAGCAGTTACGCCACGGTGCACCCACCCCCGCAGACGGCACGACCTCCGTCAGCTGCCACGCTCAAGCAGCCTGATGGGCACAAAGGTGAATGAAGGTTATTAACAGCCGAGCTGTTTGCATGCATCCAATAAAAACAAAGGATCACGCAGCAACGATTTGGCTGCAGAGAACCAGACGCCTTCCTGAGCTGCTCCAAATAATCAGGTGTTTCAGGAGGAAACTCACTCTGGAACTTGCGGAGGTTGATCAAACCATGGTCCCGGATGATCCTGAAACACAGCAAAATAGAGATTTATGTTTTAAGGCTCACACAGCTTTCACAATCCTCTCAGTGCCAACTGTGAGATCATTTTAAGGTTATTTAAGGGTTTTATGGAACTTTATTGTCTTACACTAACAGATGATTCAGTTATTTTTATTTTATTATATTTCATGAGTAAAGAAAATACTTTTCTGAGCAATAAAATGCAGTAGACACATCCACCTGAACCAATCATCCGACATGATTTTAATCAAATTATTAGTACGATGAGCTCTCTAAGGATTTACTGCAGGGCTGGTGCAGCTAATAACCTGTAAGTTTATACCTCAGTGTAATTTATAACTGCTCACACTTAAAACTGGTGTAGCTGTCTTATTTTCTTACAGAAAGCAAAATTCTTAAAATTAAACATGGAAGGGGAAATTCAGACACGAGAAAACCCAATTTTCTCATACTGCAAAAACTGGCATCTAAAAAACCCCACCACTCTAAGTTTACAGGTTTATAAGAAATCCTGACAGCCCACAATCCAGGTTTCTTTCAACAAACCTAAACCAGGTTTTTGAAATACTTCATTTCTCTGAGCACTAGTTAATCATTCCTTTGGATCTGAGTGCCGATTCAGAGACGCCTCATTAAACAACTCAGGATGTTTCAGTTAATCAGACTCGACTCTTAAACGTTGCTTTATCTCAGATCTGGAGCAACATTTGCGTCAGGCGTATCCTTTAAGAGACGTTTTAAAATTCTGGTCTTGATTAAACATCAATTTTTATTTTTTTATGCACAAGTGTTTGTCTCAGTTTGTTTATAATGAAATCCTTCAAATTTTTGTTTGTTTGTATTTAGAAAAACAACTCCAGTCAGCAGTCTGCATTTGTGACATTGGTCCAGTTTTAATATAAACTATTAAAACAATGAACAACATTTATTTTACAGTTAAAATGATGAATACTGAACGTATATGGAAATGTTCTCAAATGCCAAGCACTAATATGAAAACATGAAATATCTTGTGGGTTTTTGCAGCTCATTTAGCTGAGTTTGTTTTAAAACTCTGTTTTTATTGATCCATCTCTTGAATTATGATGTTATTATGATGCTATCTCTAAACTTCTGATGGAAACAGTTCCTCAATCTAAACAAACAGCCACTTGGTGCAAATCTGAAAAGAGTTTTTATGTCTACATAAACATTAGCTGTTCTAAAATAACTATGAGAATTGGATCATGTTTGATCGACAGCTACGAAGCAGAAACAAAACTGCGTGATTGAATATTAAAAGGAACTACAAACAATGTGGAGTTGACATCACTAGAAAGATGAAAGCTTTCTGTAAATAAGATTCAGTACTTTTCAGAAACTCGTAAAGCCTTTTTTTAGGGAACTGAATTCTGTGTTGTTCAGGACTTCAAAAGACCTGCAGGTGTTCATAAATTTAAGGTCGGATGTCGAGTGGCTGAGCTCTCTGACAGGTTAGGAGAGATAAAATAAGAGCTTGGCTGGACGAGGTAGTTGGAAAATGCCTGCACAGCCAGACATGCCATTCCACCAAGCTCTGGGAACACAAACTCATTAAAGTTGATTTATTGATGGATGCTTTGCAGCAGGAGTTGTCTGTATCAGCTAAAGAGTGACAACCAGAAGGACGACAAGTGGAACAAAGCCCCCTTTTTTCAAACAGGAACATATTTTTATTACACAGTTAATTAGTCATAGAATCAGAAAATACTAAAAAACAAAACTGCATGTAGTTTTTGTCCAAGTTGTTAAAGAGAATGTTGATTTAACTGAATGATCATTTGACACTGTGGAGTTATTTTGTCATGTAACTTCATTTTGGACAGGCTGGAGAATAAATAGACACTCGGGACTGAAAAGCTGAAAGTATTTCTTTTAAATTAAAGCGTTTAAATCAGCTGTGTGAAGGTTTGCTAAAGGAGCAGACGGTTTGCTGAGATAATGTAAGAAACACGAGAAAACAGGAGGAGAGGATGCTGCTTTGTGTGAAACGCAAAACACGATAATTATTTGGAGTTTAAAACTTTTGCCTCCAGCAGGGAGAGCGTTCTCTTTGCCAACCTAAAACTGGGCAAAGCATCAAACAGCTTGGCATTCAAACTGTTTACAAAGGGACACATTTTCCTACTTTCTAAAAATATTCAGAGGCTCCCAGAGCTGGTAGGTTTAACCTGAATGACTCGATGTGCTGTAGCTACCAATGAGAGCTAAACAGAAAAAAAAGCTTTAATTATAATCAGCTGCTGACGCTGACAACCTCAGCCTCTCAGGACTTGTGTCCTAAAAGAGCTTTTAATAAAATAACAAACAAAGATTTAGCTTATATAAATACATCAGCATAATTAATATTAAGAATGAGCACAGAGGGAGTTGAAATTGTTTGCCTTGTACATTTTAAATTAGCATAAAAGTCATTAATTAAACTGTAAAGCTTAAAAAATGTCTGTGGGAATTGAAGCTCCCGAAAGTGAATACTGAAGCTTATGATGCCATCTGTTGGAAGACTGGGGTAATTACATGATTTTTTAAAAATTTCATAATGAATAATAAAATGCACCTACTTCTTCCTCCTTTGTCTCTCTTTTAATCTTGAGTGATATATATCAACAACCGCAAGCTTGAGGGCTGTAAAAGAAGCACATGTGAAGTCAGTTTTGTTGTTTACACTGTTATCATTTGATGGTCGATTAAAAAAAACAGGAAAAACACCCTAATATTACACTTACCACGCAGTATATCTGAGTCATCATCCACAAAATCAATATCTTTCAGATCCCATTCTGCAAAGTTATCGAACTCCTAAGTGAGAGATGAAAAGGATTTTAAGAATCTGCCATTCTGCTCCAAGTTTTGATGCAGCGATCAATGATGAACAACTTATGAGAAACGCACAAGACGAGCCTCTCACTGAGAGGCAACAACAAAGGTATGAGTCACTGTTTCAATAATATTTAATCTCCAGCCCTCTAGTGGCGATTTGAATGATTTATTCATGCAGGTGGATGATGTTCACACACACACACATCCATCCCCCTCACCTCCATGAAGTCTGCTCTGGCTGGCATGTATCCTGCCATGTCTCGAGACAGCACAGAGTCGAACGTGGGCCGAGGGGGATCATCAGAGGCTGCAGAATGAGGGGACAACCAAATCAAATAAAACAGTCTGTACATCTAAAACCATCAAACGTATTTTAAGGATTTACAATCAGAGTATTGATGATTTCATCTACTGCTACATGAAAACAAAAGTAAAAAGTTGGCCAAAACGCTCTGACAGATTGAGTCCTGAAGCCCGGCAGGAAGTGAGATGAGTTTCTGACTCACAGCTGCTTCTGTCCGCCCGTTGGGCCTGTCGCGTTCAGATTCACTTCAGTTACTCTTTTAAATTTTCAAACTACCGTAAATCTCTCTTCTAGATGCTCTGAGGGCTCATAAATAACACTGATACAAACTTCAAAAGAATAATGGAAAAATACAGAAGATACAAGATGTTGTTTGAGCAGATGACCAGCAAAAAGGGGATGTTTGGGTCATTTAGAAGTGGTGTTCTATCAGTTATATATTAACAGTAAGGAACAGTGATATCACTCAAAGCTGGTGGAGTCTCTAGAAACAGGAAGACATTCTGTGACTGGAGAAAATTCATGGCTAGTCAGATTTGGAGAGACAGTGCTGCAGATTGATGCCAAATTAAAGGCAAAATTTCAGGTAATTAAGACAACTCTTACTCAATAAAGTCATTTTGATGCATTTGAAAGCTATATTACCCATTGGTAAAGCTCTACAAATGTGCATTGGACAGTTGTTCTAACATATGGTGTTTATGCTGCTGCAGCATTACATACAGTAGCATCGTAATTCAGACGTTGTTTAAGCACCACATACAGTCTCATGCAGAAATGTAAAGGTTTATAAACAGGTTATAAAGCATTCTAATGCACTGATATGACTTTTTTGAGCAAGAGTTGTATTAAATACAGGAAATTGTGTTTATGTATTTAGCAGACACTTTTATCTAAAGCGATTTACAAATGATAATGTAACCAAGAAGTTACCATTGAGGCTAACAACAAACTACTTAGATGGACGAACACTAGTCAGTCTCTGAGGTCACAGTGAGGGAAAAGAATACAAGCATAGAGGGAAGTGAACAAAGAGTACAGTAGAGCAGGGGGAGGAAGGTGCTAGTCTAGAAGATGTTCTCTGAAGAGCTGGGTCTGCAGGAGTTTCTTGAAGATGGACAGGTCATGGTCATTCCACCATCGTGGAACGACACATGAGAAGAGTCTGGATTGTCTTGAGTGTGGTATAGGCACTGCTAGCCGACAATCCTTTAAAGGGACATAAGGGAGCTTTAAGAAACAAAACTCACAATCGCTGCGTCCGGCGTTGCTAGTAACTGCAGCCTTGAACGGGAGCGTGCACAACTTCTCACTAGTTCATAATTGATTCCATAAATAAAAATACATTTTATTAATACAAAAGGAAATATGTAAAACAATGCCCCGCGACAGACAGACAGACACACACACACACAGTGAGTGTTCTCAACGGTTCTCCCCAAAAGGCTACGATCGATAACAGCAAAGAAGCCGTGTGCGCAGCGCAGCGCAAGCCGCCGTTGAGGCACTGTGAGGCGGGCTGAGGTCCAGGAAACACTGGGGATTTGAAGCCTTTACTCTCGAGACCCAGTAACTTACACAGATCGCTTTGCGCTGATTTATAACAGCACCTTTAGCTCTGTGAAACCCTATAATCCATCAGAGAGGTTTTCAGCTCCATAAACACTTTCAAAATACCACCACTATGATGAGAAAAAAACATTTAGACAAATAATGTCCGCCATAGACCCTCAGCACAACACAACGGTGCAATGCTGCCACCTACTGGATATACATTTCTATTACTCTTTTCAACAGACTGGAGTGCGCAGTGAGCGTCAGTTGACGTCACATCCGTAGGACAGCGCGGGAAATTCATGCCCAAATTGAAATGCACTTTACAGCTCACAGACTGTTCAAGATGGTGGAATGATAGATGGGTGGTCTCATTCTTCTTGGTTTAAAATGCTTCATCACTCATTAACCTAAATAAACTGAACATGCAATTATTATTTTTCTTCAAAAGCTCCCTTATGTCCCTTTAATGACCACAGTGACCGAACCGTGATGTAAGCCTTAGCAAGAGGATTCAAGTAGATGGGAGCCGTTCCTTTCAGGACCCTGTATGCTAGCGTTAGCGAATTTGACGCGGGTAGCTAAAGGTAGCCAGTGGAGCTCAATGAACAAAGGGGTGACATGTGCAATTTTAGGCTGATTAAAGACCACGAATGAGCGGCACGAACGAGCGACAGAGGCAACATGATCTTTAAAGGTCAGCTGGTCGTCAATCACAACACCAAAATTTCGAGATATAAATTAGCTGCTAATTTTGCACCAATCAGCAGCATTGTCTCTCCCAATCTAACCAGCTGTGATATCTTATTTCCCTCTAAGATTAATAAAGTATTTTGATTGACTAACAATGCTACGGTCATAAGATTTTTTTTTCCTGTTTCTAGAGACCCTGATCACTTTGAGTGATGTCATCAGTGGGCGGCGTTTAGCTCAGTTGGTCGAGTGGCCGGTCTGGTAACTGGAGGGTCACCGGTTTGATCCCCAGCTCCAGCTGGGTTAGATTGTCGTTGTGTCCTTGGGCAAGACACTTCACCCAACTTGACTGTGTGTGAATGTTGGTGGTGGTCAGAAGGGTCGATGACGCAGAATGGTAGCCTCGCTTCTGTCAGACTGCCCCAGGGCAGCTGTGACTACAGACGTTAGTCGTAGTTTACCATCACTGGTGTAAATGTGTGCATGAAAGAATAATGGAGCTTCTGTCAAAGCGCTTTGGGTGTCTAGAAAGGTGCTATATACAGTAAATCCAATCCATTATTATTATTATTATTATTATTACTGTAGATAAATAACTGATAGAACACCACTTGGCAAAATGAATGAGCGAGATATCCCTTTAACTCTAAACAAAAACTTTAATTCAATGGGTGAATGCCTAACAGTGGCTGCTTTTCATGATGAAAAATAATGGAGTTAAAACTTTTTAATCAACTCTTTAAAAAACATGTTATGGCAAACTCACTCTCTGTTATCACAATCTTGAATCTCCCAACTACTACCCGATCCAATTTTAGACCTCAAGATATTAGATTAGATTCTTTCTATCAGTCTGTCTGTTAAGATAGATAGACTTCCAGGTTGTAATAAGGGGCTTAAACAGTTAATGAGTTCAGGTTGCATCTAAATTTAGGTCAAAAGAAACAAAAATCTGCAGAAGAAAGGGAGCGTCTCACCTCATGACTTAAAACTAGCTATTATGAAAAGAGCTGTAAATCCATGATTGAACAGGAAGCAGTTGTATTCTTATCACTTTCGTATTTTAATCAAAGCATGTAATATTTTCCACTAATAACTCAGGAAATTGAGACTACAGCTGGTAAAAAATAAATAACATGTCTCTTTTAAGGTTTTATGTCGTATTTCTTTAGTAAGCCAGACAACAAAATTGAAGGAGATAAGCAGTGTGAGTTCTTACGTTTAAACGGGATTGCTCCATCTGCAAAGCGAGAGTCTTTTGTTTTCCGCAGGCCGAGCAGCGTGGAGGAAAAGAGCGGATTGTTGATGAAATTCTTCATGTAGTGGCCCTCGCATTCCTCTTTAGTTTTAGTGCGCATCTGGTATGCCACATCCTGCCTGAGGAAACATAGAGAAATTAATAGATGCAGCATTTTAGTCTAGAGAGGAAGGTTTGACTAGATTTATAAGTAAATCTCCCAGGAAGTAAACACATCCGACACTGTGATATTGTCACTTAATGTAAGCTCCTAGTAGATCAAAATTATAAAATTCAGCCAATTAAATGTGTTGCAGTGCAGAATTTGTTCAGCTTTTAACATAAAAATCAACATCTGAATGGATTGAATTTATAAATTGCAACCAGCTTGGTAAAAGTTCTCACATCCCCCCTAAAAAAAAGACAGATTGTTTTAAAGACATCAGAAATTCTACTTCATTTGTCAAGCTGCATTCGGGCCTATCAGATACAGAATTAATATTTAACTAGTGAACAAACAGCAGCAGTTTGAGCGCTGTGATGCAGAGTTTCAACCCCGAGGCCATGAAAGTCCAAAAAACACCTTGAAACCTTAAATAATGACAACAGGGAATGTGGGAAAGAAAAAAACACACACCTGTTGTTTGTGAAAACCCTCAGGCAGACTTCTGTTCTCAGCAGAAAATAAACTACTCACCAGTTCCCAAATCCGCAGTCCATAACAGCTTCCAGCAGCGCCATCTCCTCCTGCGCCGTCCACCCAGGCTCCAGCACTGGGAAGTCTGACGTCTACAAAGAGGTAAAAATTACATGTCAAAAGAGTGTTTGTGCAACACCACAGAAGTGTAATAAATTCTACTCACCATGATTTCATATTTGTGATCGCTTTGATGCTTCTTGAACTCAAATCCTCTGGTGAAACACTAAAAACAATAAGATTTAGTTAGAAAATCTTTTTTTTAAGTGAGAGAACTCACACTTGAAGTAAATATAAGGTATTTAAATAGCTGGGAGATAATGTTTTGTAACCATACATATTCAAAAGATTCTTTCCAGCTTTGTTTGCAGAAAAGTATTTTCCTGAAGAAACTACCATCAAATTATTTCACCATGTTGTCCTCAACAACCCTCTACTACAAATAACAGGATCCTTTCAGCACTGCAGCCACTCTGTTTTAATATTGTTGTGCTGCATGGTGAGTAATGCAAAAGACACTTGGAAATTTAATTTGAGTGACCAGAGAATACTCAGTGAGATGCATCAGCAGAAGGTCGATCTGTATTGCACTTTAAAGTGGTTTACATCCAATTTACTATTTGTTTTTCACAGTTCTGGCATTTTTAAAATCAATCTAAATACAATTTGGCTCTAAAAGCCAGATTCAGAAAGACAAATTGAACAAGGACTTAAATAATTAAGCTTTGCATGTAAAGCTATAATGTAATAATACACAACTTAAAAGCAAGTTTACACAAAATTGTCTAATGCACTCAAGTGATTTTCCTTTTTTTGTTAGTTTTTAACCAAATATCAACATATCCAATAAAACTGATTATGCATTCTATGTCTCCTGTTCATATTTGTATCATTTTATGGGAGCTTTAATAGTGCATCATTGTTTGTATTTGTTTTAGATGGATAGACAGCAGTTGCATTGATTTTATGCATTGTTGTTTCTGTATTTTCCCTCCCTGTTAAGAACACATAGAAATGAATTAAGCTAAATGAATGGTGAAATGTGCAGAGTAGTTGTACTCAAGCAAAAATCTCCTCTTTAGTGGCACTGACACACACTGAACTTTACCAAACTATTTATACCTTTATGTCTAGATATAGGAATATAGAATTTACAGTGGAAATTGGTCAAAAATCACACATTAGCTGGTTTACAGCTCACTTAGCACAAAGCTTATCAGCCAATCACATGGCAGCAACTCAATACATTTAGGCATCTAGATGTTTATGTTTATTCATTTATCAGACAAGCAACTTACATGGTACCTATCAGACATGCTGTGGCCTGTGGGAGGAAACTGGAGAACCCAGAGGAAACCCATGCATGCATGGAGAGAACATGCAACTTCATGCAGAAAGGCCGCAGTTGGGATTCAAAGGCTGCAACCTTCTTGCTGCAAGGCAGCAATGCTACCAACTGCGCCACCATGCAACCATGTGTGATGTGGACAACTGGCTGAAGTTCAAACCGAGCATTAGATAGCAGAAGAAAGGAGATATAAGTGACTTTGATCATGGCATGGTTGCTGGTACAATGCCATGTGTTGAGTATGGTATTTCAGAAAGACCTATAGCCTCTGTGCACGCATCAGTTCTGTGTTTGGCGTGAGGATGGTACGAGACTTCCGGTCTCTGTGCTAACGATGGGAGGTGGGAAGTTGATCTTGTTGATACTGTACAGAATGGCACACAGCAGCGGTGGTTAGACCTGCTGTCAGTATGTTGATGAAACGCAAATTTTGTCAGTGTACATGTCATGTTTAGGACATGAACACATAAAAGCTTGACATAGAAGGCCACGCACAAGAAAAGAAGAAAGATTTACAAAAAAGAAAGATTTACAAGCTTCCGAAAGGAAACTAGCAAACACAGTATGTGCTTCCAGCGGCTACCGGAAGTTTACGTCCATCCTGACCTTCTACCGGAAATTGCGTCATGTAGCTTCGTGCACAGAGCCCATTGGGATTTTCACAACAAACCATGTCTAATGTTTACAGAGTTTAGTCCAAAATGAGGAAATATTCAGTGAGCAACAGTTTAGTTATTTGGAAAAAATGCCTTGTGATGCTAAATGTCAGAGGAGAATGAGCAGACTGGGTTGAAATAATAGAAAGACAACAGATGGACTACAGCAGCAGAAGACCACACTGTATGCGACAGCTGATAACACAAAACTTAGGCTACAATTTACACAGGATCACCAGAACTGTAAAGTAAGAAATTGGAAAAATGTTGTCTAGTCTGAAGTGTCTTAATTTCAGCTGTAACAATCAGATGGGCAGGACAAAATCTGGTGTCAACATCATGAAAGTAATCCATCCTGCCCTGTATCAACAATAATGACTAGTGGTGGTGTAATAATATGGGGGACGTTCTCTTGGGCCACTTTGGACCCCTTAGTACCAACTGAGTATTTAAATACCACATTAATACCTGAGTATTGTTGCTTACCCTTTAAATAATAATTATTATATAATGCACTATGTCACAAAGCTCAAACTATCTCAAACTGGTTTCTTGAACATAATGAGTTCACAGGAGTCCAGTGGCCTCCACGGTTACCAGAGCTCCATCTAACGGGATATTCACATCATGGATGTGCATCAGACAAAGCTGCAGCAGATGTGTGATGCTATCATGTCAATATGGAACAAAATATTGAATTTTTCCAATATTTTGTTGAATCTAGACATTAAGAAATATGGCAGTTCTGAAATCAAAGGGACTCCAACCTAGTACTAGCAAGGTGTACCTAATAAAGTGACCTGTAAATGTATGTAACAACTTAGTCTTAAAATCATGATCCAAATTAACTTTACTGTGTCTGTTACCACTATTTTCTTTTTAATGAGGTGAGATAAAGAATAATACTCAAAAGTTCAGTCAGGAAAATCTAGCAAAATTTCAGAGCTGGGTTGTATTTATTGTTTGTTTTTACTGATGTCAAAAAGGATGTAAATACAAATGTTATTAGATCATCTTAAAACAGCTGTAATAACAATACAAAGTCTTTTCAATGTGTAGTTTTTACTTATTTCACACAAACTATGAGATCTGTAGAGAGAAAAGGAGCAGGTATTTGTTACTGACCTGAAGACACAGTAACACAGCCGAAGGTCCACATTCTGCACATTTGATGTAGGGCTCAGTCAGATACGATGAACAACCTCTACATGGAGGTTTATCAAAAGGATCATCTGGAATCACAGACATAACTTCAACTCGTGGTTACAATTTAATTAATTGGGACTAACTCAGTATATTAATCTATCAACATCTATTCAGATAGATAACGATTATCAATTCAACTAGAGGTTTGAGCTAAATATTATATTTTTGGTTTTAAGTATCAATATACACGGATGCAGGTTTAAATACGTAAGATAAATAAGCTTTACAACCAAGTTAAGTGTTAATCTAAAGGTACTCCGAATCAAAACTGTACTAAAAACACAGTAACAGCGAAGTCTATCGAACGTCGGAAAGCCGCAGCGTCGTGTCAATAAATGCTAAACCTAGCTTAGCGGAGCTAGCTTGGTGAAGCTAAAACGGGTAACGAAAGAAAAACATAAAAAAGAATAACATTTTCACCGTAAAGCTGCAGTGGGTATTTTTTCGCCCGTGTATAACTATTAATACTTACTACCAAAAGATCCCAGACGGTCCATTTGATGAAGTTTTAACAAAAAATTTAAAAAAGCAATTTATGTTTTGGATCGATCTATTTTTCAAAGCTCACAAGTAACCCTGATTAAGTCAAAGCTAGTCGAGCATATATCGATCGATAGTACTCCAAAGTGAGTAAACACTAACTTCATTCATATACTTTCGAATTAAAATAGCAAGTCTTTCAACATTTTACACTCAAGATAATAATTTTATATAGTACTTTCATTTAAACTTACCTAAAAGAATGTAATCTGTAATATCACAACTGCTTTTATAGTTTTAAGTAATTATTAAATATTTGCTTATTTAAAGACAAGAAAATCAACCTATATGACCATAAGACTGGTATTAGAAATAGCAGAATTATTATTAACAATTTGAAAAGAAATGCAGTTTATAATATTTATTTATGATCAGTGAGTTTCATCTTAAACAAAGTTACAAAAAACTTCTTTATTTATAAAATGATATAAGCTTGGCTTTTACAGAAAGTTACATTCCAATCAGTTATATAACACATGTAAATATGTGTTTACTGTATAATACGTGTATTATGTATAGTTAGTTACATCAGAAGCAAATATTTGTTTGTCTCCCATCTATGATTAAACAAAGGTACATAGTTTATATACCACAATGCACTTTTTATATATGTAACTATAGAAAATAACAGAGATGATGTTTAGTACATGTTCCTATTGTGTAGCTGTTGATGTGTTTTGCTTACAGTCTGCTTAGCAAGTGTTGCTGTTGCTTACATGCAGTCCTTTTTCTTTTTATCTCAAAGGCCACTTTATTGACAGTTTAGTGACATTGTGTCAGTCCTAATGTAAAAATCATTATTTTAATGCAATATTCATTGATTTTTTTCAACAGCTGAACCCATGTAAAATCAGTCTAGTATCAGTTTTCCATAAACACTCCACCTCCCACTCACATTGAACACATCAAAGATTAACAGGATTAAAGACAAAATACGAATAACGCATCAAATGAGCAAACAGAAAAATTAAGATACAATTTGTAAAATATATTTTTCACTACTTGGTCAAAATAAATTAGATGTAAATTGGTTTTGGTCAAAGGTGATGTATTTTTACTCCAAATACTTCTGTGTCTCCTTAGGAGAAATGTAAAATTCTATTGAATAAAAATTTTTTGTATTTATCTGCGCAAATCTAAGTTTATTATTATTAGTAATATTCTAATTTCTAAGGAAAAAACCGACATTGCAGAAATTCTCCATTTCACCACCAGGTGTTGCTCGTGCACCATTCTGTGACTGGAAACAATAAATGACTTGCAAGTCTTTGTCTTCCCAGCACAGACCACCACCTGAGCCTTGAATATGCAGCATGTGCTGGGCTGACTTGTGGAAACACAGATGATATATATAAATATCAGTTTTTGCCATAACACCACATGCTGCTTTTTGTCCTCCACAAAGTTCTTCCAGAAGTGTTGCTTGGCCGGAAAATAGCTTGAAAACATCTTACTTTAATATAATGATGCAATAAATATCCAGTTCTTGAAATTTTCCAGAGCCTGAGTCCAGCTTTGGCCCAGGAATCAAATAACTCCAGCAATTCAAGGACACCCCAGTGGCTGCACACTGGGGGGGACCTGGCAAAACAAATGCATTTAAAAGCTGAAGCTCTGCATGTGTCAAACCTGCTAAAAGTATGAGAGAAAGCAATGTTTTTAGGTCCAAATTAAATGACCTTCTGATTCAGTGCAGATGTGGCAGCAGCAACTGTTTGTCTCTGATGCTAATACAGACCCTCACTTTAGTTACTGATGTTTAGAGAAGAACTGAATCCTTCAGACATTTGGATTTGATTCGTCTCAGGCCAAAATATGTGCGCCTTTTGTTTTATTGGGAGTAATTCAGACTATACCCCCTCTGTGACTGTGAGGATGATCCACAGTGACATGCTGCATCTTATCCTTCATGCAGTTTCCTAACCTTTTGGGTTTACATTAGACCTGCAGGGAGAGACTCCTTCATAACAAGAAGCCAGAGCAACGCTGATCCATGAGTAATGAAGTTTTCGCCCAACAGACCGAGCACCATAAAAAGACAGTTGCACTTCCTCTCTCGGTGGATTTTCCAGTTCTCTGTTAGTACAGTTTGCTTAACAATGCTGTGGGTTTATTTACCTCGAACAAGAACTTCTCCTTTCCATGTAACCGCCAGGATTTCATCCTGTACTTTTTCACAACTACAGTACGTCCTTTGTTTGTCCAGGGTGCACCCAAACTAAACATTTTCACTTGAAACGTCAATATGGCGCAATAACTGACTCCACTCCTCTGTGATGATAAGGGGATCTTTTGTTCCAAAAAGTTTGAATTTAATCATTTTCAATAATGTAAACACTTGATTTGACAGGAAACACATTTAAATACATATTAAAATCAATATATTATTAATATAATCAATTTTACATATTCAAAATTAAAATGTACTAACAGAAGGATTTGGGGAGAATTTTTTGTCCAACAAGACTAACAGAAAGCAAAATTGTAATAAAATATTTTGTAATAATGATGACTTTATATATGTTTAAGATTGTGCTTCTCTCCTCTGGTATAGAACCTGATTTTTGGTTTGAGTGCTGATAATAAACTATAATTAGCCAGCTATTGTTTTTTCCTAAAAAGGACCTCACTTCCTGAGACATTCAGGGATTTCCACCATAAGATGATGTTTTCAGTCCTTTTTAAGGGGACAAAGAAAACCCTCTGTCTGTAATCGTTAGACTGCAGAGCAAAGAAAACCCCTCTACTTATGTTTAAATATCAAATATCAATTGATTCATTATCGAAGAATTTATTTTTTCTATTTTTGGAAGCAATATGCAACTTTTGCATTTTTTTAAACCTGAACTTTTATTAAAAGTGTTTTTTTTTTTTTTTTTAGCTGGCTGACTTTTATTGAAGTTTTAGAATCCTGAAATTTTGTGGCACAACAAGTCTGCAAAAAGAAAACATCACTACCAAAGAATATGTTAAGAATGGGATTTATCAGGGAGAAAAAGTCCCTTCTCAAAGTTGCAGAGAAGCTAGACAAATTTGCATGTTGTCACCTGCAGGTAATAAAAATGATCTCAATTGAAATGCCAGGGTCAGCATATGTGGGAGCATAATGTGTAAAAATCACATCTTGGCGGTGAATGCAGGCAGTATCTCTCATTCACACGAACCTTAACAAAGAAAAAAAATAATGTCAGCCTTGCAGGGTGACATGTGTGCTCCCCTTTAACAGCTTCTGCTGCAGCATCAGACAACCTGCCGTCACTTCAGCCTCCCCCATCTCGCCTCCCTAGTCTGCGCCTTCACACCCTCAAAGCCTTAAATGAGCAGGAAAACCCCCATCCTGCAGGCCTACCACTGCTTATTTGGTTCAAAGACTGGGTGGTTTGGGGTTTCTCTGTTATAGGCGTGTGCCAGATTATACAGAGGACAACCAAATGCACCCCCCCCCCCCCACACACACACACACACACACCCTCCACCCCCATTACAGCTTTAAAATCTCCCCTAATGTTTGGCCACTCCTTTTTCCTCTTACCAA
Organism: Callopanchax toddi; assembly: GCA_006937965.1. Taxonomy (NCBI): domain Eukaryota; kingdom Metazoa; phylum Chordata; class Actinopteri; order Cyprinodontiformes; family Nothobranchiidae; genus Callopanchax; species Callopanchax toddi. Next base: position 4,062,494 of record SSNR01000003.1, on the reverse strand, counting down.
AGCACTTCCCAGCTGCTCTGATTTGAATTTGAGGGCCCCTCCAAAGAAAAGCGGGCATCTGGCACACGCCTTAGAGGCTAAAGAAGAAAAAAGAAACGTGTTAAACTGCTTCTGTCACGGAAACGTCCTGGAATTAGATTAAACCTCTTCAGGAGGCAAAGAACACAAAACCTTTTGGAGTTAAAATGTGACACGAGGAGACACCTGCAGGACGTCGGCTTAGAAAATTACATTTAACATAAAAGGCAGTTATGTACTTATGCATTCACTGCTAAGGAGTTTTTATAGTTTAGATTTATGAAAACGACCTCCATCTGTCCACTGTAGCCAATTAACGTACAGCTGGTCAGATCAACTCATCTGAAATATGCTTTCTGGGCTCATAAGAGACATAATTAATCAGTATATACATATTTAATAAGTAAACAATAGTTCACTTTCAGGGAAAATCTTGTTTCACTGGCTGAAAATGATAATTAGGCAAGTTTTTGGATGGTGGCTCTAAGAGAACACCTGCAGCATTTAGAGACAAAAACAGGAGTTATAAGCTGTGAAATCAATAAGTAATTATCTTGTTTTGTCTCTTGGAACAATGTGAAAAAACAACTAATAATTTCCCCTCATCATGACATCCTACCCTATAAATAACTGATTATGATTTTTGAGGGACTTGTCAAGCTCAGAAAGATGATTTATAAAAAACAATAATTGCAATGAGAAAGTTTTATGTTTTCAGTTATTTTCTACACATCAGTTATCAGGTTTAGGTGCCAAAAACTAACTAAATATGCAAATAAAGTGGAGAATAGAAGATAAACAGGGAGTTTCTTACAGGAACTATAGAAACTAATTGCATCATAAATAAGTTAATGTGTCAAAAAACAGAACGTTTCAATAAATACTCATTTTGTGGCACCTTTTGTCAATAAATTACAGGTTGACCTGTGTGAGAAACGTATTGATTTCAGTACAGGGACACTGGTTTCTCATGCATTTCGAGTAAAACAGACACGAGCTCACACTCTGAGGTCAGAGACTTTAATGTTGAGTCTGGTTGAAGCGCTTATCGAGTCCTCTGATTAATTCAGGCCCCTTAGACTAAATTTAAACCAAACATAAAACACACACAAACCCAGGAAGACATTTGTTCCTTTTGTTTGGGTTTTATATTAAGTTCACAGGGTGATGGAGTGATGTGAAGTTACATTTCGTCACTTTTAAACCCGTTTTTTACTGCTGTTAATCATAAACTTCCTCTTTTTGTTGAACATAAAGCAGACATCAGACAGTTTACATCAGCGACCTTAAACTTGACAAAAGGAACTTGAGAAATGTTGTCTTAGTGAGTCAGGAGAGAACGAGGTGTCTTCAAACAAAGTGATGAAACAGCTGATAAGAAACACATTTTTCCTTTTAAAAAGCAGCTGTTAAATCTCGTGTTCCTGCTGCACGCAGTCTCACCTAGACTGGACTTTAAAAGGCTTTTAACACACAATGTTTACTCTTTAAACTTACATTCAACTAAAATCTGAGAAGTGAGTAAACTGAGACGTTCCATATTGCTTCTTCTTCCTGTGATCAGTGGACATCCTGTCCCCACGGCTGAGGAATCGGCACCGTGAGAGTTCATGAAGGTCGACAAGTGGGTGTGGAAAGAAAGTTTTTCTCACACAGAACTCTACAACACTCAGGCTCTGAGAAAACGTGACGGCCTTCAACGCAGCTCACTGGAATTCAACTAAAAGGGACAGGCTATACTTCACGCAACGAAGCACTTCAGGTAACAACAATGTAGAAAATATTCAGCCTCTTCAGGGATTTATGAATTTGTTGCTCAAACAGAATCAGCGTTACAGAAACAGGGTTTTCACTGAGTTTCACTCCTTTGTTGCTGGACTCAAACAGGAAAACAATGTAGTGGCACAGGAGCAGAATTAGACCAACTGCCTGCAACACCCACAATGCAACCTGACCCTTGATCTTTGATCTAAAAAGATTCAGCTGTGGCGCATTGATCGATAATATAACACAGGTGCTGTAATAAACTCCACATTTGTTGCCACTGTTTAAACACTAAATGTATATTGTCCACACTTTCCAACTGCTTTATGCAATCCTGAGGATAAATGGATGAATATATAACATAATCATAATATATAATAATTTTTTAATCCTAATATCATAACAAAATATAATAATAAAAAAGACAGCAGAAATTTCTTCTCACTGGTATATTTTGTGTAAAATCATCAGTCCACTTTGAATTTTATGCACTGGGAGAATGAAGCGTCTGTGTCGGCAACTCGTTATTAGTTTTAGCTTTTCCTAGTGAGGTGCTTTGGTTAATAGATGTGTTAAAGAAAAAAGTTATTTTTTTCATGCTGCCACAAAAATATATTAGAATGAACAAAAATTAAAAACATCTTGATGCACTGCAAAGCCTGCACAATGTACATTTTCACTGTTTTTGGTCTCCTGTGTCGGGGAGGTTTTACAGACACTCATCTAGGAGAAGTCTCAATTTAATTAAATAAAGAAGCAATGATTAGCCTCGGTCCCAACCTGTAAAATTAGCAGATAATAGCATTTTTACATGTGATTTGCTTTAGAATGCTAGCATTGTTGTTATCTCAAAATACCAGTAAATTTAAGAAAATCTTAATGAGACTAATTAGGGATGGGAATCGGTCTACCGATAATATCGGCCGATATCGGCATTAAAATGCAATATCGGTAAATATCGGTAAGTAAGTAAGTAAGTAAGTAAAGTTTATTTATATAGCACCTTTCACAGAAAAAATCACAAAGTGCTTCACAGAAAACAGAATCAAACATGATAAAACAAATAAAATCAATAAAACAAACAAAATATCATTACAAATCAAAATCATTAAACAACAACAAGAGAACATAAAAGAGTTATTTAAAAGCAGTTTTAAATAATTGGGTCTTTAGCTGCTTTTTAAAGGAGTCCAGACTGTCTATACAGCGTAAAACTAAAGGAAGGTCATTCCAAAGTCGCGGTGCAACAGACTGGAAGGAGCGATCACCTCGACTTTTAAATCTGGTCCTTGGAACTGTTAGGAGATTCTGGTCTGTGGACCTGAGAGCTCGGGTTGGAGCGTACGGCTTTATCAGTTCAGTAACATAAAGAGGAGCTTGACCATGTAGGGCCCTGAAAGTTAGAGTCAGGATTTTAAAATGAACTCTACATTTAACAGGTAACCAGTGCAGAGACTTCAGAATAGGAGTGATGTGATCTTTTCTGTTTGCTCCAGTGAGGAGCCTCGCTGCAGAGTTCTGGACCAGCTGAAGGCGGTCAAGGGCTTTTTGGTTCAAACATGTGAAAAGTGTGTTACAGTAATCTAGACGGGAGGAGATAAAAGCATGAAGAACCATTTCCAGTTCAGGTTTTGACACCAACTTTCTCAGTTTGGAAATATTTCTCAGATGATAAAAACAGTTTCTGACCAGCTGTTTTGAATGACCTTCAAGAGACATTGATTGGTCGAAAATAACACCCAGATTCCTCAGGTTTGACTTTACAGCAGAACTTAAATGTCGGTATCGTTTTTTGTAATTCTGACGCACATGACCTTTTCATACCATGCACATGTTATACATCGAACTGTTCGGCTACTTCTCCTCTCTTCCAAAATGTCAAAATATAACAAATCTGATGTATTTAGCTACTTGCTGTCTTGTTATCTTTCTGTTTTGTTTGATTTTGAAGGGGGACCCTCTCACAAATGAGATGTTGCATCTCAAGAGGTTTTATCCTCCAAAAATATATGTAAATAAATAAAATGTATAGTTTCTGAGATATTTTTATTTATTTGGCACACATTGCATTAAATACTGTGTCTGTCTTTTTTGTAATGAGGGCTACCCCGCTTATATTGGTATCGGTTTATATCGGTATCGGAAATTAAGAGTTAGACAATTTTGGATATCGGTAAAAAAGCCAATATCGAGCATCCCTAAGACTAATATAAAACACTCAAATAAAATACATGGAACTTCAACATGTGCTGATTTATTATCACTTTGTATCAATAGGCCCGTTTCGACTATCAGAACTTCAGGGTAAATCCTAGAGGGCGAAATTGACCGGGACAAATCAGCTGGCTCTTTCCGCTCAGCGCTCGTGTTTCCATTACAGCCCCCACCTTTCCGGAACTTTTGTAAGACGTCAGCATCGACGTCACTGACAAGCGTAAAGGCGCGAACAAGCAAGGAAGTGGAGAATAATCAACAACGGACAAAGAAGCGATGGTTGTGGCGTATTTTGCTGTTTTTATCCATAGTGATGGGAGTGCTGAACAGAAGGATGAGTATACTTCATGACGAACTAATCCAACTTCGAAGACACGGCCATTTTGCAAGCTCTGACAACAACACACAGGTAATTTATCTCGGCGCGGTCTGCTTTCATCATTTTCCTTCATCCCACAACCAATCAGCACGAGTTAACCACATTTCCCACTCCGCGAGTCTATCGGGCCGATCCCAGTACCTGCCCCTGATCAGGGACTCCGTTGGTCCCTGAAGACGACCCTCTCGAAATGGCCCGCATCAATGGAAACAGTCGCGCGCCGCAAAGTTCCAGTAAAATTACCCTGAAGTTCCGATAGTGGAAACGGGTCTACTGAAAAAAAAACTAGAAGAAACTGAGTGAGTTAAAGAAAGTAATGGAGGAATGTGTGTTTACGCACGCACACACACAGACGTGGCTCCCCGTTGAGACTGAGCTGCGGATGTTAGGAGGATCTCCCCGTGTGAAGCACCGTGTTTTTTATGTACCTTTTACGGCAGAGCGGATCCACCACAACACTGTCAGAACGGATCAGGCCCTGCAGCCCTGATGGCTTCCACACTCAGCGCAGCCCTGGAGAAACAGACAGCCCTGTTGCTTTAGTGGTCTCTGCACTGTGGCTCTCTAACACAATACCCCCTCAGTATAATCTGAGGGAAAGAATGATGACCTGACTTATGCATTATCTGTGCTGGCGCTTGAGAGAATGGACAGAAATAACAGCAAGAGGTCGTGTGGGACAACGCAGAAAGTTTTAATAAAAAGGCTGATGTGCTGTAGCTGGAGCAGAAATGGCCTGAAGCGCCGACTGCTCCGAGAACAATAACATCCTCCGAGTGTGACCTCATTTGATAATCTACAATGCCCTTTTCCTAGTTGGTGGCTAAAAATGTGTCAGATCGTGACGATGGTCTCCTCTCACAGCGGTATGCAGCCTGTCAACGGAGTGAAAGTATTCCTGGTTGTCACCTGCTCTTTAGGAGTGAAAGTGCAGCTTGGGGCAGTGACTGGCTGTCAGGGTCAGAGCAGGAATGCAACAGAGAGATAAAGACATAGACGCCACCGGTTTGGGGGTTACGACCTGCTCACTTTGTCACTTTCTCCAACACAGCAGAATATCACTTGTCTCAGTCTGGGTGGGAGATCACAGCCAGCTGTTAGGAGGCGACATTTAAAGGTTTTTCTCCTCATTTGACCACCTATTAACAGTCTGCTGATGCACTTTGATGACACCAAACGGCAGAGTGACACAGATGACACATAGCTGCAGACATCACAGGCCGGCCGGGGGCAAAGGGAGTAAATTTGCAAGTACAATCAGTGGGATGGTCAGTGGGAAGGTGTTCTGTCACTGTGACTGGAAGCTGAGAGAACTTATCAATAAGAATCACAGGATGGAAGTGTTTGAGAAACAAGCCGGGCTGAGTTAGTTACTGCATGATTGAGTGTTTTTAAAGAACTGCGAGCAGTTTTCATCTATTTAACAGCGATTTTCCACTTCAGGATGATAAAAAATCCTGCAGACTGCCTGGTAGCTCGTTTTTACTTTGTGTGAAGCCGTAAATGAAAAATCAAAAGCTCTGTGGGTTTGAACCATTCTTTCAAATGGGATTGTTTTTATCACTAGAGCTACAATTAACTTACAAATGTTTGGAAAATGACCACAGCCTCTTTAACATAACGCAGCATTATGTGGTGACACAAATTACGTGCCTCCTCCCAGGAATCAGAGCCAACTTTTCGTAGCTGACTGCATTTTTTAAATCTGATGTCTGAAAAGCAGCAAGTCAGGGACGAATCTGATTAAAAAGTAAATCATTCTCTAATTTGTCAAACACAATGAAGCCTCGCCCTGAAGCCCAGATAAAACTTTAGTTATGTTTGAAGGAGATGGGATCTCAACACAGCAAAGTTATTTCAGCACTTAAAGGGAAGAAATGTGTTTCTGCATAAAGATAACGATGGCTATTTTACCTCTGGTTTCCTGAATGACCTCGGTTGAAAGAAATAACATTTGTGTTCAACAGGATTGATAAGCTAATAGCTAGTATATACTTTCATCCTTTCAGAGAATTCAAAGGTCAAGTCTGGAAGGAATTTCTTAACATTTCTGCCAAAATAATCTGAAACAGAAAAACATTTTGGTCTTGGTTACGTTCAGATTGGTGGTTAATGCATCAGTCTTGCTGAAAAAAGGACGTTTAGGAAGCCACCTGTAATGAGTTTGATACTAATTATTTGTAACTTTTACAAAGAACCTCACTTTAAAACGGCCAAAATATATTTTTAAAGGTCCCATATTCTGCAAAATTCACTGTTTAAAGATCTTTTAACAGTCATATCAGTCCCAAAGACTGTGTCTGAAACCCAAAAGTGAGAAAATATTTTTACCTTTTTCACTTCCTTATTCTCAATTTTGGGAAATGTGTTTTGAGCTAATGCTAAAATTGGTGGTTTCAAATTCTTTCCCCTGCTGATGTCAAGAAGGGAAAAGACCACTCCTCTCTAGAGGACAGAGCCAATCACGAGCACTTTTGGCTACCTGAGCCCACCCCGCCCTTTAAAAACCGCTGGAGCGCGCATCCTCACAAACGTTAGCAAGCAGTCATGGTGAATCTATGAGCAAAGCACGGCTGTTGCTTCGTAGATGGTTGCAATGAGCACAAGTCTTTTTTTAGTTCCTTTATCTGAGACCCTGAAGACCGACGTCCTGCAAACGTGCAGAGAAGAAAGATGGGCGGAGCTCAGCTCTCAAACTGCTCAGCCTCCGCCCATTTGAAAAGAAGGTTTTGCTTCAGGAAGTGGAATGAGGGGTGGAAGAACAGCAGCTGTACTTAAAGTAAGGACCAATTTGACCAATGCATAGCTTTTACATGTTGTTGAGATGTAAAAAAACAGATTCAGAGTGGATATACAGTGCATAATATGGGAGCTTTAGGATAAAGTATGTTCACTGCAGTTTTTCTCCTAAACAGCAGGTGTCGCCACAGAGAAAATAATATAGCTGCACCACTGGGAGCAGAAGAAGTCCCACAGAAAGAACAGTCATCATAAATCAAATAACTACACAGTTTTATCTCATCTGCTTCACTTTTACACTTTAAGCTGAACCAAAATGAAAGTATAAGCAAGTGTTTTCCCTCCATGCTGTTTGTTTACCCTCACTGCTTGTTATCTTTATACATTTTGAAAAGATGAACAAATCCGAAGGTTCCCTTACATCCCAACCATTTATCACATTATCGGTTTTAACCCAGACTCAGAGAGGCATGTTCTGGAGGAACCTTCAGATCTCACAACAGCTTGAAAAAGTTGAATGAAAACCATTGTTTGCAGGCTTGGGAACGGGGCTCCCACAGGACAGATGACTGAAAACAGGGACAGGGATCACAGCTCTGGGGCTGAAGCTGACATGTGGTTTTCATTGCTGCAGTGTAGTGAGTAATGGTTGTGTACTGGTGCCTTAACTGGCCTCGGCCTTGCACGTGAGCCGATCAAAAGCACATGTTCCAGTACGATTGTGTCTGTGGGATCGTAAAGATGAAGCTCTGGCTGAAGCGCTGTCCCTGGCTCACACAGGGCTCCTCTGTGCATGTTCTCAACAGTTTTTCCACTCGCTTGGCTGATGCAATGTAGCACAACTTCCACATGGAGAGTATTTTCCCTGACTAAGGGGTTTGGGCCCTGATTTATAGAGCAGCACTGTTGCTGAAATGAGTTTTGTTTTTGTAAAAGTTCAAGAGAGAAGAATGAAACTCACTGAAATGATTAAATCACGTCTTTAAAAGAGTTTAAGGTTATTAAAGACAAAACACCCGAACAAGACAGTTTTTATTTCCCTTTACTTGTTTAATGTTGCAGACTTTTCTAATTACTCCTAGATCACATCCTAAAATAGAACTTTTTAAAGCATTTTTAGCACAATTATGTTACAATTTCGACTCACACACTGAACCTCATCTGACTTTAGTAGGATGGATCCATTTAAAACCAGAGAAGAAAAAGGCACATCTTGCTGTTTATTACACTGTTATTGAAAGGGTCTGTTTTCTGTCACATTTTACCAGCAAATGTGACTTTAAATCATTTAAACTATTCCAGAGTTTCTCAGAACTTGATCAAATTTCTTCCTTTATTCTCAGAATAAGTTATAAAGTATACACTCCCCTCTGTACATTCTTTAAAAACAACTCCAAATGTAAAATTCTTGTTTTTTTTAAATAGTTGGAGTTCTTTTGTATGAGTATAATTTTAACTTCAGATCATTTTGGGTTGTTTTAACCCTCAAAATCAGGTTTTTAACATGAAACTATACGTGAAACAGATTTCTCACCAGAACTTTTAAAAGATGACGTGACGCCCGTTAAATAAATATATTACGGGAAAAAAGTTACTTTTAACGTTTCCATTTTTTATAGTTTTCATAAAGAGCAGCTTTAGATCGAATCCAGCAGCATTGAGTTTTTGAGCACGGACATAAATAATTGATTAAACATAAAGGAGTTTTTTTTTGCGAGCTGATAAGGTGTTGAGGAGATCCAACATGCTGGTCTAGAGGTAAACCTGAAGTCTCCAGGCAGAAATCCAGCAGCAGGCTGACTGAAGCAGTGTCTTATCTCCAGCAGCCAGGATGCTGATTGCAGGCAGACTGTAGAGGCATGCACATGCATCACACTCCGAGACATCACGGCCATGCAACAGCCTCTGCAGACATGCACACAGTCATTATTATGCTGCTCACTGTAATAAGATATCAGGCAGATTCTCGCTGTGTTGTTTAAACAGTGAAGTTTGCAGGTTAAACATATTTATGTCACCAGATTTGTTCTGTTGTCTTCATGGAATTAGCAGGATTGTTGCAGCTAGAAAGGTGGACTTTTACATTTTTTGTTTAAAAGCTCAAACTTGTTTTGCTACAACACAAATTGCACCACTTTTACCTTTATTCATAAAAAAATGATTAAAAATTTAATTAATTATACTTATTTTTATACCAAAAAGGGAAACATTTATTGTCTTTGCAGACATTTCTGTCCAATCCAGTCCTGGTAGTGATGATTTTTATTGTGTTCTTTGAACTTTTATCAATTCCAGTCCTCCCACTCACACATGCCTTCAAGATAGAAAAATATAGGAATGGTGGAAAATTTGAGATAAAACAGCAGCTCCATCTTTTCTGTGAATCCCACATAAATCCTGATTCAAAATAATGATAATATAGAAAAACATATTGTTTCCAAGTTGAACAATTTGTCTAATACCGGTATTACCTAATTTTCTGTTATTTTTTATGTGTTATATAAAAATACTACCTCAAAAAAATTGTCTCTCACCACCTGCAGTATTTAGATATTCCACCAGAGGGCAGAAGACCTCAGAGGAATGCACTAATCCTGTTAACAAAATAAACAAAGAAAATACATAAATGGAGCAAACGCTGGCTCTGAGAAAAATATTTTTTATAAAAAAATGTTTCAATAAATCAAGTCACTGCAGCACAAAACAAACCACAAATAATCATATGACCAGAGCAGCTGATGTGAGTGCTTTTCTAACGTGTTTCTCTTTACAAACTGTTTAATTTGAACCTACGACCTCTAAAACAACCTATAAGGTCCTCTTCCTGCATCGTAACAGCTGGAGAGCTAACTCGACCGTGCTCTGAAGTAATTGAGGAACTCTCTAGTAATCTATCTGTCCTCGAAACAGAACTTTTCAATCCATCACTCACTTCCTGTTTGTGCAGCAGCTCAGTTTACCCACTTCCTGTATGATCCAAAGGACTTCCCCCCCAGCCTGCTCTGAATCCTTCAGCATTCAGCTTATCTCCTCAGCACATGGTGACACAAATATGGAGTCAAGATTAACTGATGCACACACGCTCAACTCAAAACAAAGGGTCACTGATAAACAGTGAGTCGAGGTGTATTAGAAAGAACTTAATTCAGAGAACATTAGAGGAGCTTTAAAATAAAAAATAATAATTTTGACAGCAACAATTGTTATCTAATTTGACTTTTCAGGTCTTTAATTCTCACAATCTTTCTTCACCAACCAGTAGAACAAAAGTGATCCTCTTCATCAGGGTTGGTTTACTTCTCGTGACACCCTCCCCCCCCCCCCCCCCCCCCCCCCCCCCCCCCCCCCCCCCCCCCCCCCCCCCGCTCAGTGTCAGCTCCTGTATCCGTTGACACTGACACATTACCTCTGAGCAAACAGAGATCTCCTGCTCCAGGCTCCTCTTTACTCCCCTCACTGATCAGATGTTGTCTGAGAATCCAAAGCTTTAGAGCATCAGGACAAAAGCTGCAGAGCTGATAACAATAACCTGTAACTTACAAAGTCAGAGTGAGAACAGAGAGGAGAAAAGTGCTTCAGAAGTTAGAGTGAAGTGAATAATAATCAGGTTAAAGAGGTGTAATGTTTAAATCAGCCTGAGGAGGCTGAGTTATAAATAATAAAGATGGTGGGATGATGCAACTTTAGTGACTTTATGAGAATCCTCCACATGAATCCAGCTGGTTGGCAAAGTAAAACTTTCACTTGGCTTTGAGAAGGGAATGTTTAATTCATGAAGACCCTACAGCTCCCGTTGAGGATCACGTTAAACAGATCAGAGAAGACACTGTCCATGACTAAATGTGTCCACCTGAGTGGTTCACAGTGAGACAGGTAAGACAAGTTTGAAACATAACAAGCTGACAGAGATGTTTCACAAAAACAGGTGATGTGGCAGATTTAGGTCCTCATAAAACTCATGATTTCATCAACAAATACATCCATCCATCCATCCATCCATTTTCTGTAGCCGCTTAGTCCTCCACAGAGGGTCGCGGGGGGAGCTGGTGCCTATCTCCAGCGGTCAAGGGGCGAGAGGCGGGGGACACCCTGGACGGGTCGCCAGTCCATCGCAGGGCCACACAGAGACGAACGAGACAAACAACCACGCACCCACTCACACCTAAGGACAATTTACCAGCCCAATTAGCCTGACAGTCATGTCTTTGGACTGTGGGAGGAACCCGGAGTACCCGGAGGAAACCCACGCACGCACGGGGAGAACATGCAAACTCCACGCAGAGAGGCCGCAGAGCCGGGATGCAAACCCACGACCTCCTTGCTGCGAGGCAACAGTGCTAACCAACTGCGCCATCATGCAGCCAACAAATACATCAAGAAAATAAAATCTACAGAAAAAACCACTAAAGTTAACCAGCTGTCATGTTCTGTTCCCTGGTGTCCAGTTCGTGTCTGTGTTCCTCCTCCTGTGTCCTGCACTAATCCCCTCCAGGTGTGTCTCGTCTCCTTGTGTAGCTCCCTATGCTGTTTAGTTCAGTCACTCCCTGTTGGTTCCTTGTGTTGTATCCCAGCCTCATGTGTCTTCTGTCTCCTGAGTCCAGCCAGCAATAAAGCTGTTTTGTGTTAAACCTCACCTGTTTCTGCCTCCGTCCTCCTATGTTTGGGTCCTGCAATACCCAGGTCTTTACAGAAGGAACTGACCATCATGGACCCAGCAGAGGACCTCACCCAGGAGCCCCTGGACCCTCCTGCGCAGCTGCAGCCCCTGGACCCTCCTGTGCCGCTGCAGCCCCTGGACCCTCCTGTGCCGCTGCAGCCCCTGGACCCTCCTGTGTCACTGCAGCCCCTGGAACCTCCTGTGTCACTGCAGCCCCTGGACCCTCCTGTGTCACTGCAGCCCCTGGAACCTCCTGTGTCACTGCAGCCCCTGGACCCTCCTGTGTCACTGCAGCCCCTGGAACCTCCTGTGTCACTGCAGCCCCTGGAACCTCCTGTGTCACTGCAGCCCCTGGAACCTCCTGTGTCACTGCAGCCCCTGGACCCTCCTGTGCCACTGCAGCCCCTGGACCCTCCTGTGCCGCTGCAGACTCGGAGGCCTTCAGCTCTGGAGCCAATCTCTGTGGGGGTCCAAGTGGACGCTCCACACCCGATTCTGGTGCCGATCTTCGTGGTGGTCCAAGTGGATGCTCCCCAAGTCCTGCCCCAGAGTCCTCGAGTCCTGCTTCAGGGTGCCCCTTCTTGGCATCTGGGAGCCACCTTTGAGGAGGGGGTACTGTCATGTTCTACCCCCTGGTGTCCAGTTCGTGCCTGTGTTCCTCCTCCTGTGTTCTGCACTAATCCCCTCCAGGTGTGTCTCGTCTCCTTGATTAGCTCCTTCCTTATGCTGTTTAGTTCAGTCACTCCCTCCCTGTCGGTTCCTTGTGTTGTATTCCAGCCTCATGTGTTCTGTGTCTCCTGAGTCTAGCCAGCAATAAAGCTGTTGTGTTCAACCTCACCTGTTCCTGCCTCCGTTCTCCTGCGTTTGGGTCCTGCACTACCCGGGTCTTGACACCAGCCTTCCATACAAAAAACACGATACCATACATATAGTTTGTATGGTAAAGATTGCTTAGAATACGAGTAAAAGTTTTAAATCTAATTCTTAATTCAAATTATTCACCTCAGAGGCTTTTATTCTGAAAAGCTTATTTTAGTCAGTAACATAAAAATGACATTAAAGCTAAAATATGACATGAATCAATAAAATGAACAGATGAACAAAAACACAATCAACTGTTAGAATTTAATGCTTGTTTTACTTTTATTTCAACACAGCAGATGTTTGTGGATTTAAAACGATAAAATTTTAAAATGTCAGAAAAACTTGACTTCAATTTAAAGACATTTTGTTAAACAGACATACAGAAGAACCTTTCCATGTGTTTCCAAATGACTCCTCCACCTCCACATTACCACCAGGATTACCTGGAATTGGGAGCATTTCAACACTGGAGCTAGGGATTATGGGTAAAGACAATTCCCTCCTAATCCCGGTCCTGTTGTTCAGTATTTCACCTGCAGATTAAAGGGACATGAGGCTGCTGCGTGTCATGCAGCTAAATGAATTCATCAGCAGAGGTCAGAGGCCACTGGACCTCCGTTACATAAATCTAATTCACAGCTGACTGATGTCAGAGAGAATCGGTTCCGTTTGGAGAAAAGCAGATGAACGTGGGAGGAATCGATTCTGGGGGGAGAAGGTTGTGAGACATCTGGTTGTTTCCTCCAACAAAAGACTTCCTTTTTGAGACAGCCGCAGCAGGAAAGATCCCTCGGACAAGAAAAGGTATCCAGCTGAGGTCAAAGGTCACACCCCTCCCTCAGAGCAGAGGACTGTCCAGCTGCAGACTGAAATTAAACCAAAAGATTAAGTTACGATTCACCGCGTTCTCTGCTTTTTATTCCTCAAGCTTCATAAGCTCACATGCAGAAGAACGAGTCTCCTTCTTCCTGTCGTCCTAATAAATCATCCATCATTTCAGGCGTCATAAAGACAGTTCATGACCTCCTGACCTCACATAATCCATCCTCAGCTGTCTGAAACAGCTCAGCAGACAGATTTATCTCCTCAAGGCGAATGCTCTCTCATAGCACTAATGTTTCAACACCTTTTGACATGACTTGTTGTGATCAGCAGCCATTTCTCACAGATTTACTGCAACTTTAAAGATGTTTGATTTATGACCTTTTAAACAAGTAATTTATCTCAGAGCTCAGTACATGCTTAGTGTAACTGTTACATCCTGTGACTCAGAATATCCAATAACTATTAATTAATTTAAATAGTGAAGTCATTTTTGTTTAATGCAACCTAAACTGTTCAGGTATAAAGTCTGACTTCATGCTGCAAGTAATGTTTTATAACTGGAGACACAGTCAGGAGTGCTTCTGATAATCTGCAGTTTATCACAACAAAACGCCTTTAATAAAAAAAACTCAGCTGTAACACAAAAATGAGCTCAAAGTCTTTGGTTATTTTGTTAATTTTTGCACATTTTGTAAAATGCAATATCACAAAATGTAACAAATAAAGAAAAATATTATGAATTGATTATATAAAATCAAAAGACTTGAATTTGACTTGTTTTTATTTTTGACCAGAAAAGAGCATTGTTTTATTTCCAGATAATGACTGAGTTTAAGCAATCGATGATCAACTTGTTTCATTGGAAAAAATCATTCTCCAGGCAGTCGTGTGATAAGATGCATTCAGAGATTTTTATTCTTTAAAAAAAATAATGATGTGTTTGCAGCATTTTAAACATACTGGTTAGAAAAAAATCTCTCAGCATTTCAAAATATGTAGTAAAATATGACAAAATATCAAATGCATGCTTTTATTTTCATTTTGGGTGCATCTTTAGTTTTCTGCTCAAGAAAGCATCGATCCAATCAGAAGCCGTTTTCTCACTGGGCTGCAATAGTTGGCAGCAAATTCTCAAAGGAATTTCCAAAATGTCATGAGGGTTCTCAATTTTCTTGAGTGACTTTTACAAAAGTCTTAAAATAGTAGAGTTGTAACGAGTGTCAGGAGCCTGACTCAATTTTTGTAAACCAGAAGTGCAACAAATCTGATACAACTTTGGGAGGAGTTGGTGACAAAGTTGGGAATTACAAAGATCGCTAACGACGTCGACAAATCAGCTCAAATATGACACAGTTTGACTCTGACCACTGTTGCAATCTGTTGACAGCTGCAAAATGCCTCACATGGCCCGAGCATTTGTAAAACCTTGTGTGATTTCAAGTGAAAATTTGCAAAATTTCTCTAAAATTTTTTTGTCTCCAACAGTTGCAGCCAGTAAGAGAGAACTTTAGGGCTTTTTTAGTCCAAATACTTTGGATTTTTGCACCTAAGAAGTTCATTTTTGACTTTGCTTCTTTAGCTGCCTGCAGATTTCTTCATGAAATGTTTTCACTGATTTTTTTAAAGCTATTTTGTTTTCATTTGAAAACATAAGGAGTCACTTCCATTGAGTCATATTTTGTTTACATATTTATTAGCATTTAAAATGATTCATGAGGCACAAACCATTTTGTAATAACATTTGGTAAATACCTGATCATGTTTTTGTTGTTTTTTAATGTTCTCCTCTGTTGGTAAAATTTAAACAACCAACATTTTAGAAACGTATAGATCAGAGAAACAAAGATTCTGGTTTATTTCCCTGAGTGAAGGTGTGCGTCTCTCAGTCCCACGCCGCGTCCTGCCAGTGTGACACTATCACTTTGTAAACTGACTCGACACTGCTGACATACCCCAGCTGAACCTGGCTCAGTCTGAAGGAACAAACATGAGACATGATGCTGACGTGTACTTCCGGGAACTGGCACCGTTACAAGCTGCAGCCTCTGTGCCTGAGATAACACGTTATTATCTATTTTCAGCTGGCTTCACAGAGAAGGCTGTCATTCTGCGCCAAACGAAGGATGGAGGCCAGAGCGGCGTATTGTTTGGAAGCTGCGTTGATGATAAATTGTTCATGTTTTACTGTGCGTCACACCTTTCGGGCCTTTCTATCCTTTCTATATCTAGTGTTCTTTTCTCTCTGAGCTCAATAAAACGTATCCTACAGCTGAGATTCTCTTTATCAACACTTCTTTACTTTTACTGATTTGTTTTCTGTTTTGTTCCAGCTCTTTAATAATAAACCACACAGCTCAATATCAAAATGACTGTCAATTGTTTTTTAATGAGTGGCTCTAAAATTACGAATGTGTACATTTCACATATAGTTTTATTATTATTATTATATATAAATATATGTATATGAACATATACACTTTTAGTAGTTTTTTTTATCATTAATTTTATTCAAAAATATTAACATTTTTTGAGGGGGGAATAAAAAGTGACTGAAAATAAATGTAAAAAAAAAGGATATCACAGTTAAAATTAAAAATCAAAGATCCGTCTCTTTATTTATGCTTGTAATTTTGATTATAAACCAATCAATCAGTTTTTATTTATATATTTATATAAGCACTTTTCATACTAAAAGCAGCTCTGTATGAAATCAAAAATCAACCCCCCCCCACACACACACCAATATGCACACATTTTAAAATACAAAATAATAATAATAATAATAATTTCATGATATTTTATGGCAGGATGTGTCCTCCATACATGTCTCATATTGCTATAGAAGACATGGACCTCAACCTGGACCAGTTTTAACAAGCTTTATTAGTATCACCAGTTGTAACTAATGTTGGGCTGCATGGTGCCACAGTTGTTTTCACTGTTGCCTCAAGGTTCAAATCCCAACTGCGTCCTTTCTGCGTGGAGTTAGCGTGTTTTCCCCATGCATGCATGTGTGGGTTTTCTCCGGTTTCCCCAACAGATCACAACATGCCCTATAGGTGGTGATCCAGGACTCCCTTGAAAAAAAGAGTTTCTGAAACCCACTGGGACATTTCCTGGTAAAATAAAGGTTAATAAATAAATAATGTGCACAGACTGTGGACTTTATTAGTAATCTGTTTGGACTGATTCTTGGAGATACAGCTTAACAATCTAAACATGAAAAGTATTTTCTTTGTTTGCAGGCAGTCTGAGAGCTGCTTGAAATCAGACACTCAGAGTCACACTGAGTTCTCCTTAAACATAAAGCTTCACACACACACACACACACACACACACACACACACACACACACACACACACACACACACACACACACACCCTTCCCTCATGCCATCTCCACTGGACCCTGTTGGGCCCGAGTCAAGACTCAGTGATTAAATGACAGAGAACCTCGCTGTTTCAGCTGCATCGACTGTTCTGTGAAAAGAAAAGGTTCTTTGATGTGTCCTGATAATGTTGGTGATGTAAACAGTTAATAGACAGTTAATGTTTAATGAGAGTTGACCTCTGACTTAATAGAATGTGTGAATCAGGTTTAAGTACACTTCATTCATCCAGTGTCTCATTATGGTTTGGGCCTGTTTTAAAGGGATAGTTTGGACCTTTTTAGTGGAGCGCTGCTAAATAGACATGAACAGTGACTCAAAGAACAACCTCAGCTTGGAGAAACAGAATTTAAGAAGTGCTGCTGAAGAGATGACATTGATTAAGATAAGTTGATGCATATTTCCCTTTTTTTTGTTTTTGAATATCACATCACATTATTGTTTTCCGGTTTTCCTTCCAAACACATTGACTTGTGTAGTCACATGTAGGAACTCAGCTTTTTCCTCTACAACAGGAGCTGAATTCCAGCAACATTCCTCAGGATTCTTTAAAACAGCGGCTTCAGCTTCAGTAAACGACACCATCCTGCAACAACAGGCCTTAAATGTTCTCTGTGTTTACAGAGAAAACAGAGCGGGGCCTCCTGACGGCCCGGTCAGGATGTGGAGGACGTCACCCTGGTAAATGAGCGCCAGTAAATCCACCGCTTGAAACCCAACACAATGACTGAGAGGAGGCGCAACAGGGCAGATAGAGCTTTAGGTGATGGAGGACTCCCCAGTGACCCATCAATATGACACGACGCAGCTTGATGAACATATTCATCACTCCCACTCCCTCAAAACATGTGGTCCAACCAACAATGGCACATTCAAGGTCTAAAAAAAGCACCAACTGCTAATTAATCAGGTGATTTGTGTGTTTCTCTAAATAAACACCCTGAGACGACTTTATAGATTTCTGCTTTTGCTTCTTTGTTTCTTTCTTTGACTTGGAAAAACTAAAAGAAACTAAAGGAAAATGATTTCTTAGAGATAATCATTTGATAAATACACGAATTGACTTTTATGGTGTTAATGTTTTTAAAAAATCAGACTTTTCCTGCAAAGATGTGGTTATAAAGTCATAAAGAAGAGGCATTTACTAAAATTAAAATTAATGCATAAAGCTTCTAACCAGGTGTCAGATCAGATTGGAGAGTTGTGTCTAATAAAAGTGGAACAAAAAGTATTCATTTTATGAATCTGAGACACGCAGAGGAGTTGTGTTGGGGTGGAGGACGAGGAGATCACGTTTCACCTCCCTGCAGCAGTTTCTTCTCCTTGTCAGGTTTTTTCTCTTCTAATTGGAGTTTGTTGAGGAGTCCTTCACAGAGAGACGGGGCACATCTGGAGCTGCAGCCGTGGGGCCAAACATGGCGCCAACCCATCATCGAGCAAACACCACAAACACACACGGAAACACACACTCTTCGCTGTGTGTCCCGAAATACAGCTGAAGAGTTCGTGTCTCTCTCTGATTTATGCTAAAAGGAGCTCAGAGGTAATTAAAGTGTCTTTAATAATTTTAGGGATAAGATAATTGAGATAAGGAGTCACTCTACTTGAAAATATAAGAATCCTTCCTCCTGAAGTGTCGCCCTTAAAATCGTCTTAAATTAATCCAGAGAAATTAACACGAGCATTCCTTTCTCGCTGAGGGAAGGCAGACCCTCCTGCACGCTAATTGTTCACAGCTTTCCTGATCCAGCCGTGCACACGTGGGACCTAAATCAGCCTGTTTCTCATTAACACACATGTGACGAGGGATGCTGAGGCATGGATCCTATCGGTTTGAAGGATTTAGAGCTTTGTGCTGATTGGCTGACTGAGCTGTCTCAGCTTTCTGACTATTTGCTCAAACACCAAATCCAGCTGGTGACGTAGACGGGTGAATACATTTTTCATCTTAAACATTTTAAGGACGTACTTTTGCATTTTCTTGAGAAAGTCAATAACGTTTCCACTTTTATCCTGCTCAGTTAGATTTAAACTGAAAGAGTGGATGAAAGACTTTGAGGATAAAATCTGCAGCTCTATTTTGTCATATTCTGCCCCCTGGTGTCCAGTTCGTGCCTGTGTTCCTCCTCCTGTGTCCTGCACTAATCCCCTCCAGGTGTGTCTCGTCTCCTTGATTAGCTCCCTCTTTATGTTTAGTTCAGTCACTCCCTGTCTGTTCTTTGTGTTGCATCACCAGCCTCGTGTGTTCTGTGTCTCCAGCAAATAAAGCTTTTTGGTTTGACCTCACCTGCTCCTGCCTCCATCCTCCTGCGTTTGGGTCCCAATCCTGACATATTTAGAGAATTTGAGATTTGTAGTTTTACTGAAATGATTACAGATGATGCATTAAAATCATTTATAAAATCCACACAGAACAGCAAAACTGTAAAACTAAACAAGCATAACTTTCTTTCTTTCTTTATTAAGATCCCCATTAGCTGCTGTAAAACAGCTGCTATTCTTCCTGGGGTCTCATCTTTGGCATTCATTACATTTATTATACATACACATACTATACACATAAATCATTCACGCGCACACACACTCAACACCCCACATAAAATTCAGAACAAATTCAATATTCAAAAGCCCAAACATAATACCATAATACATATATTAAGTCTCTAAAACAAAATATCTAAATACAGCTCACCTCAAAACACATTTATACTTTAAATGTAAAATAACTATATATTTCCATACACATACATAAATGCATCACATGTAACTATACATAATTTAGTCTTTGAGTAAATAAAAATATTTTAAGTTTTTTCTGAAACCTTTTCTTATTGTTTTCCATCAACTAAAATCCTGGTAGTGCATTCCACACCACCACTGCACGATAAAACACTGTTTTCTGCATTTGATTGGTTCTGCACACCGGTAACACACATCGTCCCTGACTTCTTTGTCTTGTGGAATAATCATGTTGATCAACATAAACAAAAAACAAACAAAAAAAACACAAGTTACTATAAATTACTTCGGGGGGTTTTGCCATAATTATATTTCTAATGAATGTTGTTAATGAATATTCCAGTCTCTCTCTTACTCTCAGCCAGGCCAACATGTTATGCATAGTATTTACAACTGACTAAAGACAACTGTGCTTTGTATCTGTAATATCCAGCTTTTATTATTGGTATAATTAGAGATTTATTTCAAGAAGCCTTGATTTTCTAATCATTTGCGCTTCAGGAAACTCTATGAAGAGTCATCTGAGCATCGGAAACCATCTTCAGGATTGACAGAGCTCCTCGGGTGAGACGTGAAACCTCCTCAAGGAACCAAACAAGTCAACTTGCTTCATTTGAACCCACTATCATGACCTGGATGACTGAGAACCTTTACCAGCACTAGAAAGAGAAACAGAAGAGAGTTTGACTCCTATAGGCATGGGTAATCTCAAATATTTATGATGTAATGCAAGATTTTTAAAATCAACACTGCATAACTATCAAGTAAAACTGTCATTTAGCCATCTGCACACATAATGTTTCAGTATAAAGAGAAGAAAGACACAAAAAGTGATGATGGTTCAGTGATGATGACTCATAAATAAACAAAATAAACCAACATCCTGGATGCTTGAGTTTTTACAGCTTCAACACACCTGAATCACTAAATTACGTTAAGATCATGTCATGTTCTGCAGAATCCTGTTTTATAGCTGCTCGTGTTAAAGCTGAGAAAACTTTAGTGACCTTCAAGGACCGGACATGGATCAGATTCCCATTGTTTCCATTAAAGAGCCACACCATGAATCAACCATTCTCTGCTGTTAGAGGTTTAATAATGCTGGTTTACATTTGTAATGAACACGAAGAGCCAGACTCTGTTGTCTTGGTGCGGGAGCGTAAAGTGAGCATCTCACTGGGATCATGTGAACGACATCAATGAAAGAATTTCCCAGATGTCTCAAAAAATGTTCTTGAGAGTTCTCAACTTCCTCGTGTGAATCACAGAGACTTGCTCTTGTGTTGCTGGAATTTTGAGCATGTTTAAAAAATGTGTGTGACACTCTCAGCCGTCCTGAGTGTCTGAAACCCTCTCAGTTTAGTTTACATGAGTCAGAAAGTGCAAGAAATGCGAGACAACTTGGGGAGGAGTTGGTAACCAAACTGTGAATTAAATGAAGGTGAATCACAAACAAATTTAGACATCATTAAGAGACTTTGTGGCTAAACTGCAACAAGAAAATCTGCACAAATATTACATTTTTTTGCAGTTTTGCCTTAAACACCACACAAACAATTGGCAAAATGTTTTACAAAAGTGTCATATGTGCTAATTCAATGAGTTTACAAGTCCAGGGAGACAATTAGAGCCACTGATTTCAGCAGCACACACCCTGTTTAATGTGCAGCAGATTGTTACTGTGTGGCTGCTTGAGATGCACGACTAATGAATGACATTAACAAGCTGCATGCCTGAGTTCCACTCAATGACAACTAAACAACCCCTTTTACATAATAAAAGAAAAATAGTTATTAATGAGCAAAAACAACTTGGTAATGTGTCTTTTTAAAGTGTAATACGACCCAGAAAATTAGAACAGAAGCGACAAAGTTTATTATTTACATCAAGATGGTTTTAAACAAAAAGAATTTTATGATTTTAGAGGTATTTATTTGAATGTTATTCCATCCACACCCAAGTTATAAAAGTCATCATAAAAAGGAAGAATGCCATTGAAGAAAGTGAGACCTTTAGAGAACACTGAGCTCATTGTTTTTGATCTCTTTCACAAAGTTAAAGTCCTGCAGCTTTGAACTGAAATCACACAGATTTGATTAAAAACAGGGAGGATCTGTTCAGCAGATTTAATAAGAAAACACACCCTGTGTCTTACTTTACTGCAGACCTCAAATCCACTCTGTGGATTTTAGTCTGAATAACTTTCATGCTTTTAAAACGTTTTTCTTATAAGTTTAATGGTGGGTTGTTTTCTTCACACCAGGATCTCCAGTTAGAAAACAAAAACCACCAGATCTATAATAAAAAACTAGACTGGTGTCTGCTTTTAAATGACATGATATGATGCTGCTGAACACACAGAAAACTAGAAAAACAACTAACATTTGCATCATTTGAACCAGACTTTTAGATGTTTTTGTTTGTAAAGTGTAAATAAACCAACACAGAAAATTTAAACATGATCATTTTTACCCACAAGTGTTTAAAAGTCATAATTGCTGCTCGTTTTAACATCAAAGTTTCTAAACCTCCACAAAAAACTGCTCCAAAGGAGAAGATTTTCACACTTTAAACTTCTGAAATCTCAAAAGAAAAAAATATTTTAAATATTTCAGCCACTTTGAAGTATTTAACAATGTAAACGTCATAAATAGTTGCTGTCTTACCTGTGATAAATAGCTTCTTGGACCTCTGTTCAGGTGTTGAGCTAGCAGCTGAACTAGACTAAATGTTTTGCTGCATCTTAAAACAGCTCTAGTTTCATAGACCTACCATTGTCAATTTTTCAGTAATTTACTTTAAATGATTTGGTTCTTTTAAAGCTTAGATGTCAGCAGCAGCAAAATGCAGCACTTCCAGGTCATCCGGGGTCAAGTCCAGCAGGAATGATTTCATATTTCTGCTGAAAAAATCATCATGTAAAATTTACAGTTGTTTAAAAAAAAACGTTGCATAAACCGCTGTAAATATTTGGAGACTGGAGCTGTTTTAACGTGGCGGCGTCCATTTTATTAGCTGTGTTGGAGCTTTAGGACTAGCCATTAGCTTATCAGTCCCGTCAGATGTATATTTTTTACAAATAGGAGCCTTTCAGGAAGCCATTTTTAATGGTTTCACTGGTTTTTAATGGTTTAATTAGGTTTCACAGCTGTTTTATTTAAAACTTAATAATGACAAGCATGCTGCTACACCACTATGAAAAAGGTCAATTTTAATTATAGAAATAAAAACATCCAACACTGTTAATATTATTATACTGTGGGTAGCATTGTTAAATAATTACAACAGTTAAAGCTAATTTAAATGAGCTCTTCTTAGAGGCTAATATTTCTTACATAAATGCACATTTTTCACAAGTTTTAAACTAGAAGTGAATTTTTAACTGTATAAAAGTTTTAGATGATAAAAAAGTGCAAAATGTTTCGCAAAATTTTGAAGAAATAAAGAAATATTAACATTTAAAATAAATAAAGCTGACCTAATTTCAGAATCTGAAACATTTTCTTTCTTTTGTTTTTATAGAGGAGCATTCAGACAACACGAAGTCAGAACTTCTGATTAAAATCATGAAAAAAGGTCAGAAAAACTAAAAGATGCAGCTCAGATTGTGTATTTTTCCAAATAATCTTATGAATGAAAAAATAATAAAGCTTCAATAAAATTACCACTAGTTGCTTTAGGTGTTTCAGTCTGAATAATAAAAAATATTTTATTGAAACACAAAATCTGTAACTCAGTGATGTTTCCAATGATTATTATTATTACTTTTTTAAACTATAAGGCATCAAAGAACTAATTCAATCATT
The DNA here is from genome assembly GCA_006937965.1 of Callopanchax toddi. Taxonomy (NCBI): domain Eukaryota; kingdom Metazoa; phylum Chordata; class Actinopteri; order Cyprinodontiformes; family Nothobranchiidae; genus Callopanchax; species Callopanchax toddi. Next base: position 4,039,100 of record SSNR01000003.1, on the reverse strand, counting down.
TTTTATTTTTTTATGCTAACTCCTCAGACCTGAGGTGTGATCCTGATGCCAGTAAACACCATCCTTGTGTCAGGACAGCTTGGCCTGGCAACAAAATATCAATTGTTTCTAATTGGCAGAGTCTCCTTCCCTCAGTGATGGCTGCAGCCAATCAGAGGCCAGCTTGGGGAAACGGAGCATGTTTGCCGTGGCAACCGCACCACTCTACCTCTGCTCACTGACAGTCCTCACACTCCGTCTTTGTAAGACAGACAGACTAAAACCCACCGGTCCACTGAAACCAGACTAATGTTGGAGAGGATGTGTGTGTGTGTGTGTGTGTGTGTGTGTGTTCTACTGAGTACTGAGTGTGTGTTTTCTCCCCTCGAGTGTGATGAAGAGGTGAGGTTATTCAAGGATGAGGGTGGCGTTCCAGATGAGTTAAACATGAGATAATCTGAGAGTTTGTGCAGAACTGCGTCCTCCGCCTGCAGCAGATGCTTGTGGGGGGAAGGAGAGATATTTGAGCCGCAGCACAGATGTGGGAATACAGCTGAAGACAAGTGTGGGTGGTGCCGAGTCGGGTCAGAAGGAAAACCACTCTGGTTTGAGTAACCCTTCCCTTTCTGCACATCTGTACACAATGACAGAAACACCCTGTGGAGAAACCTGCTCTACGGGGTGAAGAGCATTTACTAATCTATGACTTTGAAATGACTGCGGCGCCAAAAGCAGCTCAGTGCTGACAGGAAGCCATGTTTAGAGGATAATCTTGGCCATCTGGTCAGGAGTTTCTCTCTTTTCCCTCCTTTTTTTCCCAACCATCATAACAAAACATCCCCTTGTGTAAAACGTGTCATAGACTTGATTTACATCTCCCAGTGGATCATTTGCTGAAGCAGCTCATGAAACACCCAAACCAGTGATATCATCTGTACTTTAACTAACACTGATCACTTCCAGCCATATCGGCCCATCTGGGGCTGATGGCAATCCCATCGCTCTCCCAGTTTAATCGCTGGTGACACAGGAAATTTAATCTGGAAATCTTGGTGATTATGAAAGTGGTTGTAACAGGATTAAAACGGGGTTGACATTAGAGTGACATTTTTATACAAAACACTGATCTACAGTGTATTAAAACACGGCTACTGGGACAAAATGTGGCTTCTCACTGTTTCCACAAATCTCATTCAAAATTAAAAGTGCCAAAAAAATGGATAAAAATACAGTTTAAAATCTTTAAACACACTCATACACATAATATATGAGTAGATTGATCAAATCCCATCTTATATATATGCCATATTTATTCCAAAATCTGTTTTAGTTGACTAATTGTCTGTAAATGTCATTAAAATGATTTGTAAATAATATAAAATATGAAACAAAAACACTGCAACAGATTATAAATCAGCAACAGTTCAACAGATAAAATAACAGGAGTCAATTATTCACCAGAACAAAATGACTATGGATCAAGTATCAGACACTTGGCTCGGTTAGAGCATTAATTTAATGTAAAATTGTTTTAAAATTCCTTTAAATTTGTCACTTTTCACATTAAATATTTGTGTTTTAAATGTTTGTTAAAGAAACATTTCTCAACACCAAATAGATCCTGGTAAATTTTCTGCAGGACATTTTTTGTTGAGTTTTAAAAAATATAAAAAAATAAAATAAAAATACAGGAAAAACACATGTGAAAAGTCACGATCTTGCAGATTTTCATAAAATATTTTAGCCCGTTTTTTATGTGTTTTTTTTACCATCAAGTTTGGGGGGAAAATGTCCATTTTGACAAATTATCTTTTGTTTCACTGTCATGTATTTGTCTTCCTTCTGGTTTTATTGCAGGCCATATAAAAGTCCTGCAGGAAATGAGATTCAGTGATATAACACAAACTTATTTTCATAACATCATAAAGTAACAGAAAAATACAGAGGTCCTCATTGAAAATACACATCACTGCATGCATTTCATCAAAGTTACAGCTCTGAGTGGCTCAGGTTTACAAAATTTTACATTTTTACCAGACAAAAATCTGATATTTGAGTCAAATAATTTGAAATGTGCAGCCTTATTTTGTTAAGAGAAAATAAAGATTAAATATATTTCATATTTCTATTTCAGTCTGGAGTTAAAAAGTCCTTTTCCTTTATCTCCATGTGGTCGCTGACCATACAGCTAGATTACGGGTTGCATGCAGAAAGCCATTACTTACGATCTAAAGGCTAGAATTAAGATTATGCTCGGGCCAGGAGATTTGTTTCCACCACAACAGTGAGTTTAGCAGCGAGAGGATTGCTGGGTGGCAACGCTCAAATCCATGATTAGGCTAATTGTGGTCGATGAGCATTTTGGGTAAAATTCCTTGGAAATCTAATTTCGAAAAAAATTTGGGGGGGAAATGGAGCTAAAGAAATTCATCTCACACAGGAAATTCAGAGGATGCAACAGATGTAAGTAAAGTTTATTCATATAGCACCTTAACCTATAGACAAAAATAAAAGAAAACAGAGGTTTATGGAATTCAAGTCATTTTTATTAGGATTTTAAAAAATGCATTTGTTTTAGCGATGCAATGTTTTCATTCATAAGGATGAAATCTTTATATTAAACATGTGAAAAACAAACGTTAACAGAGAAAAATAAAAGATAATAAGAAAATAATATTTCTATACAATAAATTCATATAATTATTCATTTATATTAATATTTAACATGCTAAAATGAAGTTTTGACAATCATTGATATGATTTAGCTCTTTACTTGGAAACTAGATATTCTAATTTTTAAATATGATCAGCAGTTAAAAAAACAAGTCTAAAAAACTGGTGACACAATTCCTATAAACATAACAGACTTGAGGATTATTGTGACACATTATAATATTTCAGTTGAAAGTAGAAACACCTTCCTGTCTCACGGTTTGGAGACAGCAGCTCACACCTCTCATGTTCACGTCGACGCTGATGGTGAACCCTCACATTCTGCAGTTTTTATAAAACAATCAAAGTTTTTTTTAAAGAGTATCTGTTTGTTTGTAATATTGGATTATTTTAGTGATTTATGATTTTTACATGAAAATAACTGCCAGAGTCTCGTCTCGCTGTTTCCTGCTGATCCAGGTCGAGGGGGCAGCATGTCGGGAATACCAGGCCGTCCTCTCCTTTAGCCTCTTAGCTCCTCTGGTGGGACCCAGAGGTTTGCAGGCCAGCTACTTCCTCCAGCGTGTCCTGGGTTGACCTGGGGGCCTCCTGTCAACAGGAAATGCCTGAAACACCTCAGCTGGCTCCTCCTCAGTCCCTCCCAGATGTCCAAACTCCTCACTCTACACAGTTATGCTGATGACACACAGTTGTACATCTCCGTGTCTCCTGATGACACACAGCCAATGGATGCACTTTTTAACTGTATTTTAGACATTAAATCCTGGATGGCAGAAAACTTTCTCCAGCTCAACCAGGGCAAAACTGAAGTTTTAGTCATTGGTCCTGAGGCCCAGAGAGAGAAACTTTTACCCAAATTACAATCACTGTCTTTTAATCCTTCTTCAAAAGTTAAGAATCTGGGCGTGATCTTTGACTCTGAGCTGACTTTTATCCCTCACATTAAAAACGTCACCAAAATAGGTTTTTATCATCTCAAAAACATCGCCAGAGTCTGCCCCATTCTCTCTTGGGCCAATACGGAGATGCTGATGCTTTTATCACCAGTAGAATTGATTACTGCAATGCCCTGCTTTCTGGTCTTTCCAAAAAGAGTACTTCAGGTCTACAACTTTTACAAAACTCAGCTGCCCGTGTCCTGACAAAGACCAGGAAGCGGGAGCACATCACTCCGGTTTTAAAATCACTGCATTGGCTCCCCGTATGTTTTAGGATCGATTTTAAGATACTGTTAATGATTTTTAAGTGTCTTAATGGTCTTGGCCCTTCTTATATGTATTTCTGAACTGCTTTTTCCATATGAACCCTCGCGGTCACTGCGCTCCTCTGGCAGCCGTCTCCTAGTCATCCCTAAAGTCAGGACACACACCCACGGCGAAGCTTCTTTTGGTTTTTACGGCCCTCGCCTCTGGAACGGACTGCCAGAGGACCTCAGGACCGCAGAGAACGTTCAGGTTTTTAAGAATAGACTCAAGACCCACCTTTTTAGATTAGCTTTTAACTGATTATTATTTATTTAGTTTTTTATTCACATTTTATTGGTTATTTTACTATTCATATAAGTTCTCGTTATTTTATATGCTACGCATTTTAATCCTCCAGTGTTTCCTCTGTGGAGCCCTCTGCCTTGGGACCGGTGGACGGCGGTGGCGGCTCGGGCGCTCCCCGGTAGGGCCCGGGCAGTGGCGGGGGTTGCCACCCTCCATACCCGGGTGCCCTTGGTTGGTGTGTGGCTGCTGACCTGGTTCTACAGCTGACGAGGCAGAGGGCCCACTAGATGGCGTGTTGCTCATTACTGGAGCCATCTGAGCTCAACATAGTGTATACTGTGGTTTTTATGTATATGTGTGGGTGTATGTGTGGGTGTATGTGTGGGTGTATGTGTGCCTGGGAATGGGTTTTGGACTGGGAGGGGAGAGTGTCATAATTGTTCTATGTGTGGGAAAGGGAGGGAATGTGGGTTGTATGGGTCATTTTAATCTGTCAAGCACTTTGTGTTGCTCGCTGGGGCATGAAAGGTGCTATATAAATAAAGTTTGATTTGATTTGATTTGATTTTGACCCTGAGTCATGGTCTCTGGTCTTTACAAAGAGAATAAAATAGTCAGTCAGCTGCTCCATGAATATAAAACAATTTAAATTAAAGGGCCCATGACATCGTTTTCCATGTTTTCTGACTTATCTATCATGTTGCAACGTTGAGTTCTCACCTTAAACCTGCCAGAAAGAGCAAAAACCGGCGTCCATCTGTCTCCTAGTACAGCCAGTGAGAAGCTCTTCAAGATTTCAGACCCAGGTTTCAAACAGTTTTTTTCACTCCAGCCAGCAGTGCCGCCGCCATTGCCCATAGACCGTGTAGTGTTTAGTTTCAGTTTCGTTTCTCTTTCACGTGACAACACTGCCCCCTGCTGCAGCAGAAGTGTCAGGCTGCCAAATAAGGAGAAACCCAGCAGAACCGGAAGGCGGCGCTTTCTTCTGATCTCTGAGTTGCTCGTTAGGAAATAATTACAGCGTATTTTGAGTTATAATGGTGCAACGCTAATCTAGAGGCATCAAAGATTACACCTGTTTAATATAAAGTGATTTAAATATGGAGTCACAGGCACTTTAATGAGGGATGAAACCCAAATGATGGGAATGTTGGTCTTAAAGGCTTTTGCAAAAGTCTCGAGTCAATCCTGTTTAATGTGTTTTTAACATTTTTTCCAAAAAGCCAGACTTTCTCCCCTGATTCCTTGAAGGTTGCTGAAGGATTTAAAAAAATTATTATTATGTTTTATTCTTTGGACTTTGGCTGCTTTTCACTCAGTTTCAACCTACCAAACCATTTTTAGAAGAAATTGTTTCTCCAGTTAAGCCTGCAGTGAGCTGAATCCTTCAGGGATTAAAACTTTTCTACATTCAAGGGATGGATTATCATTGACTAGACATGATAAAGAACAGCTTTTAAATGAGCTTTTCTAACTTTTTAACCAGCAGACTGTCTTAAAGACACAATAACATCTCATACATTTAACTGAATCTGTACCAAAAACAGCAGTTTTTTTTTTTTTGTATTTAAAATATTGTTTTAGCACCAGGTGATTTTCAAAGACCTATTAACTGTAAATCTCTCAGGTATAGACATTTCAGATACTGTTAATCTGCTGTTAGTTTTCAGGCCTCAGACTTCTTATTTTGTCTTTCCTCGTTTATTTTAAGCACAAACTGCATATGATCAGGTATTAAAACTGAACGTGAAATTAGTGAAAAAGCAGCCAAAGTCCAAATAAAAATACCATGAAAAAAAACCCTCCATAGAGCCTGACAAGAAAATTGGACTCAGAAGCAAAATGTGATCAGAGGTGGTTTAAAACTAGAATAAAGTTTTCAGAATTTCAGCGTTTGTGGTTTTACGGATGGTTACCGGTAATTTAATTTGAAAACTAAACCACACTCTATGGTGTGAGGATATATGAAGCTCATTATATGACTCATAGAAAGTCCCTGCTGAATGTTTCAGATACGTTTTAAATGGTGTATGTATGAGGTGAGTTTTAAGCATGCGCTCATGCCACAGAGCTGCACCTTTACATCTGCGTCAAAGATAAGTGGGATTATATCAGTGACTCATTAAGGGGTGGGGCGGGTGGAGGAACAGAGGCTCAATCATAATCAAAGGGGAAAAATAGAGACTATAAATGGTGATAAAGTTACTTTGATTTAGAAAACTTCAAGTTTTCTCAGCAGCTGATCTTAGCTGCAGTTAATTCAGTTTGACTTTTTCTCATAAAGCTTTATGAATGGCTGATTACAGCTTTATATGAGCTGAATGAGTCACAGCTGCGTGCACGTATACCGACTGTTCACGGCTGACCTTTCTGCTGTGGTGCTGCTGAGTCGCAGGTACATTATTACTGGAGCTGTCTGTCGTCTGTTTAGCCATAAACAAACGGAGGTGTTTTATGTTGGAAAAGTGAAAATCACAGAGTTTAGCTGTAACCAGAAGAGGGGAAGGAAAAGCCACCTGACATCATTACATCTGAATTTCATGTAGCTACAAAACCCAATTTTTAATAAAGAATTCCTAAAGTTATAAATCAAATTAACTGTGTTTTGGCTCAGAATGATTCTTTGATGACTATGTCACATTTAAAAAGTAGGTTATGCTCTAAAACTCTGTATGGGGCACAGCTGTAGGAAAGACTGGATGATTAATCTGTTATTGTGGAAGCTGAAACAAACTAAATATGACATTCTTTATACTCAGAGCTCCTTCTTTTGGTGGTTATTATCATATGATATGTGTTTGTTGTTTAGGCTGTAGCATGAGGGATGTAAAAATCAAAACTCCAGAATTGTTATTTAATCTTATCTTATCTTGTATCGTATCGTATCACATCGTATCGTATCATATCGTATCGTATTGTAATGTATTGTATTGTATTGTTTGTATTACATTGCATTGTATCATATCATTGTATCGTATTGTTTTGAATCATATTGTATTGTATTGTATTGTATTGTTTGTATATATCATTTTGTATTGTCTTGCATTGTTTCGTATCATATATCATATCGCATCATATCATATTGTTTTGTATCATATTGTATCGTCTCATATCATATTGTAGCGTATTGTATTTTTGTATCATATTGTATCGTATCATATTGTATCGTATCATATTGTATCGTATCATATCGTCATATCTTTGTATTGTATTGTATCTCAGTATATCTTTTCTTATCGTATATTAACTCATTTCATCTCATTCCATCTCATCTCATTGTATCTTATCTTTTCTTTGCTTATTGTATCGTATCACATCATACTGTATCGTATCATATTGTATCTCATCGTGTAGTATTGTATCTCAGTATATCTTTTCTTATCTTATCTTATCATAACTCATTTCATCTCATCTCATCTTATCTTATCTTTCAATGTAGCCTAAATAAATAAAAGTTGGATTTATGGCCATCTTGTTATTAAGGTCAGCAAGTGTTCTGTCAGCTCTGCTATTGTTTGAGTCAAATCTGAAAAGATTTAGGTTTATTTTATGTGGGCAATCACAAATCACAAGTTATTTTATTAATTAACTTGTTTTAATCTTCTAGTATATTTTGTAGCTATAATGCAAATTTACAGCTCTTGATTATGTCCACACAGAGAAAAAAGTCATGAAAAATGTCATTTAACACATTTTTTACAGGGTTATAAAACCATTTAGGTAATAATTTTGTAGAAATAATCCTATTAGATTTGTTTATTAGTTGCTTTCCCCCCATAAGTTTAACAGGATACAAGGACTAAAGTGTGCTCTGCCAAGTTATTGACCTTAAAAGGACTAAAAAGGTTAAAACAAAAAATAATTATGGAATATATTCATCTACACATGTACAGAAAAGAAACATCCAGATTATAAAAGCTAAAATGTTTCAGTGAATGATGATTTTGGCTCCTAATGAAACAGCTTGAGTTGATGTGCTGCAGTTTTAACATTTCTACCACATGAGCCAGCTCTCCCTTCATGTCTCTGATTAAAGACGAGTCCAGTTGAACCCGGCTGACCTCAGTCTCCTGCCCCTGAGGAGAAATAAATCAGTTCCACTAACTCTGAGCTGTTTTATCTGGTCATTAAAAGTTATTACATTCTGCTAATTCAACAATACACCTGAAAGCAATCTTAAATGTTATTTTGATAGAAAGTTTGTCAGTTTCATAGAATCAGATTTGACTGAAACCTGTTTAGTTTTTAATCATATCAACGTGTTTATTTAATTTTCTAATCAAACGTCTGTTTCCAGGGCAGCAAAGACCTCTAACACACAAACACTGAGCTTTTCTTAATTTGCCTGACTCATCTGTAACTCTCGTTCAGCTGTTGATCCTTCCTGGGAGACTCTAAGCTGCTGGAGGACACCACCTCACTCAAACACCACCCAGTTCGGTTCAACGCTGTGAGGAAGAATTGTTTAACTCCAGTATGGCACGACAGCATGGCACCGCTTCCTAAACCACAGCACCTCTTTGATGTGTTGCTTTTATTTGGGCGAGGAAAGCCTCGTGGGTTGGGCTCTTCCCCATCTTCCTCCTCCTCCTCCTCCTCTAACCTTACTGGCATCTGCCTTTCAGCTCATGTTGACCAAAGGTTAGAGGCCCTCACCAACGCTGCTGTGCGCTGATGGTGTTTGGGAACGTGGCTACCTGCTAATGATTTACCTGCAGTGAACAGAGGGTCATTTGAGAGAGCCTGGGTTCTGCACGGCAAACATGGAGCTCACTAACGTGTAATTAGACGTTACTATTTTAAATCTGTGTCGCCCTGAAGCAGCACAGCCTTGTTGGTTGTGCATTTCATGCCAGGAAAGTCTGAGACTCCCAGACTGAATCCTTCTATCTAGTGAAAGGATTCTAGAAATGAATGACTCCTCTAAGCCCGCTAAAGGATGGGCTGAAAATATATTTCACAAAAACTTTTAAACGACAAAGAAAAGTCTTGCTTTGTTTCTAAAAACAGATGTTTTTATCTTCAGGAGTTAAAATGAGCACTGAGAGAGTTGGGATTATAGGTTTTTCTGAGACCTTGGCCAGCTTTGAGACAGTAAGTGAAAAGCAGGACTGTCTTCCTGAGGGACCTGAAAGAGACTTTCATATTAAAAGCTCATTTTCCCCTTCTCTAAATCCTGCACATCAGCCAAATGGAAAGCTAATGAAAACTCCTGGCACTGCTTTAAGAGAGCCAGTGTCTGCCTCGCTTCCTCCTCCTCTTCCTCCTCTGCTTCACCGCTTTTCATCTCGGCTGAGAAACGGTGGAGTGGAAGAAGAATGACCTCTGACCTGAAAAAGAAATTACCGGTATGTCTAAAAAATGAGCCATTTGAGACAACTCAAATTAAAAACTTCATTTTCACAAACATTTTGCAAATTATAAAATTGTTTTATTAAACTGCTGCAATTAAACAAAATGTCTTATTGCTGCAAACTGAAGAGAGTGCATGAGAGCTAAATGGGCTTTAAAACCTAAAAGAATATGTTTTCTATAAAACATTTGATAAGCTTTAAATGTTTGAATATTTTTAAAAATTGATTTATAGTAAGGAATTACAAAACAGCACCTTAATCATGGACATAATTACCTGACTTACTTCAATAAACGTAATGCCGTTTTTAACAAGTTTAAAAGAAAATAATTTGTGGTTACACAAGTTTGCAAAGCTCTGAAAAGATATTACAGTGGTTCTTTTTAAAAATATTGTGTCAAAGTTGTTTCTTTCATATATGTGGAAAAATCATTCATCAACAAAGCCACCATAATCCTCAACATCATTCAGAAAACCTTCTGAACTTCAAACCCCATGAAGAGTTTACCAACAAACTATCAGAGGGAAATGAACAGCAGGGGAAATGCTAATTTACATATAAAAATCCTAAAATCCACCAAAATATATAGATTCTTTAAGCTCATCAAGGAAGGAGGCCAACAGACAATTATCAGTCTGTGATCCATCCAAAGACTCGCTGATGAGGGGACTTTTATCTGGATACCATGTTTTTAAAAAAGCATGTTTTTTTTAATGTTTTTATTTTGCCTTCTTCCATCTCCAAATATCCCTTTGCTTTTAGATTTGATGCATAGACCAAAGCAAAATTAGAACAAAAATTAAAGTCAAACAACCAAAACGAACACAGAACTAACAGTTCCGTCCTCCAAAGCAACAAAATAAATACATATATATAGGCTATATATTAATCTAGTTGAGTAGATGTACTGCAACTGGATTTTCTTTTAGTCCACTTTGCAAAACGTGATCACATTTCTTAACAGATCCCATCACTGATGGTGAATCCTGCTTTTATATTTACCTTTTTTTTCCAGACTCATCATCAGAGCACATTTGGACTTGTCTAATGTAGACGTCAGTGATTAGTAAGACATTCTGAGGCATTTGGGGTCAAGGTAATATTCCTTTAATGCTCCCTCTTTTGTTTAATCTGTTGGACGTCTGGGGACTTGAAGATACGAGGAAGCGATTCAACTTTTCTCAGGGACTGAAAGAAACGCAAGAGTCCCACATTGTTCTCTTTGTCACCCAGCCTTTTCCGCTTGATAATAGAATCTAAGCAAATTTTCACTTTTAAAAATAATCTTATATTACAGCCTTATGTTACAGGTAAAACAGTCAGGATGCATATTTCTACTGTAAGGTGTAATAATAATTAGCCTCATTGTGAATCACGACATATTATGCATGACTAGATGTTTAAAAAAAAGGAGGACATGTTTGACTTTTAAAATCAGTTTTAACTTTTCATAACCTATTCATTTAGGTTTTGTATTTCATTAATAGAATCATCACCCAGAGTGTACAGAGCGTAGGATGCTTTTCCAGGGCTCCCCCCTCCATTTACTTTAGCAACAACACAAATACTGATCAGAACTGTATCAACATAAATTCCAAGGAATAAAAAAAGCATGCTAAAAACTGTACGGCACACAGGAACGGATGAAGACAACTATAATATATGGTATTTTATTTCAGTTAAGAAATTGACAAGCACTCATCAATCAACGTGGTAAAACATTAGTGCCATCAATTCAAACCTGCATGATGGCTCCTTAAAATAAATACTTTTAAGAGGAAATAATACAAACAGATTAGGCTCAAACCACACAGACAAACAAATTGTTCAAATGTTCAAGAGACGAAAGGGTCTGAAAACTCCCAAAGTCAACCCCGACTCTCCAACGAAAAGAGTTTGTATAAAACAGTTTTTAAAAATACAGAATCTTACAAAAACTTTTATTTCCTTGCGTCTTTGAATCACTGTAAAATATCAGCTGGTATTATGACAAGAAATCAAGAATCTTCCCATGTGTAATAATAAAAAGAATGTGCTTCCGCATTTTTTACATTAGTATTCACATATATGATGAGTTAACTGCATCATCAGTGTCACTCCAGTCCCCCCCCGACGGTGCTCGGATACAAACGTGTGTGTAGCACGGGGCTGCTCGTCGTCGCTGCACTGTGTGTCGAGCTGAAGACAGTCACCGGTGACCATGGTAACAACAAAGGTTCAGTCGGTCCCAAGACGCCCAGCAGAGATCATGTCAGCCTCCGAACACCTTCCACTCCCAGGTTACATAAAACAACACGCTTCCTCCAGGCGTCAAATGTCCTTAAAGATGATCCTATCAAGAGCGTTCACATTTTCTGAATATAAAAACAAAATCTTAAAAAGCTTTTCTTATTCATCAACTTTCAAATGGTCCAAAAAAAGGAGAATGAAAAGTCATCGACAAGAGAGGATTTCAAGAATACAGCTTACAGTAAAAACTGGTGGTCCAGGTGGTGACACGTGAAGTGTGTTCGTTTCTCTGCTCACCTTGAAAACCCTCGTGTGAAGACTTGCTGTATAAAAAAGGCCACATGGCTTCTTCCTTCAACATTAAATGCACGCATACTCTTAACAGCTTTAGCTCAACTGGAAACCAACAAAAGGTGCTTTATTTGTCTTATCGGGGACTTCACAGTAATTATGAAGCCTCATAAGGGGTGTGTGTGGGTTTGGTAAAATGGTAAAACTATGATCAGGTCATGATTCCTACAAACACAAGTCACAAACATGAAAAGAGGCATTTTTCTATAAGCAGTCTTAGTTTAAAGTGTTTTTGTTTGATTTTAAACAATAAAAAGCAAATTAGTAATTAAATGACAGAAAATTTAACAGCTTGTTAGCTTAGCAGTCCACAGTGGGCCTAACATAGCCTACGTTAACAAGTATTTCCTAAACGAATGAGCATCATACAAGCTAACAAGCATAGCGTAAGCAAACAAATGTAGCCTAAAATAATGAATTGGGCTTAACAAGATTAGCACAAGTTAACAAACATAACAAAAGTTAACAAGTTTAGCCTAATGAGCATAACAAAAGCCAAAAAGTGAGTGTTGCAATAGCTAACACGTATAGCCAAAGCTAATGAGCATCATCTAAACAAACAACTGCAGCTAGCTAATGAGCATTGTCAAAGGATTAGGTAATGCTCATTAGCTTAGGCTAAGCTAACAAGTAGAGAATAATTAAGCTAGCAAGTGTAGCCTAAACTAATACATACAGCTCAAGCTAACACATCTAGTCCAAGCTAATAAGCATTGCATAAGCTAACAGTAATCATTAACAAGCTGGTTCTGTCTAAATGTTTTTGTTTTAGAATGAAATGTTAAGCTGCTGTTAAATGGGAAATGATTTTAAAAAACTGCTATTTTGATTTCACTCTTTAAGCTTTGTTAATCAAGCCTGTAGTTTTAATTTAGCAATAGCGCTTTCCTGGCCTGGTGAAAGCAATCAAATCATACTTTTTCATTTAAACCTGAAATTTAATTTTGCATCAAGTCTCCTGAAAACATTGACTGGTTTGTATTTAGATAAGCCTCGTGAGTAGTTTGTACGGGGACTGCGTGTTTGTTAAGGGATCAGTATAATGTATGAAGGTGTAAACAAAAGGCATCTGGGCTTGAGCTTGAGTCTGCTTAGGTCCCTCTACTTCAGATCATTGAAAACGGGCGTTTGAGAACAGCTTTACCCCTTTTTAATATTGTTTCCATAATATTTCGCATATCTGTACTGCAGGAAAAACTGAAGTATAACTGATAAACACTCTAGGCACTGTTTGTTTCAAAGGCTTTTAGTTGTAGACTGTGATAAAAGGTCAGCAAACATATAAAAAATGATAATAAAAAGAAACGTCGGAGAGTGATGGTTCTGCAGACCAAACACTTTCTCAAGTTCCTCCGACTCAGCTCGTACGACCAAACAGACTCACTTCAAGCTCTGTGGAGAAGCTGGAAGGGCAGAAAGTCTCTAAAGGGCAGATGTGTAGGAGTTTTCAAGGTTAAGTGTCAGTTCCAGTCTTTAACCTATCTCAGGAAAACAACTGTAGAATCTTAACCCATTATCTTCTGGGGAATCTCTATAGAAGCCTTAACAAAGATGCAGTTGTCTCGGATGTAGTTCCTCTTCTTGATCTCCTCGTGTGAGATGAACTTAGGGTATCCAAAGCCCAGGGTGCTCTCGTCCAGCGAGTTGCGGCTGCTGCTGGGCTTCTGGAAGTTCTTCCAGTTGGGGTCAGGGTTGAAGGTCTCTGTGATGTGCTGGGGTTTGGAAAGAGATGGGTCGCTCTGGTCAAGGATGGAGAACGTCACCTTGTAGGAGAAAGGCCACTCCAGAAGGCTGTCGTATTCTCCTGGCAGCACTCGGATGTAGACGGAGAGATGGGAGCCCTCGCCGCTGCCGTTGCCATTCAGGAAGGCCGACACCTGCAGCTTGTAGCCGTAGCGGTGAGTGTAGAAAGGCGGGCTGAAGAACTCATGGTTGCTTCGGAGTTTGGCCTCCTGGAGTTTGCGTGAGTAATCACTGATTTTCCAGATGAGAACTCCATCGTGGCTGACAGAGAGCTCCTCCATCTCCCTGCGCAGCTCCATGATCTCCTGCCGCTGGCGACCCACCAGGTTGCACATCAGGGTCAGGTGGGACTTGGTGGTGTCTTCCAGGTGACGACTAATAGCCAGTTTGGGGCACTGTAGAGAGAAAACAAATTTGTTATTTAGTTAATTTTGTAATTTTGTTAAAACAGATGGTTCATTAAAGGGATAGTCCACCGCCAAGTTATTTTTTGTCTATTGCCATATTCCTCAGAGTTAGATAAGTGGGCAAAAACTATTTGTAAACAGCCCAGCTGTTTTCCTGATCCGGCAGTACTCTTTTTGCTTTAGCTTAGCTCAAACACTGTAAGTGAATGGTACCAGATAGCATTGCCAGAAAAAACATCCATAAAACTAAATAGTGGTAATAATTCGACCTAGTGACCTCAGTAAACATATTGACTGCAAGGGAAAATGAAAAGTAAAACGAAGGAATTACATGTACTATTTTTAACTTGGGACTACTTTTATGACAAAGAGCAGCTGTAACCCTCCACTGAACGGCGCAGCTCTGGTGAACAGCGCAAGGACATGACGCACGGCCCCAAAGACACCTACTTCCGTAAACACGTATTCACACACGTTGTTTGCACCGTGCGTCATGTCCTTGCGCTGTTCACCAGAGCTGCGCCGTTCAGCGGAGGGTTACAGCTGCTCTTTGTCATAAAAGTAGTCCCGAGTTAAAAATAGTACATGTAATTCCTTCGTGTTACTTTTTATTTTCCCTTGTAGTCGATATGTTTACTGAGGTCACTAGGATGAATTATTATCACCATTTAGTGAGTTTTATGGACGTTTTTCTGGCAATGCTATCTGGTACCATTCACTTACAGTGTTTGAGCTAAGCTAAAGCAAAAAGAGTACTGCCGGATCAGGAAAACGGCTGTTTACAAATAGTTTTTGCCCACTTATCCAACTCTGAGGAATATGGCAATAGACAAAAAATAACTTGGCGGTGAAGTATCCTTTTAAATCATCAATATTTTTTTAGGTTAATACCAAGTTTTGAGCCTACATCAGATCTGTTCTGTGACTTGAGTTTTAGGCGACAAAATTTACAAACTTGAAATATTTAGATCTGAAGACAAAAAATCTAGAGGTCGTCTGACTTTTAATTGAATTGGAAACACAAGTTAAACTAATTACAACATTTTTAAAAGTTAAAGCTGCTATCTGTGCTTTGGTAAACAATGTAGCTTTTAACGTTTTTTTTTTAAAGCCTCTTAATAACGTTCTAACAAAGTATAGTTATAAATATATTATGGAGATGAAAAAAACCCGAAAAAAATCAATAAAGTAGTTGTCCCGCAGTTCTCTAAAAACTTCAGCTGGATTGTCCAATCCTATCGTTTGGACCGAACGATAGGATTGGTCAATCCAGCTGTCTGTCTGCTGCACTTCCGCACTGCTTGGATCTGCCATTAATCTGCCCGGGTGCATTTTGCAGTAGAACATCTTGGTATTTTAGGAAAAAATACCAGAGTCCCCCCAAAAAAACCACATTTTCAGCTAGCAGAAAACTAAAAACGTTTGGAGGTGAAAAGTGGAAAAGCTGGGGGAACGTGTCTACAGCTGGAGTCCTGGTCTCTGTTGTAACCGCGGCAACGCATAGTCCCATGTCCGCGGGAAGGCTGGTTTACCGATTATACCCGACGGGAGGGGTGAGTGCTCCGAGACGTGTTTCTGTAAAATAATACTTAGCTTGTTTGCAACGTCGCAGATAGCAGCTTTAAGTTCATTAAAGTGATTGTGAAAAAATGAGAAAATAAGGCACTGAAAGAATAAAAATATCATAAGGAATGTAAAAAAAACCCTGACATTTTAGTGTCTTTGTAACACATTTAAAGTCTAATAAACAACAGAGTAAACATGTAATATGATAAATATGTGGACTTGTGGATTTGTCAAATGAATCATCACTTTGATGTTGTGTTTTCGCCTCCATCAGGCCATCTGTACACATCAAGCTTCCCAGATGCTGTGAGTCTAAACAGAGCTACGAGCTGACAGCGCAGAGGGTGACGCTCATGTGTTGTTAATAACACAAGTGTCCACAGTTTGACAAACTGACTGCTTTTAAAAATAGATGAAAGTGTCAGGAATGTGGACTCTCATTAAAACACACCCTGGAGGTTCGAAACTGGATGTTTAAAATCCCCTTTAGACAAAAGGCAAACGGGGACAAGGACCAGCAACTTAGTAAATAAGGACCATGAAAAAGTTTAACAACGAAACAGGAAGTCGTTTCCTGATGCAGAGACTTACTCTGTGTTTGCAGCCGGCGTCTTTGAAAGGACAGAGGACGAGCGCGTTGCCGCAGTTGTCCTTCACGTGGTTAGCCAGGTCCTCACGGGCGATGTTGGGAGTGCCGCACTGGTTTGGACACTGGACAGGAAACCGGGGGCAGTGGTACTGGTGGTTCTGTGTGGAACAAGCAAGAAACATCATAAACATTCAAACAATACAGGTGAAAAATTTGAGCTTTTCTTTTTTTTTGCTTATATGACCATTGGTAGATTTTGTTTTCATTGACAAGGTAACCCAAAAAACAGTTGATTTTATAATTAAATAAAACACCTGCATTAAAAACAGCTTTTTTTTCAGTTTTTCTTCCGAAACAACAAAAACAAACATCCTCTTCTTTAGATTTGCCCTACAATAAACTAGATTGTGGCACATCTGTGAGGAAAACTACCTGCTTCAGTAAATAAACAGCTGATTTGAAATGTTTATGCACCAGAAGGAAACCCTTATAGTCTGACGAGGAGCCATAAAAGAACAGGTTGTGTGCTAGATTGGGTTACAGCACATCTTGACCCAGAACGTCTGAATGGGGAAACGGACAAAGACGGCTCCGCCTTTATCCAGATCATCAACCATGTGAAGACCTGCGTCTCTGATCTTCTTCATTCCAGGCATGACGCCGTTTCAGGAAAACGACCGATTTCTGGTGAGCGACTTTACGTGAAACCGACCTGGATTGTGTCGAAGACGAACTCTTTGCTGCAGTATTTACAGGGCTGCGTGCGTTTGGGACACTCGGCCATGCTGTGTTGGGACAGCAGGCGACGCATCATCCTCGCCCCGCATTTGTTCTCGCAGTAGACGCTCTCCTGAGGACACACGCCCTGGTGGTTCTGGGAGCACAAAGGAAACAGTCCGTTAGGTTTCCTGGGTTGAAGATGCAATGATATTCTGATGATCAGAATTAAATACTGTTTTAAAACTTTTTATTCTGAAAACACTGATTCTATTAAATCAGCTGTGACCAACAGGACTTCACTGAGTCAACAATTCAAAACTTACTCAGCATAAATTTGGTCTAAATCTCAATAAAATAGTAAAACGGACATAATTACCAGCCTAAAACTACTAATTTTGTTAGATAATTCAGTTAAAACGATCTCTTAAAGTGAATTTTTTAATGAAACGGCTCTGGAACTTTGTGAGTGGACGGTAAACAGAGGAGAGGAAGGAATGACTAAGGTGTTATTGAGGCTCTTCAGCTGAGGAATAAACTTTCTGTATAAAAGACGCCGTCTTCTCTTGCCAACACGGATGTTGTTTCAAAACACTCCTAACGTGTTGACACACAGGCATCAGTTTCTCCTGAGGCTTTTTAAAGGTACGCCTCTTATATAATCATGGAAATCATGACTCGGTGCTCCAGGTTGTTTGTGCCGAGCTCACGCTGGGTTTGGAGCGTTTACCTCGTAGGCCTCGCCGGTGAACTCGCTGCCACAGAACTCACACTTGACCTTGCGCTTGGGGCAGTCGTGCTGCAGGTGGTCGGGCAAGTCGCGGCGCGTCAGCTTGACAGAGCAGCGATTTGGGCACGGGATCACGTTGAAGGCGCAGGTGGAGAAGTGGCCCTGAGGGAGACACGGTGACATGTTAGCAGACTCGCCGTCACGTCGCGGCGAGGGGGCGAGACGTGAGAGTTTCTCACCTGCAGCTGCTTCATCTGGCCCGTCCAGCGGCAGCCCTCCTCGCTGTGGATGCAGCGGATTGGCAGAGCCAGGATCTGCTGCTCCAGCTCTGGGTCTGGGTAGATCTAGAGGAGAAAGGGTGGATGGAGTCAGTGCAGCAGAAATAGAAAACTAAAAAAAACATTTCAAACAATCAGATTAAAGATTTGTGTCCTTTTGTTCTTTGAACGTGTCCTATAACAAAACTAAAAATATCAACACTTCCTGTCGACTTAAGCCTGCCTTAATGGTTTTTCTATTTTTTATCCTAAAACTAATAAACACAACGCCACACAAATTCACTAATAAGATTGTTGATTTTCTGAGTCAGAAACAGAGTCGATAGTCGAGTCATATCTATAGTTTTCAGCTTTCTAAGGCTTTAATTTGTTGATTTATTCATAAATGGTTCATAGATATAAAAATGCAAAAACCACAAGAGTTCATTTTTTTCTGCACAAGCTGATATTCATCATTTTTGTCATGTTTTAGAGCTGTATTCAGTTTTATTGCTAATGAGAGTATGGTGCGTTCATAAAGTCATTAACTTTAATCTCTCAATGGGGACTTGGTTTAACGCCAGGATCTATAAATTATAAAGATTTAATTACTGAAGCAGTGTACTTATGTTTCCCAAAGGTAGAGCGTTTTAGACTTTGGCGTACGTTTTGAGTCTGAGTGCCAGCGTCGGTTTAACCAGGATCACGGCCTGAACGCAACAATAAAGGAGTCAAAATTCAGCCGTCACTAAAACCGAGAACCGGCTGTTTTATAGGCAAAACATCAACGTGAGATTCTTTCGAGCAAAAGAAAACATTTTTCAGCTGCTCCGAGTCCAGAACGGTATTTAGAGAAGGAAATAAAAGTATATTTTCCAGGAAGAAACCCTCCTCTGACTGCAGTGCAGTGAGTCAAGCCAAGCACTGCAGTGATAATGAGAGAGTTTTCAGCTTTATGGGACCTTTGAGAGCGAAAGACGTGGAGAAGAGAAAGATATATTTATCCTTGGTCACTGAACGATGGGGATGAGTCAGTTTTCTGCCCAAACACCCCAAATCCTGCCCATCAGCTTGCTGTCCTGAGGATTTACAGCTTTGCACTGAGCCTCCATCCCCCATGCTGGAGCGCAACACTGGTCAAACAAGAAAAGCCACTTTCTCAAAATGTCACAACAGCCCTCTAAGCAAATCGGAAACGGCAAGCCTCAGCTCTATCTGCATCGAGACGTAGGAGCAATCGCTGTGAAAACAAGCTACAGACAAGGACTAAATAAAGCACTCGTCTCACTTTGTCTTCCACGCAAAACGCGCTTCTTCAAACGTCTCAGCTCAGTTCCCTCAACTCCTGTGAAGTGATGCACTCCATTTACTAAAAAGAGGAAGCCGTATTCAGCTGCATGGTCACGTTTTCCTACTAAAAAAGGAAAAGGATCCTTCAGAGCACGCTGAAACACTCTCTCATTGTTCCAATCTTGGAATCTGCAGGGAGACTGCAATAATGACCTTTTAATAACTTAGTCCTCAGCAGATCAGGGGGGGTTAAGCTCTTTGCTCCAACTTGGGGGTTTATTCTGTCTGCTGCAGCAATTTCTGCCCCTCAGTTCTCCTACAGCAGCAGTAGTACAATCCTTTAATGACTGCACCACTGTTGTGTCGTTCCAAGGTTGTGTTTGTGCACGTTTTCGAAGGACAGTGTGCAGCGAGCCTTACAATAACCCTGACAGGAGACCACCAGGATGGGGTAATTTGCAGGCGACTGGGAGCCTGTGAGAGCCTTGGTAAATAACAATGTCTGACAGGTGTGCCAAGAGCATATCCTTCCCTTGGGGAGTCCCTGCTATTACAGGCGCCTTCATCACTCTGAGCGCAGCGTGCAGACCCTCACCGCTGCCCCCGATGATCCTGCAGCAGCTCTGGTTAACTGCTGAGCATAAACCATGGTTAAAGCGGTCCTATTCCCCATCGTCTGACAGCATCGGCTTATTGGAGCGGCTCGTTAAAATATACGAGAGAAATGCACACGCTTTTACGAGGAGCAGTCGTTTTCTTTCTTAAATTTAAATCTTTATTTTGTTGTTTTGAGTCCATTTGGAGGAATAACCATCGATGGTAAAAGCTGCTTCCTTGTGTTGCTTTGAAATGCAGATAGAGAGAGAGAGAGAGTCCTGTCTCTGAATACAGTGGGTCTTTACCCCTCCACACACACACACACACACACACACACACACACACACACACACACACACACACCCCCTCAAGCACAATCTGATTAACTGCATTCAGAGTGCAGCTGAAATAATTTATTTCTTCTTTGGGACGAGGACTGATTTAATGAAGGGGTTTTAATTAACGGTCCTCCGCAATGAAATGAAATGCAACCTGTAAGTCTGGGATCAGAGAAGTTTTACTGCCTTTATGTTTTACAGTAATTCACAATGCTCAGGTTTTTTTTAATTGTAAGAATATAAAATCCCATCCTAAACAGCTGTCTTCTGAACCCATCGACACCTGATGCAGAATGAGGAGAAATCAAAGACTCTAGTGTCTTCGCATCGAACATTCTCATGTCAACATTTATCCGTGTCCTCTTTTTTCCTCCTTCCAGGTTGGAACAAGTTATTTATAATTTGTTGCACCGTTTTCTTTTATTTATGCCAAGTTTATGCATTTAGTTGATATTCTTCGTAAATTAAAATAGATTTTTAACCCATTTCGGTTTACTTTTTGTGCTTTTAAAAATGTGTTTGCTCCAACCTTTCAATCATTGTTTTGTGTTTGTTTTAGCACAGCTTGTGTGATTACAGTAGGAACAACAAATTAAGTGCAAAATGAAGAGTTTTCTATTCGTTCTAAGCTGTGATGGTTAGAGTTAGGCTCACAGGGCTCTGACTTTTGGAAAAAATGCGCATTTTTTGTTGCATTGAATTCGTACTTGCAGCAAAGACGCACATACGGCATGACTGTCTGACGATGACGAACTGCACTGACTGCAACTGTGAGAGAAACTTTATCTTGCAACTTTTTTTTCAAAGAAAAAAATTACGAACTGATGCAAGTTTAGGAAGACAATTTGAAAATTCCCTCACAAATCTGCCACCAAAGGTCGCAGCCCAGTGGGACACCAGCTTTAAAGCTTTATAAATCAAGAGAAATGGACTCAGCAGCTCCAAATAGCAGCTGTAATCTCTGTGTTGATTGTTTGATCTTTAGTTTGTGCTCAGGACAGGAGAAAATGCTGCCGTGTCAGCGTGCTTCTTCTTACTTTGGCGTAATCCAACGGCAGCTGATCCTCTGGACACTTGAAGACGCCCTCGCTGCAACAAACACAGAAATATGGCGTTATTTTTAAGCACTGAGAAAAGTTAAATACAGACAAAGTTTAGAGGCATCATCAAAAGAACCATCAATCGTTTCCAAACCACAATGAGTCGGATTACAACCTCTGTCCCTCCAGCGGATAGAGAAGGCTCGTCTTTGATTTTCTGTGAGAGCAGCGCTGCAGTTTTTAAAATTCGCCCTGAATCTGAGAAGTCCTCTGACTCATCACACTATGTGATGTACAAAACACACTGACATGCAGCGGGAAGCCGGATCTGTGACTCAATGACTCTAATGACATTTGCTCTTTCATCTTCTCCTCTTATTTGCATCGTTTTATGTTGCTGAGGCAGAACAAAACTCGGAGAAAAAAAGCAGGTCTGTTGATTTAAAACTGAATTTTTAGCCCATTTAAATCTTTTCATCAATGTTTTTTTGCATTTGCATTGCTTCCGTCAAGATTCTTCTGTTTTTCTTAAAATTACAGAGCTGCCTTCATGCTGGAGGCTTCTCTTAGGGAAAAACTCTTTGCTGATCTGGTGTTGGAACAGTGAGAGACGCCTTTGTTCTTTCATTAAAGCCAAGAATATCACATAAACGTGTCTTTTAGCAAAGCTTTACTGTGCAGTTTCTGTGGCGCCACAGAGAAGCATTTACCAGCTCGGTTCAGGGCCAAGCGAGCCACGAGTCTTTGGGGCAACTCTTCTCCAAAAACTGCAACCATGATGTCATCCTGAAATACACGTGCTTGTAAATAACTAAGGGTTGATCCCATATAGAGAGAAAAATCCAGGCAATCAAAAGTTGATTAAAATAAAAAAGTACAAAAACACAAAAGGAGGAAATCAGTGGCTCATCTTATGAGATGTAAATGGTTTTACGGGTCATCTGAAGTTAAAACACCTGAGGCCTAACTTGACTTCCTGAGCAAGGAAACCTCTCCCAACTCAGACCGTCCCTGAATTCTATTAAACTAATTAAATGTTTGCCTTTTGGTGCTTTAATTTGGTCACCTGACTGCAGCTCCCAGAGGCACAGGAGCATGTGACAGAACGGGGTGCGCTCCATCCACCCAGCTGTGAAACGAGCAAGCTGATGGGGGGGGAGGGGAGCAGAGGTCAGGCCTGAGAGTGAGGGAGAGTTGATGAAAAGAGGGGTGGAGGAGGGAGGTTAATGCATGACGAGACAGCAGTAATTCTTCTCCATTAGGGTTACTGTGTCAGCAGGGAGCTGCAGACTAATTAACAAACCACAACGGGCTGTAAAAGAGGGTCAATCGATTCGGAGTCGGGAGAGTCCAGTCAGCATCCCGTGTGAAATCATTTACAGTACTCATCGTCGACACAGAGAGAGAGAGAGAGCGCCGCCCGAAACGTGACTGTAGACCGAGAGGAGATGGGAAGCGACAGGGTCTCCGCTCTGGACGGGGGGGGGGGACGCAGAGGCCCTAGGCCCCGTCCAGATCGGGCCCCGCATCGGAGACACAGAGAGGCAGACAGGAGAAAAGAGCCTCGTCACAAACTGTCAGGATCGCTTCTTCTCCAGTCGCAGAGACGCTCCTGCACACGTTCATCCGCGTTGAAGAGAAAACCGCTCGGATCACGAGTCGAACTTGCTGTGTCTCTGCAATGGTGAAAGGTCGGGCTACAACTAACTAACTAACTAACAACTCAATAGATTTGAAATATCTAATCTAAGAGACAGTAAATGGGTCATTTTTGCAGCAAACTTGTGCAAGAAGTTCTGCTTTTGTCCTACAGACCCACAGAACTAGAACCGTTCTTTCAAATGTTTTCGTGCAGCATCTCTCTGGCCAGCGTCCACCGCCTGGTCATGAGCACCCAGGGAGAAATTCATGAATGTCTGAGTGTTGTTTGGGCAGCTTAAGACTGGACATCATACAATATAATACCTCATTAAAGTTTAATCACCTCCCTCTGTCCGTTCAGCTGCTCTGCTGCAGGAACCAACATGTTTAATCACGTCAGCTCAGACGCTGTTAGCAGGCTGAAAACACACTCCCCTTCTTGTACAGGTGAAATGCACCCACCAGTCACAACTTAAACCCCTTTCCCCTCTAATTGCCCTTTGTCTTCGCCCCCCCACCCACAAATCTTCTTTTCAGGAGCAGATTAAAACAGCCGTCCATTCACCCCGCTGACGCGAGGACAGCCGTCACAACAAGCGTCGTCACTCCTGGCAGGCAGACGGTGAGAAACACAAATCCCTCAGGTTTAATCTCACCGGTGCAAACGGAAGGCTTGTTCTCCCGCCTGCAGGCCACACACGCTGGTGGCGGCCTCCCACCACAAACCAGGACCCCGGAGTAACCCTGAAACTATCGACTAACAGAGAGACTCCTGAACAAACCTCCATGTTTGCCTGTGTGGCAGGTGGCGACTGGTGGGACGCACTGAGCAAACTAAATCAGAAGAGCTGCAGAGAGCGCAGGACTGACTGTAGAACATTAACACACTCACCAGACCGCTGTCATCGACTCAAAGCCTCGACTGAACTGCCCACTCGTCTCCCACCGGACTCCACCGCCGGCTTTTATCTTTATCTTCTGTCTTTTCGAGTTACAACCTGGATTAACTTTTTTATTTGAACAAATAAAACCTTAAATTCCACCTGCCTGAAACCAAACTCCTGGAAGCTCGGGAAAACATCTGCTTCATCTCAGATACAGTTACTGAAATCTCCCCAAACGCATCTGGTCTGGAGCGAGTGAGATGGCGGGATTTCCGTCGTCTGATCCTCCTCATTTGAACAATAATGAGGTCCGTTTTGACTGGGTTTACTGGTAGAATGGGTCGCATGTTATTAACCAGAATAAGTGGATAAAATAAGTTCTACAACAGTGTGAGGAATGAAGCCATTTAAAGTGACTCTAAAACATTTTTCTGAACTTTTTAAAGTAAGAAATGTTTGGAATTTGTGTAATTATGCAAAAAAAGCTGACAGGGTTGCAAAAGAAAAAAGTAAAGCATGATCTATAGACTTCCCACTGATTATTATGTTAACGATACGAGCTGCTGCATAAACTAAACATGCATAGCGTGTTATTACACATGTGACAAACAGCTGCTTACAGAAACCTCACACAGAGAAAGCTTCATGTTTTTACACAGTTTTACCAGAGGATTCTTGTGTTTTTGCAGCTGTCTTTGAAGACGTCTCACCACAAACCACACTTTGTTCTAATTCGTCCTAACTGAGAGAAGATGAGCTACCGACAGGCATTTCTGCTGTGTGCAGAATTCTGGGACAACACTTAAAATAACCCACATTAAAAGTTTATACGGACATCTGCACAGCACAGACTCAAGTTATTGTTAATAGAGCAGCCCAAATGTGGTGGATCTTCCCCGATAGCCCCTATAGACTGACCTACTTATTTCCACCCACTATTGTACCAGTGAACATTGCTGAAAACGGCTCCCTGTCAGCTGAACCAGGAGCCATTCAAGCCCTCATCCCCTGACAAAGCAGGAGTGACTGCAGCGAGGCTGGGAGGTGTTTCTACCTGTGGAACCAGATAGGCTTTGCCCACGGCACATTTAGCTTTTTGTTCACAGGAAGGGAGGAGCAGGGTCTACTTTCACAGAGCGTGATAACGCACCTGCATGCAGGTGGAAGGAGGACGTCCTCGAGGGCTTTCTGTGTTCGACATCAGCTCGGCTTCCTGTGGTGGGATTAGATGGCAACGCGATAAGCTGTCTGCACCTGAGGTTTTCTGGAGAATATATTCAGCGTGAACTCGGCTTTTTACGGCGCAAAATTTAACAGGAAGTCAAAGTCAGGCGGCAGAACACGATAAGTTAGGGACAAAGTAGGAGGGAATTTTAAAAATGTCTTGAAACGTTCTAATTCCTCGCTAATGTGTTGGAATTTTGAACATGTTTGAGAAAAGTCATGTGACAAATTCTCACAGATTTGTCTCTGTGGAAAGCTTTGCGGTTTAGTTCTGGTGAGTCAATAAGTGAGAGAAGAGTGAGACGATTTAAAAAGGGGCTGGTGACCAAATTGCTAAATAAAGGAGGACAAAGTTTGACCAAATTGAGACGTAATGAGGACACAGTGATCAAACTGCAACAGGAAATTAGCACAAACTAGCTACGTATGCAGCATGACCCATTTAACATGACTTTAAAGGCACACTATGCAACTTTTTCATATTTTTAAATCTTCTTCTTGAGCCAGTCTGTGCTAATATGACCGTTTAGGGTTAATGAAAAGTCACTCAGCCCCATCTGCTGCTTGGATCCAGAATACCACGTTTGCAACTTCTGAGTCTCTGGTCCGGTGCTCTGAAGTCTCACAAAGTCACGTATCTCGTGAGGGTTAGGCTAACCCAGGGGTGTCCAAACTTTTCAAGCTAGGGGCCAAAATCTCCAAGTTAAAAGTCTTCGGGGGCCAAATAAATTTCATTTTTTTATTTTAAAAATGCAAAAATGGTTTTAGAGGGATTTTCTGATTTTGTACTGCTCAAAAACAGACATAAAAAGGTTCTCATATGTTTGCTTCAGTAAAAGAAAAGTATCAAATTCCCTGGATTTGATTGGTTAATTGTTTTATAGTTTCTTGAAAATAAATTCTAGTATGCTATCAGCAACAAGAATGGGATCTGGGTCCCTCTTTCTTCAGTAAACTGCTGGATTTAGCCAGACTTTATGAAAGAAGTTCACGTCTGCTGTTTAGTAAGAGTATTTGTGGTTCCATTTACCAGGAAATTTAATTAAAAGAATAAACCTGGGTAATGAAAAACTAATACTTCAGACGGAACTGAAACATTTACATTTAAAAAGACAACATTTTTTTAAAAAGGACTAAATTCTACCATTTTGGAAATGCAGTTGAGGGCCACAGAAAATCACTACGAGGGCCGCAAGTGGCCCCCGGGCCGCACTTTGGACATGCCTGGGCTAACCCAATGTGGCTAGCTGTTATGCTAGCACCAGAGTGTTTTTAGCTCATAATTTCTGCTTTTTTTCCATCTCTCCCTGCTTGAACACAGCTGATTTCTTTGAATGAGTGATGAACCGCTCCAGTAGAAAGCAGTGAAGGCTGAGGAGACATTTCAGCTGTTAGATTTAAGTGTTTCTGAGCAGCAAAGACAACGCTAACGTTTTTACAACAGTGACTTCCAACGGACACTAGGGGGTGCTAAAAACAAACCAAAACGGCATAGTATGATTTTACGTAATAAAAAAATGTCTCATAATAGGTGTCTACATAACTATTCAGTGTTATCACAACTGACTATGTGTGCATTTTTTTGCAATGTTGAGTCAACTTTAAATAAGAAATGTTATCAAAAGTTTAAAAATGACAGAAATATCCTGATGTCTTGCAGGAAGAGAATCTTATTTCTGGTGTAGTTCATTCATTAGAGAGCAAAGCCTTTGAGACATATTTTGTTTTTTTTGGATCATCATTTGACTTGTAAAACTTTCAAAGAGTGTGTTTTGAATCATAGTCTCACATTGCTCCTAATTATTAATGATCACATTTCACCCAATGAGATTAATTTTAGTAAAAGGCAAAACTTTGGCAAAGTAGTTCTCAGACAGTCAGTTAATTTATATTTTAATGCTCGTAAGAAATGCAATACGTTCCTAAAATGGGCGATACATTTCTGTTTGATGCAAACAGGGTTTCTTTAAAGGTTTTTTACAGTGTAGTGTTAGAAATATGGCAGGAGTCTCTGCTGAGTGTTGAAGGGGTCCAGAGTGTACAGCTGTCCAGAATCTGACACCTGCAAAAATCCTTTCTGCCTTCCTCTGCTGGTCACAAACAGCCTCTGACAGCCGTTTCAAAAGAAGTAACAATAGCTGACAGTCTGCAGGCCACGCTCATCAGCCAGACAGAAATAAATCACATCGGACTCCGCGTCAGACGGCTCTAAAAAGACAGCCGGGAAATTAAACCACGCATTGCATACATTCAAGTCATTTAAACTTTGCAGGATTTGAATCTCTCTGCTTTTTGCTTCCTTATCAGGGAAGAGAACAGCTATTTTTGTCACGTTTCTTTGGCAAATAAGGAAAAAAATGATGCAAGGGGAAGAAAGGCACTACTACCAGAGTGTGTTTGTGTGTGGGAGGAAGTCTGGCCTCCTTCCCTGGCTTCGTCTCCTGCACCTCATGTAACACTCGCTGAGACCAAATGTGGACCAAGATAGAAAAACCATGAAAGGATTATTTTACTACAGGCTACACCGAGGCTGCCAATAAAAAAAACCTGAAGAAATCGTGGGTTTTATTTCATGCCAACCAGGAGGCAGTACTCCTGACCTCAGACCCCGTGGACCAGAACACCTGGGGCCATCGCTGCGGCGGCGTCATCGCTTATGTAATGATATTAATGTCTCTGAGCAGCTCACCTAACCGTGTTGACATTTGTGAGCACAAGCCATCTGTGAGCAGGTTCACACAACATTTGCAAAAATCTCAGTTTGTTTCTTCCTAAATGTCAGCTGTGTAGCAGCGAGTGGCTACAGACAAAGACTTTATATCAGGTCAGATCGATTCTGACTGAGCTCATTTAAATTCACACTCATCAATCACAGAACACATTCAGGGACGGACCTTTAAATTTACGCTCTCCTAGCTGAGCAGAAACACCAGAAGATGATATGATTTTAGGATCTAAAATCCTTAATCCTGAGGATCATCACTACAGTAGAATAATTACATTTTTGTATCACCAGGGTTTTTTTTTTGGGTTCATGCTTTTTCCTCAAAGCAGATCCACATTTCCTGGACAGAAATATCCTCTTCAAGAGGTGAATTCAGCAATTAAAGGATGAGTCATAATATTTTCAGAAATGCAGCTTAGAACTAGATAAAAAGCCACCTGCTCCAGGGCATGCTGGATACAAAAATCTAAAGATTTGAGAGGAAGGAAGGATGGGTGAGTACGAGGGGTCAGAGAGAGGAGGAGCAGCCATCTGCAGGCTGAAGGGAAGCCTGTGAGTTGCTATAATCCACTCTCAAGTGTGAGTGGAGGGTAGACGGAGCTTACAACTAGTTATAATCCTCTCGCACTGTCGTCCTCCATCAGCGTGATTGGGCTGCGACATGGAGCCCATATCAGAGAGGGCGTGTTTGTTACAGGAAGCACTAATCCAGATCCTCCGCTGGCGCCGCCGACTTTATGAATTTATAGGCGTCATAAACTCAGGACTTATTTGGAATTCACACCAAGCCCATTATGGAATCAGAAGCCGTTAAATATTTGGTAAATATGACTGAGACCTGGGTAATAAAAACAAAACAGCTGTAATCAATGAAGCACCTTGTACAGCTCTGTTTCCGTTAAGGCCAAACTCCATTCTCCATTCCAACTAATTTCCTCAAATAAAAACTCCAAAGTTCTGTTTGACACGATCAATCAGATAGTTTCACCTAAAACGCCCCAAATCCCTGTGTTCTCAAGGTCTGATTGTAACAACGTCCTTTCATTCTTTGAGAACAAAATTAGAAACATCAGGTCAGGTTTCTCACCCCCATCTGCTCCCTGTTCTCCCATCCACCCTCCTCCTTTCCATACCTGGTCCTTCTTCACACCTGTTCATTTTCAGGACATCTGTCTCATTCTTAAAAACATGAAACCATCTTCAAGCCCAGTTGATATTCTCCCAACCTCTTTGCTTCTTAAAGCTTTTGACCTAGTTGGCCCATGCATTGTTGATTTCATTAATCTATCCCTCCAAACCGGCTCTGTCCCCTCCATCTTTAAACACGCTGTTATTGAACCCATCCTTAAAAAACCCAGTCTGGACTCCTCTCAACCAAATAACTACAGGCCCATTTCCAAACTGAGCTATATCTCTAAACTCTTAGAAAGAGTTGTGGCTGATCAGCTGGTCTCTTTTCTGGAACAACACAACATTTTTGATAAATTCCAATCTGGTTTCCGTAAAAAACATTCAACAGAAACAGCTTTACTCAAAGTATCCAGTGACATCATGATGGCAGCAGACTCCGGGGAGTTTACAGTCTTAGTTCTGTTGGACCTTCCTGTTGATCACAGCACATTAAAGCGGCACTCCGGAGGATTTCAGCAAGAAAGCAGTTTTTGAATCTAGCATCCAAAGGCTCCTCCTCAAAACATCTCGACACGCGCGTCCGGTCGCGTGTGCGCGCGTGCACGCGTGCACGCGGCGCATATACTTCGGACATGAACTGTACAGCTCAATGTGTAGGGTTTAATCACTCACAGTTCACAATCTTATTCCAACAATACTACGAGGGTCTGATGAGCCCTCTCTGTCCCTGCTGCTTCTGATATTAGCTCTGTTAGCACCGAGCTGCTGCTGGACTCTGAAGCTGAACTTGACTCAGCCCTGGATGAACTTTCTGAGCAAAATAAACGCGTAATCCTGTCAAGCCTTGCCATTCTGTGAGGTGAAAGGTTTAAAAATAAAAATAAATCCGTCTTTTGCTGGGAAATGGGTAGGTTTTTTGTAGAAATGAGCCGTGAGTCCTCAGTGAACGGCTGAGACAGTAGAGAAACACACGGAGCGTCCTGTACGACAGCGCCCCCTACTGGTACAGGTTTGGTCGATGCGCGTGCATGTTGAGAGAATGCAGACATTTGAATTTCATTGGCTGAAAAATGTCGGCGGCAAGAAATAATGGAAAGGGGTCTCTAGGAGGAAGGAGGGTCTTCATCAGAATGACAGATGTTGTGGAACTCAACCCATAGATCATAGTTTAGACCTGAAATATCTTTTAAAACATTTAGAAAACTTTGATACAGAGAAAAATGCTCCAGAGTGCCGCTTTAATGAACAGACTCCGTGACCTGGTGGGATCTCTGGAACAGTTTTAGACTGGTTCAGATCGTACCTCTCAAACAGAAGTTTCAGTGTCCATATAAACAACATCATGTCAGATACTACAGATCTGTTCTGTGGAGTACCCCAAGGCTCTGTTCTGGGTCCACTCCTGTTTTTACTATATATCCATCCTCTTGGACAGATCATTAGTAGATGTCACAATGTCTCCTACCACCTTTATGCAGATGACATTCAGCTGTACTGCTCCTTCAAGGACTCAGAGTTCTACAAACTGTCTGAACTACTGGAGTGTCTGTCAGCTATTACTAACTGGTTAGAAAAGAACTTCCTTCAGTTAAACCCTGAAAAGACTGAATGTCTGATTGTTGCCCCTGATAGGATGGTCCCTCTGATCAGTCAACATATTGGACATTTAAGTTCTGCTGTAAAGTCAAACCTGAGGAATCTGGGGGTTATTTTCGACCAATCAATGTCTCTTGAAGGTCACTCAAAACAGCTGGTCAGAAACTGTTTTTATCATCTGAGAAATATTTCCAAACTGAGAAAGTTGGTGTCAAAACCTGAACTGGAAATGGTTCTTCATGCTTTNAAACCTTTAGTGGGACCATAAAAAAGGGGTGAGAGAGGGGAAAAAACAATGATTGAATGGTGTGCTATGATTTCTGTGCTGCTTTGGGGGCTTTGTGTGGGGAGGTCTGAGGGGGACTGTGCTGATTTGAAGGGAGGGGTTAGTCGCGAGAATAAGGAAAAAAAAGGTCCTTAAGGAGGCGGGGTAGGGGTGACTGGTCTTTTTTTTTTGGTAAGTTGAACATCCAAATCCATGTGGAGGATTTTTAAACTGATGCCAGCGGACAGGGACAACAGTTTGGGGACGACAGCAGCAGCAGGTGGGAAGGAAAACGGTTTCTTCAGGATCGCTTTGGATAAACTTTCCACTAAGTGACGCCTTTTTCACTATGTGATGGCACAAGTACTTCATAATACTGGAGGGTCTCGTCTACACTTGTACAAATAAAGGTAAAAATGAAACTGTTAATTCTGCTTTTAAAAGCAAAACTACATCCAGAAAGTATTCAGCGCATCACTTTTTCCATATTTTAGGTTACAGCCTTAAAGTGCCTGTGACTCCATATTTAAATCACTTTATATTAAACAGGTGTAATCTTTGATGCCTCTAGATTAGCGTTGCACCATTATAACTCAAAATACGCTGTAATTATTTCCTAA
>SSNR01000003.1:3965166-4007654 GCA_006937965.1 Callopanchax toddi | reverse complement strand
CTCCAGAGTGCCGCTTTAATGAACAGACTCCGTGACCTGGTGGGATCTCTGGAACAGTTTTAGACTGGTTCAGATCGTACCTCTCAAAC
This sequence comes from Callopanchax toddi, assembly GCA_006937965.1. NCBI lineage: Eukaryota > Metazoa > Chordata > Actinopteri > Cyprinodontiformes > Nothobranchiidae > Callopanchax > Callopanchax toddi. The sequence continues at coordinate 4,007,565 of SSNR01000003.1, read as the reverse complement.
AGAAGTTTCAGTGTCCATATAAACAACATCATGTCAGATACTACAGATCTGTTCTGTGGAGTACCCCAAGGCTCTGTTCTGGGTCCACTCCTGTTTTTACTATATATCCATCCTCTTGGACAGATCATTAGTAGATGTCACAATGTCTCCTACCACCTTTATGCAGATGACATTCAGCTGTACTGCTCCTTCAAGGACTCAGAGTTCTACAAACTGTCTGAACTACTGGAGTGTCTGTCAGCTATTACTAACTGGTTAGAAAAGAACTTCCTTCAGTTAAACCCTGAAAAGACTGAATGTCTGATTGTTGCCCCTGATAGGATGGTCCCTCTGATCAGTCAACATATTGGACATTTAAGTTCTGCTGTAAAGTCAAACCTGAGGAATCTGGGGGTTATTTTCGACCAATCAATGTCTCTTGAAGGTCACTCAAAACAGCTGGTCAGAAACTGTTTTTATCATCTGAGAAATATTTCCAAACTGAGAAAGTTGGTGTCAAAACCTGAACTGGAAATGGTTCTTCATGCTTTGATCTCCTCCCGTCTAGATTACTGTAACACACTTTTCACATGTTTGAACCAAAAAGCCCTTTATGGCCTTCAGCTGGTCCAGAACTCTGCAGCGAGGCTCCTCACTGGAGCAAACAGAAAAGATCACATCACTCCTATTCTGAAGTCTCTGCACTGGTTACCTGTTAAATGTAGAGTTCATTTTAAAATCCTGACTCTAACTTTCAGGGCCCTACATGGTCAAGCTCCTGTTTATGTTACTGAACTGATAAAGCCGTACGCTCCAACCCGAGCTCTCAGGTCCACAGACCAGAATCTCCTAACAGTTCCAAGGACCAGATTTAAAAGTCGAGGTGATCGCTCCTTCCAGTCTGTTGCACCGCGACTTTGGAATGAACTTCTTTTAGTTTTACGCTGTATAGACAGTCTGGACTCCTTTAAAAAGCAGTTGAAGACCCAATTATTCAAAACTGCTTTTAAATAACTCTTTTATGTTCTCTTGTTGTTGTTTAATGATTTTGATTTGTAATGATATTTTGTTTGTTTTATTGATTTTATTTGTTTTTTATCATGTTTGATTCTGTTTTCTGTGAAGCACTTTGTGATTTTTTTCTGTGAAAGGTGCTATAGAAATAAACGTTACTTCTGATTGGCCAACATTTAGGAAACTTACAACAAACAGAACCCAGGTATTATAAGTTATACTGTCAGCACTTTATATACATGATGCATCAGCAGCCAGTGACCAAATAGATGTTTATCTGATGGATAGCCAGCTGGTAAAGGAAAATGTTTTAAAAAGTGAAAAATTTTGAGTGTTTAGATCAATTCACATCATACTTTTGTAGATTTAATGGACTATTTTCACAAGTGTTCAACTTAATATTGGATATCTTTACCATCTGAATACATTTTACGGTGCAAAAGTCTTCAGTCATCCCTTACTCATTCAGGTTTTGATTCCAGGGAGCCAGACTGAAACCTTGAAAATGGTCCTGAATTACATTTCTTCGACCTTTAAGGGTTTTCACAAGTACTTCAGCTTTTTCCACTCATTTCAAACCCAAATTTAGGTATTAAAAGGTTCCTGAACACATGGTATAAAGCAGTGTTGTGCAACAAAAAAAACTTAGCAAATAACTTGTTTTGTTGATGGCAGTCTTCCACAAAAACATAATTTGTCCCAATTTCTTATGTTGAATTTTTGGAAATACCTAAGAAAACGTTTGACAAATATAAAATAGTACTTTGGCACAAAAATGACCTGTTAGCTGAAAACAGCACAAACATACTAAGATAAGAATAATGGAAAAAGCAAAGTCCCTAAGAAAACCAGAGGATCTATTGATGAAAATATAAAGAAATTAGAGATTTTTATTACTTTTGCTCATTGCCACAAAACACCCAAAATAAGAATATCCTCTTAAGGACTTAAAGCAAATGTTAGCTAGTTTAAATAAAACTACAAAAACAAAAAAGCTTCATGATGTTTCATTTTCCTGTGCAGAAGTCCCATCCATTGTACCGGGAGATGAGCGCATGAGTGCAGTCACCTACGCCCACACGGTACACAGAAAAAAAACCCAATAGACCACCGGAACGGAAGTGTGCCCACACAGACGAGGGCCCGCACCGAGGACATGAAAGGAAAAGCAAACTTCTAAAGAGATGCTTTACGTCTGATCTGGCTGAGGTGCGGTTTGTGGATGACTGCATTTAGAAATCAATGGAAGTCCTGAGTTTTACTATGTCACACATGTGAGAAGGACCTCCTGGTCTGTGAAGAAGTGCTAAAAGCTGCTGTCAAGGTTGCGGCAGGTGTGAAACATCCCACTCTTAATTTTAGTACTCACTTTCACACAAATGTGAGGATTCAAAGAGCAGGACAGTTGTGTTATTTAGCAACAAATGGAAGCACTTACATGCTCTAAAGAGTTTCTCCACGTACGCGGATGTAAATTTTGCCTGTTTTAATCACAGATGGCTAGTCTAAATTTAGCTTCACATCAGAAGGCTGATTTCAGCTTGAAAGAACCATCCGCGGTGACAGTAGCTGGATTTGAGGTGCTACACTAATCTGATGAACGCCTGCCATGAAATGAGAGGATCTGAGACTGCCAAAGCATTGCATGGCTTATTGCAAAGAGAGGTGCCCGCCAACTGTTTGCATATGGCGCTAGAGAGGCTTCACCAGACAGTCACTCGTTTTTCCTTTATGGAGCATTAATGAATCAGCCACCAGAGTCACAATCATCAGGATGCACAGCATGAAATCACAGTACTAATGTAAATTAAGTGTGAAAGCTGAAGCTTGCTTTGAGCTTTTGTACAAGTTGTCTGTCAAAGTAAGAAAGTGGAGAGGCCATTATCTGCAGTAGTAGGATGCGTTACCAAACAGAAGGCATGTTTAAACACACGCTCAATTTATACTTTTTAAATAAATTATTTTTTTTATTTCAAGCTTTAAGTTACAGCAACATGTCGGGAAACATGGTTTTGTGTAACACCCGTTAAGCATTTATGAGGCTACAGTTAGCACTTAGCTTAGCATAAAGACCAGACCCAGTGAGCAACTGGTATTTTTAGATTATATATATATATATATATATATATATATATATATATATATATATATATATATATATATATATATATATATATATATATGGGATGTTGTACAAACTGTTATTTTCAGACAGAGCTAAGCTAGAATTTTCTTTATTGTTCTTAGTCAAACAAATGCAGAAAAAAAATTATATCTTTTAAATAAAGCTAGCATCAAATATTTTGTTTTTAAAATCTGAATGCTAACGCCTCTAATGCTAACTTACCAACTAGTTAGATTAAACAAGAACTTGCCTACACCTTTACATGTCTGAACAAAAGAACAATAATATTTCGTTAAAGAAAAGGAAGACATAATGAACTTCATAAAGTAGTTAGATTGAACGTTAAGGTCTCACAAGCGCTGATGAAAGAGATGGCTAGCCTTTATTTACAATTACACTAAATGCTTTCGAGGACGGAATTAGCATTTAGCTTAGCACAACAAATGGAAACACAGAAAGATGCTACTTTTTCATTACAGTTTAAAATATAGTTGTTGCTGGTATATTGATATGTCTTTTTTGGACAGAAACTATAATTTTAGAATTCTTCAAAACTAATCACTCAACACTCAAATCTGTGTTAAGCTAACAGCTAATGATAGTGGAGGAAACTGCTAGTTTAGCTCAAGATTTACTAATAATACTAATATAGTTTAACATTTTATAAACAGCAACCAAAACCAAATTAGCCTTTATTTAGGTAAACAACTACCATTGCTATTTAGAGGCCGTAGTTAGCATTTAGCTTAGCTAAACATAAAGACCAGAAACAAGGAGGTGTTTGTTCTTATACTACAGATTTGAAAAATTGTGACTGGTGATATTTTTAAACACAGATAAACTAGAAGTTTGCTTCTTGTGCAAATCAAACTAATTCCCAACACTTAGACCTAATATGTCTGTTAAATAAAGCTAGCAGCAAATGAAATGCAAAAACCAGGAAGTAGTTTGGCTCAGTTTAAGATCAGTTTATACCACCATTAATGCGTACTAATAATCACCTAATACATTGTTTAATCTTTACAAAGCTTCAACACAAAGCCAATAACACCTGCTTTTATTAAATAAATCTGTGCCAGCTTTAAATTTAGCTAAATATAAATCCTTCCTGCGTGACACAAATCTCATTCTTTATGGACAGAATATCTAATGGATAGTTAACATAAAACCTATGAGGTTAGTAAAATCAGAGGTACATGTTTTTATTTATTTATTATAAAAACATTTAGATTTTGATGTACTTGACCTGATTGGTTAGAATTCTCAATGTGTAATCAAATCTTTACATAAATAACGGGTGACGTTAGGATTTAAACATCACAACAGATATTGTTCAAGCATGACTGCAGTGCAGTCCAGAAAAATAGAACCACTATTGGTCAAGACTGCAGAGTTATAAACTGAAACCTCAGTTTGTGACTTCACCGTTGCCTAGTGCCAGTTCACACCAACAGGTCTTCCTTGTCAGGTCAATCAGAATGGACAAAATTTGGCATCAGCAGGTTAGGTCAGAGCTGTGCAACAGTCCAAAATCTGTATCGTCCCTTAACAGTCATAATCACTGAATCTCTAGTTTGAACATGTTGTTGCACTGTGACACAAAGTGTTTAAAAATCAGTTTTTACATAAATAACATCAGACAATAAATATCTTCCTCCAAAATGAGTAATTAGGTTTCAAAGCCCTTTTTTCCCCCCAAAGGTCCTGACCGATGAGTCTACTTTGATTGGTCAGCTGGTGCTAACAGAACATCGTTCTGATAAACCAATGTCCTTTTGCACTTTTTAGAGTTTATTTTATGAGCTTAAGAACGACCAAGATGAGTTTCTCCCACCCCAGAGGCCGAGAGGGTCCGATTGGTTTTAAAGAGAATTTATTCCAGGAGCTAACAGAGGTGCGACATTAATCAAAAGCTACTTTGGGCTAAAATTTTACAGTTTTGCATCATGTGACATCATGGCAGCAGAGCATGGCAGCATGATCTGCTGGTCTCAATATAAATCACATTATACAGCAATAAACACAGAGGTCTTCACTGTTTATGGAGTCGAGTCTCAGAGCCAAAGCCCAGCACAGACAAAGGAGACTGTGGTTTTATTACATGCAGATCTGCTGTGGACCCAAGAGGAAAAACTCACAGAGTAACGCTCCAACTTTCAATTAAAAGTTGTTTCATATACGAGCACAGACACTCCTTTTATATAAACGCAGAACAAAGGAACTTCTAAACAAGCCGAGAGGGAACTTCTCACATTAGCTCCTCAAGGCCGAGTTTGCAGCTCCGTTCCCACATTATCACGTCTCCATGCTGCAGCAGTAGGTGAGCAGTGCAGACAGTATAAACAGAACATGAATCTCTTCATTCTGTGTTCCATTTACACTGGTAAAAACTTCACTTTGGGTTTGTTTGAGGACCACAAATGTCCAAATTGTGTTTATGATGACTTAAAAAATATGTGAATTATTGCAGTGGAGAAATACAAAATGAATGCTGATCAGCTCAGGAGATGATTTAATTTAAGAATCAATGAGACGCTTGTGTTAGTCAGCTTGTGTGGGCAGGATGTTCGTTAGGGGAGCATATTTGTTTTGAATTAGCCATATTGACTGTCTTATAGAAACACGTTTAAGAAATCGTTGCTGAAAATCAGCATGCTTTTACAATTTAAATGTTATTTTAGACAAAAATACATAGAAGTCTAATGTTCAGGTTTCTGTTTACATTTGATAAACTAACCTCTGATAAAGAAAAATATCAAGTTCTTTTTCGCAGCTCACTGAGATGTTAGTGCATCTCATAAACTCTTTAAAAAATGCAGGTGACCTGATGAGTTTCGCCGTCATCCACGTGTTGTTTTGAGTTCCTGTCCTTCACAGACACGCTCTCATAAACACACATCACTAACCTGCTGTGTGCGTGAGACAGCCGCTGTGGGTAAACCGTGATCAGTGTGGGCGAGTTATTTTAGTTCCTTCTCAGAAAAGCCTTTAGAGGAATTAGAAAACTGTAACACACCTAATCAATTCATTAGATAAGAAATCCAACCCCAGAGGATTATTAAGCTATAAAGTAGTGTCCACACAGCGCTGGTAAAATGATAAGAACACTTGTTGTGTTTGGAGTTTTTCCGTGAAGTGTTTGAGGTTATGACGAGCTGATGGGACTTTTTATGGGTGAGGACTTGGGTTTATCGGAGTGTGTGACCTGCCTGGCTGTGAGTCAGCGTTTTACGGCAGCAGCGGCGTGCAGCTGTGAGCCTGACACGTCGTGACTCACTCCAGTTCCCCTCAGACTGGAAAACAGAAAACTTTTTCATCACTACCGTCGTCGTCAGCTGAACTTTTCTCTTACACCTTCACGAGAAAGCAGAGCTATACAAGGTGAGCTTCCGTCTGATTTGAATATCCGGCCAACTTTTCTCCCCCCTCTCTTCCAGGTCTGAGGGGTGCACATCGCCGGCGGTGACAAATTTGGGTCCCGTTTGTGTCCATGGTAACCAGGAGGAAAGCTTTCTCAGTGTGTGAGACTAACTCACAAAAAACAAACAAACCCTGCTCACGGCTCGTGCTATCAGCTGGTGTAGTTGCACCTCAGACGTGCTGTGGCTCCAGGCTTTCCTTATCTGTCGCCGTCTGCGACGACTCCACGTGATGAAGCCCGTGTAGCTGTCCACTTCACCGCCTTGTGGATGCAGCTTCTTTGTTCAGCGAGGCGAGGAGCTGACGTCAAATCGCCTCCTTTGTTTCAAAACGCCTCGGCTGCATTGTTCGCTCAGCATGAGCTCCGCAACCTGCCCTCTGTTGCTAGGAGCAACAATGGAGATAGATGACAAGATTTGTCAACTGCTAAACGAAGGAGGAACACGAGAAATTTGCAACAAATAAAGGAGATGTCCGCCATCTTTAACAATGATAAAACATCTTTGTTAAGATCAGAAGAATTAGTAGCTTCACTGCTTTAACTAGAACAGTTAGTAGTGGATTAATCGACTCTTTAAGAGTCCGGTCTCAGTTCTGTGACTGATCCTGAATGAGGTGCACCTGACACACCGCCGCCCTCAGAGGGAGGAAGGATGCCGCTCGGAGCATCAATGCTGCATTGACACGCAGGAAAATGAGGTGCGAGCACGATCCTGAGGCGCACAAGGGAGTTATTGAGCGGTTTGGTTAAAGGACCATCAGAGTAAACACCCCAGCTGCAGAGAGAAGGAAGGAAGCCTTCATCGATGAATAAAACAGGAGGGCAGGAAGGCAACTGACCCTAACATTGATGGAGGCCCCTCTGAATAAAGGCCTCTAATTCAGATCGTGTTCGCTTCAAATGAAGGGCTTAACTGCTCTGCCGACACCTGTTTCAGCTCCACAGAGAGGCCTTTCACTGAGGACAGGTGCCTCAGCCCAGAACCCTCCGCCCTAGCTGCCCCGTTGTCAGACGTTGGACACAGATTCCTCACATGCCTTCCTGTCACCTCAAAAACCACCTCAGAGCCAAAAGGCAGCTTCCTGATCCAAACCATTAAAACCCCGAGTGGTCAAGAGAGTCTGCAGTTCAGGTTCTGCAAAGAAAACTCCCTACAATCATCTTCACTGTGATAGACGACACGTAAACTCCACTAGAAAGTAGCTTCTCTTTCCATGTAAGTGACAACACACCGCCTCCATCGTGAGTCAGATTTAAAAGAAACTCCAGAATTGGGGAAGTTTCTGCGTCAAAACGTTGTTGCTCGGAAGCGAGACGGAGAAACAGGAAACGGGGAGTTCAAATGTAGTTATGGTTAACCGTTTTCTTAATTTATGAATACAGAAATTAGTTTCTTAATGAATTAGCTAATTGTTTGAAGTATAACAGTGAACATTATCCATTAATCTGACATGATGGTGAAGTTGAGGATAGTGTTTGAAGATTGACTTCATAAATCACTGCGGCTGTCATCAATTTCATCTGAGAACAAATTTATAAAATTGCTAAAGAGTCAAAAATTGACAACAAGACACAGAAAGTGGGTCATGATTCGTCAAGTTAATCATAACGAGCTGATCAGCTCTAAACGTGCACTTCAGGGTCCGACTCGTCCGCGTGAGACTTTAAGGTTTGGAGCTTTAAACCAGACGGCGGCAATAATTTGTGTGGGAGCTTGAACACGTGCGCACTGCTGCATTCGGTGACCCGTGCACAAAAACAAACATAATCTAAAGGGAGGAGCACAGAAAGGAGCAGATGGGGTCGGAACGACAAGCCTCTGCTCGCATGTTGTGCTGCAGCAGTGGAAATGGGCAGAGAGCAACGCGTGCGTTTTGATAAACACCCCTTTATCGGAGCTGCTTCGCATATCAAGCATACCCGAGCATGTGTAAGCACCAGCCATGCTGCTCAGATCTGGGCCAGCTGGCTGGGGTCCAGCAGCAGGGCCGGGCCGGGCCAAGCGGCTCGGTCCCAGCATGCTCGCTGAGCGGAGGGGAAGGTGCTTCTCCACATAACTGGAATGTTTGACGCCTTTGTTTGTCCCCAAAAGGCTGCAGGGTTCAGTTTAAAGGAGTTCTTATGGAAAAGGGCAAGTTGAGACATGTCCATATCACTATAGAGCTACATGGACTCTTTACACGGTGAATGGTGCGTTCAGGGACAAAAATCTTTCAATAGGTGGTAATCTGTTCAAATCTAAGGTGTATTATATTTATTATTCATCTTCTCTGTGGTGGAAGGTTTCTCATATTTATAGAAAACTAAAGAATGAGATGATCCATCATCACACCTAAAACCAGCCAGTCCACCACACAGGTTCCATTTTTGTTTACCGTTTTTGATCCGATCAACAGGAAAACACCCCCCCGAAGGCGAAACGGCCTCCAGTCCATCCACCAGTCAAACTCGCTTTACCGATTTCACTTTGTGTTAAATAACTCTGTTGTCACGCAACCATCTGGAGCAGCCGCAACATGAAAATCATTCCCAACAGACAAACCGATCTAATAATGTCTCTTTCAGGTCCTCGTTTTACTAACAAATCTTTATTTACTTACCCTGACTAACCGGTTGTGAGTGACGTTGGTAAAATGTTAAAAACAAAGACACAAAACAAAAAGGATACATGTGCAAAGTTTAGAGCAAGCTAATGCTTAGTCTTTGAGCCGCGTGTGTTTCTAAATTAAAATGATAAATACATGTCTTATCTGATTCCTGATCGGAGAAATACAGTTTCTGTAAAAACCAAAAGCTGATGCTAGTCCAAGTGTGGCCAAGACAAAAGTTCATTGTTGCTCTTAAACTGCTCCAATCTCCTAAAGTTTCATTATTTCACAACCTTTACACTGCCGTTAATTTTAAATCACATGGTTCTTTTAAACCTATAGGCTGTCTTGATCAATACATCAGAAGTGCTACAATTTGCTGATGATGGTGATTTTTACTTTAAGTAACCATAGATTCTGTCTGAACCTCTTAAAGGCTAAATTGATCAGACCCTGCAGGAAGTTGCGATCGCAACTATTAACGCAAATTCAACCGTTAGCCGCAAATTTTTCCGCAGCCTTGCAATTTTCACCAATCACCGCAACTTTTCCGCAAATTTGCCCAATCACCTTTGTTTTTGTCGTATTTCGTCATCTTCTCTGACCAATCACAGCCACTCGGATACGTTTTGACCAATCCCGTCGCCTCCAGCTGTGTTTACTTCCGGTTTTTGAGCCGAGCCGCTAAACGCCGGTCGGTTTCCATCAGATATTACGGCTAAAACACGAGCAAATCAGTTTCCCCAACAAGAGTGGAAAGCTGTTCTGGACCAAACACAACGTCGTGGTGGATTATACAGGAAAATCGTCGCTTGACAAGAACTTTTTGACCACAAAACATGGAGGAGCAGAGACGGGCTGGGGTCTGATAGGAGTGATAAAAGAGACGAGGTGAGTTCTGTTTAATGTCCGTATTTGGACAATGTGAGGAACTATATTTAAAAAGAACTTATGTGGGTCCTAAACTGTGTGCTGAGTCGGTGGTTTTGTTATTCTGTGAGAAATATTTTAAATTGGAACGTCAGTGTTAACGTGAATTCTTCTGATCGTTGTTTTTTTTTTAAACACGCGATTAGTGACGTTTGCATCCAGTGAACACGAGGAACCTCTTTTCTAAACTCTTTCTGCTGAACCAGTGAACCTTTGAGGTGAATCTCTGAAAGTGAAAGTAACGAGTCGCTCACGCTGTAACGTCTGAGTGACGCTGAGACAGGCTGTCAGCTCTGTTGTCATGGAGATCACGGCATCTTGTAGTCTTTAATTTATGATGAAATGGCGCATGCAGTGTGTGTGTGTAAAGAGGTTAACTGTGTGTTCATATAAACTAAATAAAACCTTAAACAAAACCAAAAATTCTTTGGAAAAAATCGCAACTCAGACCGCAACTTTTAGAAAAATGTGTCGCGAAATCAGTCATTTTAGACCGCAACCATCACAAAACATCCCCGTAACTTCCTGGAGGGACGATAAAGATTTATAAAATAAAGATTTATGAAATAAAGATTTATGAAATAAAGATTTATGAAATAAAGATTTATGAAATAATGTCACTTGAACTTTTATTATAATTAGAAGACTTGTGATGTTTTACAACAGGAACACAGTTTGGTATTGGCTGTGCTCGGCCTAGCCGTTAGCCCATCAGTCCTGTAGGAGACACCCCCCCCCCCCCAAAAAAACAAATTAACCCTTTGTAGGGCATATGACCATATTTGGTTAAAACTTTTATTTGCAGCCTAAACCTGAAACTTTTACAAAAAATGTTACAAAGTAGAAAAAAGTTACTTGTTTTTAAGTTAAAATAATTACAACCATAAACAAAATGTAAAGATATATTTAATTAAAAAAAAAAAACAACAAAATAAAATGTAATAGCCTTCAGTAACTCTTACTGAAATGTTATAGTGAGTGCCCTTTAAAAAGGTCCAGATCTTTTTTAAAGTTCCAGTGAAGGAAAACAAATCAGCTGCACTCAAACATGATGGCCTTATTAAATAGGATTTGACCTCATCTACCTTAGAAATTCATTACAATCAGTTCAATTGTTGCAATAAAGACTTTAGCACCAAATTAAACTGAATAAATAAAGTTTTCTTTAATCGTATCACAGCAGGATATCCAGAAGTTCCTACCAGTTTCATGAGAGGTAAGAAGAACAAAGAAAACATCAGACAATGCTTTTATGCATAAACAGATCACATTTCATGAAGCAGACTAAAGTCCTTCAGGTGAGAACGATGAGTCACCTTCTTCCTCTAAACCACAAATTACCTTCATTAGAACGCCGACGAGCCACAGACACACACAGATGTGTGTGTGTGGTCAAACAGTCACAGCTCATGTGGTTTGAGAGGACGAGTCTGTCTGAACTCGCTTCCACTTGTATTAAATACAATCTGTATCAGGAGAGGTGAGTTTAAAACGGACCGACTTCAAACACGCTCCATCTAGAACAGAAAGGTTCCTTTACATTTTGAACAGCTGTTGCAAAACCGATCTGGTAATGATGTTTTGTTTCGGAGGGCCTCTGCAGCTGTGTGAACTGGTCAGAGTGCTTTCTCTCATCAGTCGGTCATCACAGCTGCATCTTTAAGGCCTCTCCGCTTCCTCTCCAGAGAAAATCATCTAATCCTGAAACTGGACGTCTAATCTGTGGGTCTCTGGGACGAGAGACACGTTAGCAAAAGTCACACAACTTGGACTGTATGAGATATTCTAACTCGTTAAAAAGATAAATGAAGGTTAAACTATAGATTTAGATCTCCTGACTAAACGTGGATAACTGGGATAAACATCCACTTCCTAAATCCTGTTGATTCATTGGATCTCACACTCAGACTTCTCATAACAAACCAGCTGTTCCTGAGTTCCACAACAAAATAAAGTGACTGCATAAGTCAAGAAATTATAGCCATCGTTCATCACTTTATTTTGTGTAAAGAATTGGAATAAAACCACTCTGTTGTTGTAAATCTGTCCATAAAACCCCAAATAATCCAACTTCCTGCAGCTCCAATTTATTTCTACAGTTCAGAAGGTAAACATCGCCAGCGTTAAACTTTAAAGAGCGTCTCCTTTAATCCACGTTTCAAAGTTCAGCGGCGTAATGATGTGCAAAGTTCAGGAACATTTGGTAACTTAGTGACTTTCGAGTCAGAGTAAGAGAAAAGCGTGGGCAGCCCGGATCCACAGTAGCTGCTGTTTGTTTTTCACACTCTGCAGGTACGTTTAGGCTGCGTTAGAGAGCACTGATTGTTCTTTTCCCAGACAAACGCTGCTCTGTTCTGCAGCTTCTCTCATCTCTGCATGCGTCTTTCTCCTTCAGGGCGAGCAGCTCTTTCCCTGCACTGATGCGTTAAGATTTATTGGGCCATTTCCAGCTCTGCCACCCAAAGAAGGAGCAGCAGCTTCTAAGAGGCCTTCACAGATCCCAAAATGCAGAACGGAGGCCTGAGCACTTTCACTCAGCTAAACACAACACCCCTCTGTGCATCCGAGAAGGATGGAGCACTGAAGCGCCGTCAAACTCTCCGGATCTGGACTCGGGATGCCCGCGCAGCCTTTGGACACCTGCAGGGTCTGTGAATGTCCCCGTTATGAGGCTGGGCTTTAAGAACACTCATTCATCAGCCGTCCATGTCTTAGCTTCCATTTAGAGACAGATACCCTCTGAGGAAACAAAGCCCCAGCTGCCTCAAGTGGCAGACTTATGCACAACATCCAACATTGATGCAACACAGATTCATCAACCTTTAAACAGAACGCCCTGTCGGGTTTTCTGCTCTGTTCCCTCATGTATGCAGTCTTTATTCTCAGATTAAGAAACTTTGTGCTTCCTGTAGTTTATTATGCAAACACGAGAAGATCCAACCTTCTCATCCAGCTCTTAGAAAGAAAAGTAAAAACTAAACTTCCAACATTATTCCTAGAAATTCAGACTTGAGAGAGGGAGATGATGCAGCAGAAGAGGAAACGCGGTCGGAGACGACGTGGTTAAAAAATATCCCAGCGGTTTTTTCAGACAGTGAATAATCTAGGCGTGAAGAATTCTGATGTTATTAGCCCACTTTGGAGCTCCTTGTGACTCTTGGGAAGTCAGCAGTGGCTCTGACTGTGTGAAGGCCTGTAGGAAGAAACTCCTGAGCCGAGCAAACCAATTACACCCTTATCAAGACCGTGGAGCCGCACCGCGTCGGCTGTCACACCGCGTCTCAGGAGAGTCGGCGCTGACAGGCCCGGCGTGCGTGGAGGGGAGCTAAACCGTGCTATTAAGTATTGATTGTCCTTTATTAGAGAGGCACAGCAGCTAAAACAAAGCTCTGCCCTGATCAGCGCACCGAGCCGCTGAAGCATGTGACTCATGCGTGATTGTGTTAAAGCTGGGAGTCAGGCCTGCTTTTACTCCATGTCTCTCCCTCAGAGCGGGGGCAGCCTGCAGGACTGCTGCTGCTGCACATTCCTCTCTGGGCGGAAACACAGCCCATTAGCATCACATGCTAACAGAGAGGCCTGGACACGGTGCAGCGAGATCAACTCGAGTGTTTCCTTGAGAAACTCTGGAGCAAAAGTAAAAGATAGCCCCTTAAACCGGCAGGTTTGATTTATTAATGTGCACGATTATCATTACCTGAAATGAATAAAAAAACACTTTTTTCTTGATGTTAAAGGGTTAAAAACACGCCTCGCTTAGTGTTTAAAAACAGATTTTTAATGGATTAGCAGGAGTTTAGTTAGGTGTAATTTATAGGATGTGACGCCGACATGTTGAGAAATAATCGAGGCGTCCGTGTGAAAGTGTGTCGACAAGCCTGGACTGGATGTGACACGGCCCTGGATAATTACTGGGGAAGAGGATCAGCATAGCTGCACAATGGGCAAAGCATTAGCTAACTACTGTCTGTCAGCCTCAATAAACTTGAACTCTGCTCACAAAAGACGCTCCCACTGGACGGCCTCAGCCGGCACACTTTGCTAATTAAAGAGGTGAGACCAGCCGCTGCTGTCAGCGTCCACCGCGGCAGAAACGGACCCTGCTGTTGATATTAATGTTTATACTTTAAAGCCTGCAGAAGAAGCGAAGCAGAATACTTCCTGTAACGATCGGAGACCGTCTGATGGTTAAACTCCATTATTAATCTGAACGTTGCCGGTTTTAATGTCCTAAATCAGATGTTTTTAGCATCACAAAATGTGGATTTTTCTTTATACATCATTGAATAATTTCACTTTGTTGTTGTGCATTTTGTAAGTGCTGCAAAATCATTTTGGTAGAAATGTTTAGAAATTCCTGCTGCAAACGTTTTTAAATAATCCTGTAATGTGAAAGATGACAGAAATACACTTTGGCAATGGTTGCTCTCAGACTAGCCATTAGCCCATCAATCCTAAAGCAGGTAGGCTCCATTTCTTTGAGCACATGTCATTCAGGAAGCCATTTATAATGGATAAAACAGTAATTATAAACAAAAATACTCTAGATTTTGATTTGCAAGCCAAATCACTACAGCAATTATTAAAGAATTTAGTCTTAAATCAAATCTAGTCTGAAATGATTCAATAATAGAAACTTGACCATCTTGGTGCCAGTTAAAGACATCAGTGCCATAATGAGCGTTAATAAATGAGTTTAGATCGCGTCTGTTTTGATCAGTGACTTATAAATCACCTGTAAGTCAGGACTGACGAGTTCATTCGTCCTGCAGAGATTTGGTTTTTGTTTAATGCCATTTTTTAAAAATCCAGACGAGGAGGATGCTGTAACGTCTCCTCCACTCAGAGGCACTCAACTCAAAAACTTTGCAAAGTTATGAAACAGTAAATTCAGTCAGCGTGTGGGAGTGAAGAACCGGAGGAGGAGGAGGAGGAGGAGGCGAGCGGGACGAGGCAGACAAAGAGACGGGCCAAACTCATTGATCAGAAGTGAACGCCGTCTCTCCCTCGCTCTCTTTGTTCATCCGCTTCCATCGCTGCTGTTTAATAATCCAGAGGAGGCTTCCTGATGACTCAAAACTCTGCAACCCAGGAGCTCACGACCAGCTAACGAATTCACAGCATCACTCCAGCTCTCCGCTGTCCACCAGAGCCGCTCTGACGCAGACGAGCAGAGAGGGGAACAGATTTCTCTCTCTCCTGGAAGCAGGTGGAGTTCTTATGAAAACTATCTGCTTGTGTTTCCCCTCAGGACGTCTGCATGTTTTATCAAGTCTAAGACGACGTTTTAACATCAGTTTCAGAGCTGCAATTAAACTGGGGAACAAACGGAGAACACAGTAATGTGCAAAAGTCTTGAGTCATCTCGCCTTTCTTTTTATTTCGATTCTGAGGAACCAGACTTAGTCATTTTGATCAACATTCTTTAAGGTTTCTGGAGGTTTTTCAATGTCTTTGGCTGTTTTTCCACTCATTTTCATTTAAAAAAGTAGTTTTTTGTTTGTTTATCAAGTCAGTTAACTCTGATTTTTGAATCCTTCAGACATTAAATGTCTCCCAAATTAAATAAATTGACCTGGATTTGTGTGACTAAAGGGAAAATCAGCATAAAACACATTATAAATATGATCTTTATGGACATTTTTACCAACAGCTTGCCACAAATCGCTCAAACTTCTTTATTTATGAATAATACTAAAGAAATCTTGATCTGGTATTTAATATGGTGATTCCCTGATAACTACTGGCAGAAAAGGTCTGAAAGTAGATGAAGAACTGAAGGATGAATCTATTCCAAGTCTTTGATTAACTTCTGTTCATTATTCTTGAATACTAAACTTCAGATAGTGCTCATTTGTTGTTGTTTTTTTTATAGTTCTGACACTTGTTCTGGAAAAATGAGTGAAAAATCAGAGCTCAGCGATGGTAAATATAACTTTTTCACTCCAGCTGTTTTCTAGATTTATTTTTCCAGTCATTGATGCTCCAGGTGTGAGTCATCAGGTGGCGTCTGTGACTCAGCTGGCATCTCCCTTTATGCCCATAACAAATCACACAGCTTGTTTTGAACGTAAACACATAACATCCACTTTCATTCAAACTGTTAAGTCAGTATAAACTTTTAGCCAAAAAAAGAACAAAAAAGGTTCCATTTCCTTTTAAATAGGACAGAATAACAATACATCTTCATTTCTGGGAAGCAGGAGGAATCGGATATCTGGCGACATCTTTGGCGACACTTAAAAGATTATTTTCTGGCAATCAGCCCGTCAAACAATCAGTTGTTGTTTGAGCGGAAATCGTTCTGAATCAAATCCAGAGATGATCCCAAATGACTGAGACAGACTTCTGTCTCTGCAGAAATCAGGACAGACACCAGTTAAAAGAGCAACTATAAGGGGTTTTATATTAAAGTCAAAGCAAAACCTGGAAGTGTCTTCTGTAAGGACATGAAAAGACAAAGTAAAACATCTTTGTCTTGAATGAAAAATGTTTTTTTAAGAATTGTTGACAAATAAATTAATGATTGAAGCTTTTTTGTCATCCGAGCATTAAAACATTGCAGAGATTCTTTGATAAAAAAACAAACAATTTCTAAACAAATATTCTAATAATCAGACACCTGATTAGCAAATGATCATGAACTTTTAATGCATCAACTGCAAGGGTTTAATGGTCAGTGAGCAAACAGCTTTAAACCATAATGAGCTCCATCAGGAGAGACCACCTGACCAGGTGATGCTGAGTTCTCTGGGTCTGGTGTGGAGCCTTAATGATCAACAAACTAAAACTCTAAAACAGAGACTGTCTTTGTGTTGGTCTCAACACAGACGGACTCCAGCAGCTTAGAGGGTCTCCTGTAATCCTGACCCTAAAGTCCTTCAGGGTTAGGGGGTCGCTTCTAATCTGGACTCAGGTCAAACTGCTGACCCACACAGACAGACAGAATGAGGAGACAGGAGCCCTCTGCAGGACACACTCACTCACCACAACATGAGAGGTGACCTACAGATCACATCAGCAGACAAAACGTCTCAAAAGGCGCGTGCATCTCCACGAATGTATCCATGTCGCTGCTGCACGTGAATGCACACATTAAAGGGAGTGATGTTTACCAGGCCTCGGGTTGTGTTGTTCTGTGCAGCAGCAGCAGCAGCGACACACAACACATTAAATGCATGTCAAAATCCGGACAGAGAGGATGAGGTGATCAGGAGGACACACCTTCACATCCCTTATTTACCGAGCCTCGACCGAAACTGCTGAGCTGCAGTGTCCGGTATCACCAGCAGAGAGGTGGATCTCTGCACGCACGCACACACACACACACACACACACACACACACACACACACACGCACAAACCCAATAACGCACACGCACTGTACCTGAGGAATTCTTGCAGGCAGGTGTCACAGAACCGGTGTCCACAGGTGGACACCTGGACCGGCTCCCGCATGGCCTTGCTGCAGAGCGGACACTGGAAGCGCCTCTTGGGTTTCTCCAGGAACTTGTAATCGAAGCCGGGCATGTCTGCGGCTCCTGTCGCGCCTCTCGGGCCTGAAATCGGCTGCAGGTTTCAGGTACAGACGTCCCCCCTCGGTTCCCCCCCTCCTCCTCCTCTTCCTCCTCCCCCTCCTCCTCCTCCTCCTCCTGTGTGACTGCGCTGCCGTTTAAGCCGATGAGGAGTTCATATCACGTCCTCCCCTCCGTCACACACCGACCGACCGGGCTGTTTGAGGAGGCGACTCCTCCGCTGCTGCTCCTCGGGGCCGACAGACCGCTGCGGGACCGATCCTCCCTCCGCTGGGCTCGTTTAGACTGTGGCTGCAGGCTGACGGACTGAGCACAATGTAAAACCCACCGTCTGTTTAGGTGCACGGAGCCCCGCCCCCTCCTCCTCCTCTTCCTCCTCCTCCAAGCAGGAGGAGTTACGGAGCTGAAACGCTCCTTTCACACCATTTCCTCTCTCTGATCTCCCTTTATGGATCTTTAATTAGGCTTTTGTTCTGGTTCTGGGGTCTCTAATGAGATATGCATGTTATAGATGCTCACATGGGATATTTGATATTTATTTATCTGATGAAGGTTCTATAAGTGTGCACATAAAGTGTCAAAAAAAGGGGGGGGGGGAATGCAGGTAATGAAGAGGGTTTAGTTAAAAACATCTGATAAATAAAACCATCTGAGGGCTACAGAGGGACACACGCGCCCTCTAGTGGCGGAGAGCAGCATAGACAGGACTAATGTTTGGGTTTTATGTTAAAATAATGCACAAAAACACATGATATCTGCATTCACACTTTTATTAAAAATATAAAAACACACCAGGACAGTAATAAGATCAGTGGCAGTGAGGCGCACGTCATCCACACATCTGGATTATTTTTCACCTGCTGCATTGCCACCGGATTACATCACCATTACATCATCAGAAAGGACAACAATGACAGCAGGACCATGTCCTCAAAAAGGTGTCTGGAAGGAAAGAAAACAACTCCCCACTCAGGAGAAACACACAGCAAATAAAAATAAATTCACCCTTAATACAACAGCTATGAAAACAATATATCAAAAAACTGACTATGACCAGTTACTTAGATGGATTTTACTTATAGGTTTCCAGTCGTGACAGTGATCAGGCATGTTCCTCTGTCTGCGTCGAGCAAACCCAACGCCAGGTGCAGCACAGACGTGTATTTTTTTACGCTGATGTGTACTTTGTTACACCTGTGAGCATCAGTCTCGTCACATTATGTTTAAAAGAGAACATAAAAATGCCCGTGCACTACAAACTATACACTACCAGCAGTGCTGGGAAGTCGAATCTGTAGAATCTTTGTACTTAAGTTTGCCTTTTATTTTAAATATAGCTCTTTGCCCTTCAGCTCCACTTTAGAGAAAAACATCATGGAGTTCGTATTGCATTTATTCAGCAGCTTAACCCACTAATTAATTTACACAAAATTAACTTAATCAAATCAATAATTCATTCTCATATATAGAAGTAGGCTAAAGCATAAAAATATACACATTAATTCAACTGAAGCATAAAAGAGCTGTTAAAAAGGATTCATCAGTGTAATGAATATTACTCTAACGACCCAGTTTTGCTCGTGTGAGTTTCTACACTTTAACGAAACGATCAGGTCCTATCTGTTATTCTGAGGCAGCTATAAGGAGCAGCTTACTATCACTGATTGTTTTTGCTTCCTTTATCTTGTCTCTAATTAGATTTGTTGAGTGAAGATCCTTCTGTCCTAGAAACAGAAACGCGCTGCACTTAAATGACGTGAAGGTCCATTCTGATATTACAGCTGTAGATATGTTGCTGTAATCTGTGGTAACCTCCTGTTTACACAACATATAGGATCATTTCTGTTACATTACACAGCTAAAACACAAAGCTGTCTGACACCTAATCACCATCTTCTGAGTCCAAAGTGTGAAAATCATCTGTTCAGTTCCTCAGAGACTCCTACAATGGAATGAAAACAGTGCTGCTGAAAGCGTGTTATTTACTGCTCACTACAGCCTGAATGGCTGTTTGCTCTACAGAGCAGTGAATGACTGAACAAAGAGGGGGTTCAGCTACAGTCCAGCCTCACACCCCCTCGTTATCGGGTCTGAACACGGCTGTGTTCCTTGACTAATCCAATAGAGCATGAAGTGACCACTAAGATGAATGTGCTGGCGTCATCTGACTGAAGAACGCTCAAGTGGCTTCATTCTTTGTGTCTCGTTCACCAGTCTCAACAAAACTAAAACCTGTTTGACTTTCACTGGCTTTTCAGGGTTTAGCGAGCGAGCGCTGCACATGAAGGACAATAGCTCACCACATGACAGCTGCCTAATGACCTCCTATAATCCGGCTTCAGTATCAGTGCTGCAGCATTCCTTTTAGCATCTCTGTTGAGAAATACACCTGCTGCTTCAGACAGGTTGTGACCTTCTGTGTGTTATCAGCCCACCTACTGAAATAAACATTCACCCAGAGGAGAAATAGACCAAATAGAGAGGAGGGCTGAGAGAGTCTGCAGAATGAAAGGGAATCATTTGGCTGTGGAGCACATTGGTTTCTGGGAGGAAGATGTCCTCCTCATCAAGCTCCCGCTGGGCTTCACAAGGGCAGCTCATGGGGGAAAGTTTTCAGCGCAGAATCATCTCGGAACAGACTCCTCGAACAGAGCTGGAACAAAGGAGGAGCAGAAAACAAAAGGAACGTAAAAATACTGATGGAATTTAACGTGTAAACGCTGAATAACACGTTTATATTGAACAGAAATTCACTTGATCATGACATTTGTAAAACCAAACAATCCTCTAAGAGCTTCATCCATTCAGTCATTTGTCATGAGCTAAAACAGCTGAATTATCCCTTTAAACAGAGCTCCCTGGAAGAGATCTGATAATAAAATGTGTAAAAGTGACCTGGACTGACTACGATCAGCTGAAATACGCACATTAGACCAAGTAACCACTTAGTCTATTAAAGGGATGCAGTCAGTGTAAAAACCCACTATGGACCTGTTGTATTATATGAACCTGTTTGTTTACGTCCCTCTTTTCTTTTCTGTCTATGAAAGAATGAACAGTTTCATGGTTTTCTACCTCATTTTAAAATGTCCAGGAGTTACAGCTGCAGTTTTCTAATCACAAAAAAATGTGTTCCTTCTTCTAAAACATTCTACATCTGCAAAATAGATTACATTTCTAAATAATTCTCTTCTGGTTTTGCATATTAATAAAACTTAAATTAATCACATTCTGTCTTTTTAAATGCAAATAAGAATCAGATTTTCTTTTCCAGCCATCAAAAGCTTCCCTAATTTAAAAAAAAAAAAAAATTTAAACAGAAAGCGTGAATCCAAAATGAATGAGTTTCATAAAATAGTCTCATAAAACATTTACAAAGATTTTTTGATTTGGTGTGAATCTTATTTTTTTACATGCATTTCTTTAGTTTGCCATCTTTGTTTGTGTGTTTCCTGGTTTGTGTTGATGCTGATTGGGGAAAACTGAAGGGTGTGTCATTATATGAACAAATATCTACAGAAGAAGGAAAAACAAACAAAAGCTCCAGAGAAATTCTGCACCATCAGTGCTTTTAGGATGCAGGTAGGAATGTTCTGATTAAGTGACCTGGTAAAATACATCATGCCTTCGGTCACTGCTGGGTTTTAAACTCACAAAAATGACTTCATTCATATTTTCACCCCAAAACAACAACAACAATAACCCCCCCCCCCCACATGCAGTATCTCTGCAGGCATCAGCAGAGGCTCCTATCAGGTTCAGCCTGCTTTTCATTTGGGGATTAGTTCGATTTCACCACATCTCAGCATCTCACAGTGTTTGTTAACAGAGGGTAATAAGCAAAATATTACGTTTCACTGCCAGCAGAGTGTTGCCATGACAACAAGCCACCGATGTCACCATGAACGGGTGACTCTCGTCGAGCTGCACAGGCTTTGGTACCCCACAATCCTCCTCTTTTCTTCCGAGGCGGCCGCGAGCCCCCTTTCCCCACGTGTACACCTCCCCTTCTGCGAAAAATGGAAGAAGAAGAAGCTGGTCACCAAATTCAGAGCAAGACCCCCAAGAGGCATTAATCCACACAAATCTTCAACTGACAGCTCTGTCTCTCCTGCAGCGGCGGAATAATGGCTCAATCTGTAGTTTGTCTGAGCTGAACAAAGGATTTCTTTTACAAAGAAAAGCCACAGGCACTGTTGTTTTCTCCCCAGGGAGCCAATTGCTGATACAATACAACATTTTACCATTTCCACTCAACTTTGAGGACAAAACCCACACACTTACAGAAAGTCAGCACAAAGAAGCGTACATCTGTCATCCATCTGAAGGCCCACATGTTCTAAAGGACCATAGTAGTTTATCCTATTAGCTTAAGACAAAACGCACCAGATGTCCCATGGAGACACCTTTTACTGACACTCAAGGAGATGGGATAGACTCATTTTAGTGAAACAACTTGGTTTTAGTTTTGTTCACGTATGTATTTAGAGACTTTTCATTTAAAGAAAATTCAGGGATTTTTTAAAAAATCCAGGATTACACTTTAATTTTCAATGAGAAGTGTTTATAGGTACAACAACAACTTACGGAAGCTGCAAGTTTCGTGTGTATTTACGAGAGTTTATTCATTGAGAGTTAAAAATAAAAGTAGCACAGTCATCTCACTTCAACGGCAGAAATGCAAACTCTCCTTGGTGTTTCTGATTTGCAGCCACAGCCCTTTTGATTGGGAGTTACATCACATTAGTAGCAGCCATGATAACAAAAACACTCAAAATAAATAGACTGAGACCAGAGGTAAATGAAAAGTAAACCAGACGAAGTCTTCTCAGA
Source organism: Callopanchax toddi (assembly GCA_006937965.1). Taxonomy (NCBI): domain Eukaryota; kingdom Metazoa; phylum Chordata; class Actinopteri; order Cyprinodontiformes; family Nothobranchiidae; genus Callopanchax; species Callopanchax toddi. Next base: position 3,985,140 of record SSNR01000003.1, on the reverse strand, counting down.
GGTAATCCCACCTTTGTGTTTTCAGACTCTTAAAATAACAATCTGAGTCTGCCAATTACAAACGTGAGCATTTAAGTGAGTATTGCAAACTTTGCCACATATTTTTACTGTTATAATAAATTACAGCTGCTTAGTGGTCGTCAGTCGAAGCATTCTTCCACCTCAAGAGGCTTAATGCCCTAAATTATGAATAAATAATGCCTGGAAGAAAATATAAAGTGTTTGGACAAAGTTTTCTTCTATATTAGATGTAATATTTTTATGAACACCACCACATCTGTCCAGGTGTGCAGTAGCTGTACCTGTAACTCACCTGATCCAATAGCCAAGGTGAAGGCGTCGCCACAAGCAGCCATGGTGATGCCCTGCAGACCCTGTACCGGGTAGGGAACCCGGCTGCTCCGCCGCGAGCTGCAGCCCATCTGGCCGTGCTGATTGCTGCCAAACGTAAAACACTGACCTCCTTCTGGATAATAAAAAATACAGACATGACAAACAAATAAACAAGACTTATTATATATGACAATAAAGCAGTTTTACTTTTTGTATCGGGTGTTTCCCAACATTCTTTTAATTTTGTGTCCCATAATAAAGGCAAAACTTACAAACTACCGTGAATAATCTGAATTTTCTTGACCTGTAACAGCTACAGAATGCGCCGTTCCGATGTCGGTGTAAACAATCCTCTCAGTGTTGAGCGGAGCTGATTGGACCGGAGTGTAAGAATGAACTTCTTCCACTTGACTCAAAGGGTTCGGCTCCTCTCCTGCTGTAATCTTATCCAGGCCAAGCTTGTTAAACCTGACGGAAGCAAAATGCAAGAACTCTGACATTCAAACCTTTTCATTTAACTTTCTAAACATTCCTTCTGTAGATTTAAATGGCCAGGAATACATTAATTAAACTTATTTCTATGAATGTATAAAACCAGTGTCTTTTAGACAGTTGAACTGTATTTACTGCTGCCTACCAACACACAGATCTACATCCTTTCTGGAATGGAAGAGATTAACACTCCGCCGTGTCATTTCTGAAGAATGCTGTCCCACTGGTGTGTTTCTGCACACTGAGGCTTTTTGTAAACCTCTTATCCTCACATACCTGTATATAGTTTAAACTAGAGATAAAAAAAAAACATGAAGTATCAGAGTCTTTTGTTTAAACATAAATAAACTCATCCTTATCTCATGGTAGTCATTATTTTGGGTTAAGCAACAGAATAATTACCTGTTGCTTCCACATGCCACAATGTTGCCCTGAGTGCTGATAATCATGGAGCAGTCAACGCCGCACACCACCCTCTGGGCCTCAAAATCTGCAGGTAAACACACCTGCTGTGGACAGTTCTGGGTGTTCTGGGTCCCTAACCCGAGGCGACCTGCCAGACAGAAACCCAGCAATCAAGCAGCGTGTTTAGAGGCTGTCATAAATCAATGGTGCACAAACAAGCAACAAAAAACACAACCAAGATAGTCAGGAAACATTTGCTTCACCGTTGTCTCCTCTTCCCCAAGCAAATACTTCTCGTTCATTGGTCACAGCGAGGACGTGGGAAGCTCCACAGGACACCTGAACCAGCTCATAGCCGAGGAGAGCCTCCACGATCTTGGGCTGCAAACAGAGAGAGAGAAAGAAATGTCAACAGCTGTGTTAGACTGCGTTAGCTTTACATGGATGTCGCTATAAATTATCAGCAGGAACCTGCTTTTACGCACGTCTTTTCCAGTGAAGGCCCATACCTGTGTTACATCATTAAAGTTCCCGTGTCCCAGACAGCCGTTGCTCCCACTTCCAAATGTCATGATAATGCCCCTGTCTGCAACGTAATAATAGAAACAGGAGATTCATGGGGCTATATGTTGATGAGTCTAGGTGTATTGTTGAGCAGATCAACAGAACGCTTCTAATCCCCAGGAAAACGCTAATCTGTGTCAGTACAGTGAAAAGTGACGACAGAAAGGCAACTGAGCTGAGAGGAAGGGGTTTTAATCCCATGTTATCTGCTTTGCAAACGCCGGACAGGCTGACTTCAACCTCCTACATCGAGCCGAGTAACAGCACATCTTATTTTCAGCTCAAGAAAAACGGCACTTCTAAACTGCCAGACGAGCACAGGAAGTTTTTCTTCAGGATTTACTTCATCAGGAAAAGGAAAGCAAAACAAACATTGATTTCCTTTAGCTGGAACGAGTTGCTTATTAGAAGGGGAATGGCTCACTAACCTGTCATGCAGGTGGTAAAGAGGTCACCGCAGGACACGGATTTGATGGTGACACCAGACTGACCCTCGAGGAAGCGAGAAACAAACGGCATCTGTTCCATCGCACCAGGAAGACTGGACTCACCAGACACCACCGACGGCGCCTGTGACCATAAATTATTACAAACATGATAAAAGAAGAATCCCCCCTCTGAACATCTTCAACATGCAATATTCAGTCCTATCTCAGCTCAGATTTGCAAATTAACCAAACATGTAGGACAGGAGAATCCACCAGCTCTGAAGCAACAGTAGCTGTTCTACCACTGAGCTGATTTTCCTTTACGATTTATCACCTCAGGAAACTATTAGAATAAAAATGATTTAAAGTTCAAACAGACCTCCCACGTAATCAGACGGCCGGATTTGGTGACTCCCATCTTCTGAGTGCGGCCAAGAGACACCTGGAGCACTTCAGTGTTGAGCATCGGCAGCCGGAGAGGCGAGGTGATGCCACTTCCCCACGTATACACCAGGGACAGCGGGACGGAGTGCACCTTTCCTGGCCCTAAACCAACTGATTCAGCTGTTGCAGTTAAAGCCAAAGTCAGTGTGGTGCAGGTTGTCTGTTTATAGTCCAACAGTAGTGTTTGCTTTACCTCTGGACCTGTTGATAGGAACTCTCCCTCCTGGTCTGCCTTGAGGACCAGTTTGTACAGTAGACAGTGGTTTCTCAATCCTGGATAAAAAAAATGTGTATGTCTGAATCTGAAATGAATGCAAAATGGATTAATTATGATTATTTGCTCATTAGGTCAAACCTGCGCATTTTCACGCTGCCTATATCAGTGTAGAGATTCAGCAGAGGCCTGATACAGATGGGTAAAGCCATGATTTCATTGAGCTCAGGCCGTTTGGACGGATCCAGATTGAGCATGTTGAGGATGAGCTGCCGGAGTTCTGGGCTGTACCGGTCTGAGATTGGAGCAAAGGTTCCACTCATGATCTTCAGAACGAGGGCAGGTAGATTCTGAAAGATGGCAATAATAAACATTGCTGCTGCATGAAAAAAAAAAGGGTCGATGATCGTTTCTCAAACTCGCTGCCAAAGGAATAAGATTTTTACTGGGAAGCCACTTTAGACCTATGGGTGAAAACAGATCTGAACATAAACGCAAAAATAAGAATCCAACTGATTTGTGTAGAAAAACATCCTATGAATGTGTTTCACGATTTTATATAAAACAACTTGCATTCTTTGCTTGAAATATTCCCAGAAATATATAAAGCATTACTGTATTAGTTAAAACAGAAGCAGAATTTTAAACACCCTCCAAAAAAAAAAAAAAACCAGAATTGTTGTAAAGAAGAGTTTTTAGTACAGCTGCTTCGAAGGCTCTCTTGAGGCTCGCCAGCTCGTAGAGCACGCAGCCCAAAGCCCAGATGTCACTCTTCTGGTTATACGGTTTTCCTTCACACAGCTCTGGAGAGATGTAGCACGGAGTCCCAACCACCTGCACAGTGAACGCAGCAGCTATTAGTTCATGCTAACACACTCCGAGTCATTACTTGTTTAAAGGCGCCAAAGCAAAAACAAATCACCGTGTAAGCTTTGCTCTTGCTCACGAGGATCTTAGAGATGCCAAAGTCACCGATTTTGACGATCATCTGGTGTTTGTCGAGAAGAATGTTTTGAGTCTTGAGGTCACGGTGCAGGATGAGTTTGTTGTGCACGTGATACAGAGCGAGCAAGATCTGCACAAAGAAGTGAAGGATGGTGTCCTCGTCCAGGAGGGAGTTACAGCGTTTCCGGATGTACTCAGCCAGAGTCCCACATGCAGGAGGAAAACACAGAATATGGACATAAAAACAAAGAGCCAATAAAATCATAACAATATAGAAGTAACTGGGTTGGGTGAGATGAGGACATCAAAACTAGCTGTCAGTGGATTTACTAGGTTCTAAAACAGCAAGAGTTTTTGCTGCATAAGTGAAACAAGATCCAGAAAAAAACATTTGATCTTGTAAATAATTCAGATTCATCTCTTTATGTTCTGCAGTGATGCAGATAGTCTCAGACCTTTTTGATCTCAGGCTTTTAATCAGCTTCAAGGTCTGAACTTTAAAATAAACTCAACTTTTCAGCAGTTATTTACATTCCTACTGGGAAGAAAAACACTTTCAAAATAACATAAAACGCCTTCTTAATGCATCAGTTTTCTGCTTAAATTTAATGTATTTTTATTTATAAGGTAATAACTACAACTACAAAATAAGTAAGAGTGATACGACACAATGATAATGTGGTTTAGGTTTATCATATGTTTGCTTTAGACCATTAAATGCAGGTCGTAGTAATTTGTAGCAATTCTATCTGCAAATCAAATCCCTTATTTGATCAGAGAGATATCAAATTTTACTTCTAAACAGAGACTTGAGATGATCTTTGTCTGAAACGTACAGAAGGCTTAAGCATCTAATCTGATGATTATGGACAGTTTTGGTCTCAGAGAGGGTGATCTACATATTTCATCTTATTAGACAGTCCCACTCAACACCATCTTCACTCAGACTGAGATGTAAAGATGCTCTTAAGTGGTCCTTCTAGGCCTGGTGTGTGAAAGAGGAAGGTATGGAGCTTTATAACACTAAAGCACGGGAAATGTAAACTGCTCTACGATGAACAAAAGGAGGTCATGTAATGAGATATGACTGTCAGCTAACCTGGAGCATACTCCATTGCTATCATGAGAGCCTTGTCTTCCAGGAAGTTTTCATAGTACTCTATGATATTTGGATGGTTGAGCAGTTTGAGCACTTGACACTCGTTCTGGGCTGCCAGACGTTCGTCTCGTGACATCTGCTCGACTGGGATCTCCTTCAGGATGACTAAGGCCCCGTCGCTGCGCCTGCGGCACAAGTGAACAATCCTGACAGACCAGGAGAGAGAGGGAGAAAAAAAAAAAGACATATTTTCTTGAAAGCAAAGAACAGCTAGATGATTTGTGGCGGTTTAGTTTGGTGATGTGAACCTAAAGAACACAGGGATTAACTGTTACAAGCAGAGTGACATTACATACTGTCTAAGATGAACAAACAGAAACAGTACCATGTAAAATAGATTGAATTACATTTATATATTTATAAGTAAAAACTCAACCTAATTCTAAATATAATCAAAAAAAATACAAGGAAATCATGAGATTGCATAGTATGTATATGAAAATACGTTAATTCCTCTGTCAAAGTTTAAAAAGTACAATTAAAATAAGGTAACTCAGTTTGCACAACACAGTTCAAGTGTGCAGATTAATAACTGATCAGCACAGTTCTGCCATAAAAAGACCTTTAACACTAAACTCAACTGTATTTTAACCCTTTAACTTCACACCAATATATTTTTGCTCTCATTTGGTGCAATAAGGGTTATGATATAATGTAAATGTCATGTCCCGCCCCTTTTGTATTCAGTTGTGCCTGTCTGTTTTCCATGTTCCTCCTCCTGTGTCCCGCACTAATCCTACACAGGTGTGTCTCGTCTCCCTTATCACCTCCCTCCCTCCGTGTGCTGTTTAGTTCAGTCACTCCGGTCAGTTCCTCATGTTGAGGTCTGTCCAGCCGGCAATAAAGCTGTTTTTGGATCACCATGTGTTTCCTGCCTCCTGCACCTGGGTCTTGCATTTACCTGACCTTAACAGTAAATTAGTAAAAATATCAAAATGCTAATATTAATATGGTAATAATAAAGAACAATAATGATATTTAAGTTTCTACTAAAAAATCTCCGTATTTTTTTTTAGAATTATTTTAGTTTAGTAGTTTTTTTTAGTTAAGTTCAGTGCATGTTTCAACACAATAAATACAGTAATAATTACTCTATTAAGTTGCTGACTAGCCAGTAAAGCGATTAATAGCATATTTAATGTCATGATCTATGCCCCCTTGGTTCCCTCAGCTCCCTTGTCACTCTGCACACCTGCTCCTTGTTCAGTTGAGCCATCCACCTGTTCGGCACTCCACTAATCACTTGGTTCCTGACTACATACACTGCTCCAGTTCACACAGTCCCTGTTAGATCCTTCTATTTTAGCCATCAACCCTGCATTCCTGCTTGCCAGTAAGTCCTGGCATCCTGTTGGAAATCATGTAATTTTATTTGCCTGTCATCCTGGTTCTTTATTTCATTAAGCATTTTGAGTTCACCTGCCTCCTGCTGCTGCTTCACCTGCACCTTGGGTCAAACCCTAATCAAAACATGACGTTTAAGCTTAAGGATTCAAGTGAAATTCAAAGTCCTGAATAGAACAAAACAAAGCATAACAACAGTCATAGTAAAAATGGTCATAAGGACTCAAAATATATGGAAAACAGACATAATAAAAAACGTAATTCGTAAAAATAACAAGTGTATTGAACTTGTATAAAATATAGGCAAAATGTTACCAGTGTCAAATTCTAAATAAAGGCTTTTTCAAGCAGGTTGTTTTAAAAGCAGGAAGTGAATCTGGGTCCAACCCCCTGTTAGGATGCTGTAAAGCCAAAAAGAGAAAGATGTTCCATTTTTGCAGCTCCTGACAGAACTCTCTCTTTGGCATTCTGGATCAACTGAAGAGTTTTAGGAAAACGAGTTGGACATGCAGCTAAAGCAGCAATGCATCCAGCAAGTCTGCAAGTTACAAAAGCATATCAGATTTTTTTTGTGTCACTTCACACAAAGTGCTCCTTATTTTTGAGATATTTGTGCAGAAAGAAGTTATCCCTGAATACAGTTGTAAAGTGTGAGCTAAAAGACGAGTATTGGTCAAAAAAAGATTAAAGTCTAAAGTAACTTTTTGATCAAAAAGTCCAGGTCTTAATGTCCTTGAGACAAGCCCCTAATAAGAATCATCTGATAAATAGAGCAGGAAGACACTGACACTGTGACAATTTATGTTGTAAATCCTAATAACGGGGAATTGTAAAGTAAAAACAACTCTTGAAGCCCCTTTCAGTTATTTTTCCCTGCAAGAAGCTAGACTTCCATCTAAAAGCTAGACATTTTAAATTTAATCACAGTTTAAACTTATTGGACCCCTGCCCTATTAGCATATTTTACTACATGCTAAAACGTGATGTACTCAATGCATATCGCTCACTAAAAATCATCTGGAACCTTTTCGAAGTCAATTTTTAGCATAGCAAGCATGCTTTCTTCTGTTTATTTATCTTTAGTCCTTTACTTTTGGGGTAGTGGATTAAGCCACAATAACATTTCGGAATCAGGAAAGCGTTGTCATTAAGCTCCACCTCGGTTTGTGAGGCCTTCAGATGACTTTGTATGTCTCCGTCCTCTCTCCGCCTTGTTTTCAGCTACATTCCGTTACACTTTAAAGGGGAAAAAACACAAGTTTGACGAAGTTTTACCTTCACTAATAAACTCCTAACAGCGCCACGTTTTCAAATAAACCAAGGTGTCAAACACGAAACAGCTCCAAAGAGTGTAAAAGCAGATTTTACCCGAAAGCTCCTCTCCCAACAACTTTGATTTTCTCATACTTCTCCATCGCTGCTGCGCCGAAAAGGTTCCGCCGTTTCCAGGCAACCAAGCTTAGCGCTACGGTAAAGAACGAGGGACAAAAAGGTCAAAAAGAGTACTCCGATGAAAAAAGCTATTTTTTATCTGGACAGAGACAGATTTAGCACAATAAATCAACCAGAAGGGCTTCCTTATGTAACTCTCCTTTTGTGTTTTGACAAAAGAAAATATAAACATGAACGAATTCACTGAATTATCAGTTGCAACTAATGTCTGGCAGTATTTCTGATTTTGACCACAAATAAACTATAAACCAGTTGTCCTACTACACCATAGTTTTAAAGCAGAGCAAAACAAGTATAATCCTTTAAGTTTGATTGGTTCTGCAGTGTACTATTTCTGATTCTGTGAAATGACATTTATTTTTAGGTAAGAAAATCACTTCTTAGCTTTCTCTAATTTTTTGCTCAGTTATAAGCTGACTCATTAACAGCTTTAATCACTTCAGTTGAATTAATTTAACCTAAACTGTGCAGTCAATAAAATGCATGATTAACAGCATTTACTAACGTGCCTAGTCTCCTTAGGGGGCTTTTTGCAGGTTCATGCAATCGAAAACATTTCATTTTACTGAAAAGTGAAAAACATTTCAGGCATTTGTTTCAGTTTTTCTTTGCACTTGTACAAATTCTTTCTGTAAAATGTGCAAATTTTCAGTTCAGTGCAAACAATTAAAGTGCAGAAAATATGAGAAACCACCGTATAAATGCAGCTCCTCAAGCTTGAACTTTAGCTGCTGCAGTCCTACTTCCAGACACCTGATGATTATGAAGCGCCTTCCTGTTGTCTGCGATAAGCAGGAAGGGGTCTGCATGACTACTGTTTCCCCTTTCTGCCATGATGGGATAATAAATGCTTTGTGCAGTGACAAAGCCTACTCTGTGTGGTGAAGTACATACTTCCACTATCATCATCAATCTGAAATAATGATATATCACCAGAAGCAGTCGTCTTCATGTAATTGAACCTTTCTTTTACATTTTTAAAGGGTGAGATGGATGGGAGTTAGGTTAGTTGCTGCTCTGACAATGATCTGCTCTTTCTCAGGGATATAATGTCACAACAAAGCAGCTCTTCACTGGGCCTTGAGGTCTGCGTGACACTTCTCAGACCAGCTTAGTAACATATTTGACCCTAAGTCAGCAGCATATCTGTCTCACACTCCAGGAATGCGTTGAGTGGGACCAGTGAAACTGAGGCTGATCTTCAGGTATGAACCAGCACCTGAAGAGTTTTATCTTTTTAATCTCTGGAGATTTTTGATGACTTATGACAGGAAGTTGTGGGTGAAGCTCCTTTTAGAGGTGGCTTTAAAGCTTTAAACAAAAGAAAAAGTGATGTCAAAATGATATGAGCAAATGGTGAAATAATATTATACCTTTATGGGGAAATATGGTAAAACAAAAGCAGGTTTTTGTTAGATTTTAACACACAATGGATATTAAATTGATCTTCAACCATAAAGATTAAGGCCAACCAATAAAGTGATGAAAAGCTTGTTTAATGACTTTGTTGTTTTTTTATTTATCAGATAATTAGAGTAAATTGTATGACTGTATTTCTTCATTGCAAAAGGCCTTTCAACGTATTAAATTTGTGGTTAAACTAAAAATTGTCAGCCTATAAATCACACCAGATACCACACACAATCTGTTTTTTTTATCTATTGTTGTAAAGAAGAAAATATCTGTCACTACTTAAACTTAGAATTTATGTCTGACAGGTGGGAAATATTTAAATAGTCAAGAATCTGTTTTAACAAAAAGATTAATTTGAATAAATGGTAAAAGAAAAAAATCTTAATATTCTTCAAGGTAAGAATTTAACTGATCAGATAGATTCTTACTTTTCATACTTGTTAAAAAATTAATTAGCAATTATTGTTTTCCTGTAGTAAATTAATTTAATTGCTAACAGATAGACTAGAGTTCTAATAAAGAAATACTAAAGTGTTTGTTCTTGTTTTTTTAGTTGAGGAATATCGATAAACTGATCTCTATCATTTCTAACACTGAGATGGAAATGATGCTTTTATTTCATCCTGTATTGATTATCACAGTTCACTGTTTACCTGCCAAAACTCATTGGATCACCTGCAGCTTGTCCAAAATGCAGCTGCTAAACTTCAGTCCTCTAAGCGCTCCCAATTCAAACTTTTACTGGTCTCCTGCAGGAAATGCTCCTTCATATGAACTTTTACACCCGTACATCACCACCAGGTCTCTGAGGTGGACTGTCCCAAAATCTAGATTGGTTTCAAAAATCTGATTTTTTTTTTTTTCTGAAGAAAGATGAGCATTCTCAGCATCAAATGACAACAAAAACAATTTGCTAAGTAAAACACCAAATGGCCTTTAAAACATAAGGACAAACTCTTTAAAAATGTCTCATGTGGGTTTAAAGCTGGCTGAGTGTATAAAGGCACCAAAAACCATCAGAGCTTTTCATGTTTGACCACAGTGAATATTTAGGATACTGAAGACTAAAACAGACAAATACTCTCAACCTCACAGAAAACTTTAAATCACTTTCAAGTCATTTCTATATCTAGTTTTGCACCAATGTGTTTATTCATCTGTTTGCTGCTGCCAGTAACAGTGACATTTCTTGCATTTTTTAAAAAATGTGTTGATGTGTTTGAACATTCATTACGATGCACACACTGGAAACCAAATAACCCCTTGTTTTTCTATTTATTAACAACAGTGTCTCAGTAGCCCTCAGGGAAAAGAAACCCACTGAAAGATCAATATAACTACAAGCCTAAACAAATCAAATGAAACACCGTTTCAAGGCCTTTAACCTTTTGCACCGGCTGTCCTTTAAAAACGAAACGCTATGATGAATTGCAGGTTTCTGATGTTTTATAAAGACAAAGAGAGCGAAAGTCTTTCATCATCTGTCACCACAACAGAAATAACCACAGTGAGGCAACCAGGAAACACAATCAGCAGCATAGAGTTACACTCTGAGAGCCTGTGTATTAATTACACTCCAAGTCTCAGCTTTCATGATTGAAATTTCATACTGAAATGTTATGAATGCTGACTGCGGTTTGTGTTACGTATTACTTCGAGTCAATGAGAAACATTGTGCTTTGGCTGCCTTGGAATCACTTACAGAAAAACCACAAGGAATTTTCTAGCATGCCTCTTCCAGAAGGGAGCCTTTACATTTTCTGGAGACGTGCGCCCTCTGGCGGTGAGATGCGGAACCGACGCAAACAGACACCATTAATTCCTCTGGTGAATTTAGGCTGCCATCTAGTGGTGACGTTTTAGAATTATCTATCTATCTATCTATCTATCTATCTATCTATCTATCTATCTATCTATCTATCTATCTATCTATCTATCTATCTATCTATCTATCTATCTATCTATCTATCTATCTATCTATCTATCTATCTATTATCTATCTATCTATCTATCTATCTATTATCTATCTATCTATCTATCTATCTATCTATCTATCTATTATCTATCTATCTATCTATCTATCTATCTATCTATTATCTATCTATCTATTATCTATCTATCTATTATCTATCTATCTATCTATCTATCTATCTATCTATTATCTATCTATCTATCTATCTATCTATCTATCTATCTATCTATCTATCTATCTATCTATCCATCTATCTATTATCTATCTATCTATCTATCTATCTATCTATCTATCTATTATCTATCTATCTATCTATCTATCTATCTATCTATCTATCTATCTATCTATCTATCTATCTATCTATCTATCTATTATCTATCTATCTATCTATCTATTATCTATCTATCTATCTATCTATCTATCTATCTATCTATCTATCTATCTATCTATCTATCTATCTATCTATCTATGTATCTATCTATCTATCTATCTATCTATCTATCTATCTATCACAAATAACACAAATTTGAAACCATTTAATTAAAAATAACAATAAAAATATTTATGAGTGGCAAGACCTCATAATTATTTCCTAATCTTTGAGAAATAATATTTATGATGATTTAACACAAAATATAAATAAAAACCAAACATTTTATCAGTGACTGCCGCCTACAGGTAGCTGTATTTATTACAGTTTTCTCAATAGCTTTGGCGCGTTTCTCACAACAGAATTAAAGTTTTGACCACTGTTAAGACATTTCTCAAAAACAATTAGTGCAAACTGCAAAACATGGTAGATAACCTGCAAAAGCAAGTCACTTCCTCAAAATGGGAAGTTCTTGCTTCAAAAGCAAGTTTCTTAATCAAAGTTGATCATTTGTTCTTCAAAAGCAAGTATTTATGTCAATGTAAGTGTCAGTGTTCTGACACCAGCATCGTATAAACAACAGTCACATGGTTTAGTCATGTTTTCATTGAGACAGATGACTCTGGAAGTGCTGCCCAGTGTAAAGTCCAGACAGCATTACAGACCAAGCATGGCCTTTAGAAAACTAGAAGTAAAAGAAAGATCAAGACACTGAATATACACTTTACTTTATAATGTATTTTTACAACTTTTTACAGCATTGTGCAACTGAAAGAAAAACATTTACAAAAAACAAACTCCCTTTGTCTCAGTAAACCAGACTGTAGTAGTTTAGAAACTGAAGATCCTGTAAACCAGACGGTGCTGCAGATCAGTCATGGACATCTAGACGCTCCGTCTGTCTGGACACATATTTCCATCTACATCACAGCGAATGTCAGCTCTGTCAATGCACAGAGGAAAGTTTCTTCTAGAGTGCTGAATCCACCCTCTGCAGGACTCTGCTGTGATGTCATCACAAGCTGCATCCATGGCTGCTCTCAGTGTCATTTGGGCATGCGGACGCCGGTCATTTACCTTCCACCTCCAGGAAGAGAAAACTCCTCAATCGGATTTAGGAATGGGGAGTAGGGAGGAAGATACTCCACTAGCATCCTGTCATGTGCTGCAAACCACTGGCTGACCACAGCAGACTGGTTTCACTGGTAGCAGTAAATGTTCACACAGCCTCTAACTCAGTGGAAGATCAGGTTCACCTGAGAAAAGTGATTTATGGACATTTTCATGGAAACATTACAAAGATTTTGAAACTGGATGTACAAATGTTTGACAACATGATCAACACAATTGTGTGCAATGACACAATCAGTGAAATGAAGATTATTAGTTGTCTGAACAATTCAGCTGCTACAAGTAGAGTTCATTTTGACAGACATGATAAAAGCAGGTGAAAAAGTGATGATTTAGCAGATATTTGTACTAACTCAATCACCTCATGTCCTAAAACAGTGACCACTGGATGAAATGAACAGGAAACAGACAGGTAGCGCCTAAATGACTACATGTTGTGAAGGTTGCACTAACTGTTGTGCAAACTTTAATTCTGTTGTGAGAAATGCACCAAAGCTACTGAGGAAAACTGCAAATAAGAAGCATCTTTCAACTATTATTTTCTATGATCTACTGTCACAATGAAAGTGTAAATCTATAGATTCAACCCTCTGCTCAACAGTTGCCTAATAAATTACTAAGCATGCTATAGGAGACATAAATGTGTTGAGAGGTGACATCACAACATGGCACATGAGAATGACAATCATACTGTATCATGAAAAAACAGCAAACGTTGAGACATTTTTGTCTCATTCTCAAACATTTTGGGTCATGACTGTACAAAATAAAATATCTGATATACAGATATAATTATAAATATCTTCTTGAATCTGTTACAGGGCCTATAGTAAGAAAAACACGTAAATGAAAACACAAAGTTGCAACAAATTTGAAAGATATTAAACAAATGAAGAGGTGAACCCTTATTTTTGATCAAGTCTGGTATAACTATTGGTGATCTCCAGTGTAGAGACAGGTTAAGTCCAGCAAACCATCACACCAGCACCATGTCTGACTGATGGTCTGACGTGTTTCTGAAATACAGAGTTAGTTTATGTAACTGGACACACTCCGTCCAAAAAGTTCTACTGATGAAGGCTTCGAACCACGTAAAGGTAAAAACTTACTCAAAGAACATACATGTCTGAGAAAAGAACCTATAATCATTTTTGAAAAGTTCTACTTGTAGAAAATTTTCCCAAAAGTCTTTGTGTTGTTTTTGATCCGGAGAGGAATTCTCATGGATGCCATTTCTGTATTTCTTATTTCTGAATCGTGACCTCTGACCTTAGCTTTATCCAAGTGAGGCCTGCAGTGCTTTAGATGTTCTGGATTCTTTTGGTCTTGAATTTATTTAGAACAGGGCACACTGAAAAAAATGGAATCTTTGAATATGCTAAATCTCATTATGTAGATGTTACACAATTTATATGTTTCTTCTGTAAACATGATTCACTGAAGTAGACCTGAGCTAACTATTGACTACGTTAAATGAACTAAAAGTTCTTGTATTGATTGAAAGTGATTGAATTGGCTCATATAAATCAATATAATCATGTTCTACCACCACCAGAAATGACAGAATGTTAAAAAAGGTGGCAGTAAATATGATTGGACAATTCAAAGCGGTTTTACCCGATAAGGTGCCACCAGGCCTGAATTAATGCACGAGCCTAGGGGCCTCGTGTTGTCTGGGGTCCCCATTGGCAAGTAAAAATTATATGGTTTTATTTGAATTTACATGCAAGAATATTCTCAAAGTGAAGTGGCCCACAAAATCGTAAACAACACAGATTTTTTTGCAATCTTGAGTCATGTCACGTGTAATATTCATGTGCTGAGGCGGCCATATCATAATGGTGTAAGCTGCTGTCTATAACATAGGAGACTGGGGGTCGAGACCCAGGCAGAGCATGTTTCAAATCTACAAATTGCATATAGGAGATTATTGAAGGAAAAACGAATATTGTTAATCAATATTTTTAAGTATGATGTTAAAATTTTGCCAATCCTTTTGTATTTAGCATGTCCTACATCAGGGGCAATCAACTAAAAACCTGTAAGGACCTCATTCATTTTTCCAGGTGTTTTCGTAGGCTGGGGTGGGGGTGGGGGTGTTGCATGCTGGGTAGGCAGTGCAGAGCTGGTGCTCCAAGTAAAAAGAACCTGATTTTAAAGGCAGACAGCTGATGATGTTTAAACCATACAGTTACAATCATCTTGCTACTGTAAAAGCAGTATTTTGTCATATTTGAAATATAAATTGAACTCGGTCTTCTTCTCAAGGTGTCAACATTGACAGGCTGAAAAAGAAAAGTTATAACCATTATAACTTCAGCAGCTTCCTGTCAGACATTGTAGTCTAGTGGTTAGTGACTCCAATGTAGGAGTGTCTGGGTTCAGCCTAAACCACATTCTCATTATGTGCTTAAATGTTAAAGGACAGGGCATGACAACATGCAGAAATATACAAAAAATCAGGGAAACACATGGGTCGATAAATAAACAGAAAGCCGGGAAACATGTGGGCTGCCAGTGGGGGACCAAAATTATTTTTAAAAATAAAAATCATGTTGAGTCAACATGAATTTTTAAATAGAAATCATGTTGACTCAAGATGATTTTTTTTCAGCATAAATTTTACACTTTGGTTTGACATGTGTTAGTTGAATGAAAGTGAAATATTATATTGGTTAAACTTATTTTAGTCATGTGGGACCGATGTACACAATAAAATCAAGTAAATCCGAAGAACTGCTTTTTTCAGTGCATGACGTGATGTTTTTTCAGCTCTTTTAGCATCCTTCATGTTTCTTAATCCCACAGGTCTGGATGACTGGTGGCTGGTAAAACTGAACTTTCCAAATAATGTGGTTATTCACAACGAATTCCACATTTAACAAAGGAGGCCAATGCTTTCTCGCATAGGGCCAGGTTGGTTTGGCTACCTTTTTATTGTTTAATAAATTAAATTATCATTTGAAAACTAACGTTTGTGTTTACTCAGGTTATCTTTATCTGATACTGTTGATCTGAAACATTTAGGTGTGGTGAGTAAGCAGAAATAAAATAAATCTGTAAGGGGGCTTTTTTGGAAAAGAATAGAATAGAATAGAATAGAATAGAATAGAATAGAATAGAATAGAATAGAATAGAATAGAATAGAATAGCCCTTTATTGTCCCTCAGTGGGGAAATCCAGGTGCACCAGCAGCAAGTTACAGGCAAGTCAAGAAAAACATATTCACACAAGAACAAAAAATATATGTAAAATAGAAAACTAAATCAAAACAGTAATGGCACAAAAAAAGTATGTAATACCAGCATGGATACTAGTAAAACAATGTACAATCATCAGAAGTCATATTCAGATAAAGTGACAGAACTATCAAACTGAATAGGGTTATTGTTTTGAGGGGTTGCAATATATAAAAACACTTGTGCAATACTTTTCACAGCCCTGTATATACCTGTAATATTACCATTAGCCAATCCACAGTTTAATTTAAATAAATAAAATGTATTATTATTGTATAGGCTTTAAAGGGTAAAGGACACATCCTATAAGAACAACACGTCTCTGTCAGTTGACACTAACAGATTTATAACATGTGCTAAAGGTCATCTCAGGGCGTGGGCTTCCACATAATGTCAACACAGGTCCTCAGTGTGAAGAACACTCAGGTAGAGTGATGTGATAAAGAATAAATGAAGCATTATTTGATCATATTTGAGTGAAAAATGTATTGTGACGTATTTAATATTCTCGTCGAATACATTCTTTCATGTTCTCTCAATGTGGACAACTTATGTTTTGACTTTAAAATATGTATTTCACAAACACATGGATGATGGATTATGATGCTGTGGTTCAATGTGACACAAGAATCAACACCTGTCCCCTACACGCATGGCGAGGTTCATTTTCTTCTTCAGTTGTTTTCAAATTGCTGCATTTTTTAAAAACCTCTTCATAAAAATGTCTGTAGGACATCATCTCAGGGGTTTAACAACATGAGATATTACAACATAATTATATAAAGAAAATGTTAAAAATTGACATTTGTTTGCTAAAATTAATATAGATCAGTTATATTTCATTACAATGATAAATAAAATTCCGCCTGCCTCCACCAGAGGGCAGCAGACAGGAAGAGGCAGGTTTTGATGAAAGCACCAATCCTGTCACTTCACAAGGCGTTTGAGGCTCATTTGCGACAAAAGTATTTAAAGGGTTAATAAAATATGTCAGAATCCTAATAACCAGGTAACCTAAATACCCTAAATCAGTGTTGGTTTTTACGCGCAGCGCGCCACGTGCGCACATGATTTGGCGCAGTTCTGGTGACGCACCAGTGCGGCTGTTTCGTTTTATTTTCAACATTTTTCCCACACTCATCCCCAACATTCACATTTCATCAGCGCGGTTCGGGATCTGGTTCTGTAGCCTGGTCTCTGCCCCTCCTTGTTTCGGTGAATCGAGGGAGCAGCGGCGACACCCCCCCGCCCCCGCCCCACCCCCCTCTCCCTCCGCCACTCCCCCGTCATTCCGCACGGACCGACGGCGAGCAGAGAGCCGCGGCGGCGCGCACACAGCTGAAAAACACCGCCGCTCTGGAATGATCCGACTCGGGAACCCCCTAGTACTAGACCTCCTCTCCAGACGGGAAACGTGAGGAGAACAAAGGGAACATCAGCTCTGCGCTGGGTTTGGAGGAACCAGAGAGACAGAGGATCATCTGCAGCTGCAGCCGCCTCTCCTCTCCCTGTAGACCCCTGGCTCAGACAGAAATCCCGTCACACAGCCTGCCGCCAACATCCGTCCATCACCGGGCCGAGGACTGGCTGACAGGGGCGTGAGAAGAAGGGGGGAAAGGAAGAAGGAGGGTTCGGATAAGAGCTCAGAAGGACCAGGGGCGATCAGGAGAGGATGGATGCTCTGCTCTCTGCGCTGAAGAGTCACCCAGGCCCGTCGGTCCTGGTTTGCTCTCTGCTGTTCAGGGTGGCCCACCGGCTGCTGCAGGAGCTGCCCGTTCCCAAGGCGGTGAAGCAGGATGCCTTCCGCTCCTGGAAGTGGAGGAACCTCTCCGTGTCCATGGTGCACTCCCTGTTGACTGGGACCTGGGCCCTGACCTGGTGAGTCTCCATCCAGAGGGAGAGAAAAAAAAACATCTGCCTCTCCATCCACACTGGGAAGGCATTGTCTATTCACGGTCCACATGATGCGTAATGTGTAGGAGATTGTGCGTGCGTGCGTGTGTGCGCGCAGCAGTGACAGTCTGTGGCAGCCAGGAGAAGAAGGGCATGTTCAGACCGAGCGAGGGACGGGGGAGACAATGGCATTCTGAAGTGGGGAGAGAAATACTGAGACTGCTGTTTCTGTTCAGTGTGTTCAGAAACGCGTTTGTGTTTTTAATTCTTCAAACAGAGCCTTAGTTCACTGACAGAATCCAGATTTATCAACCGGAAAAACCAGCTGGCTTACAGTGAAAGTATTTAGAAACAGTTTTCCTGGGGTGGGACTGAACTAATGACTCACTGGTGACATTAAGAACTGACAGGAAGATCCACGATTTAAGCTGTCTGCAAGTTCAAGTCACTACTAGTCGTCTGAATCAGACGTGTGACAATGAAAACATGAATCAGAACTTTTATTCAGATGATCATTTAATAACTGATTTCATCACAGTCTGTTTACACAGGGAGGGGAAGCTATAGCCTTTAGCGAAAAACCTCATAAAAGTGACAAAGAATGAAACAAAAGGAGAAAATAATGGCTGAGGTTATTGTCTTTATCTAGACAGAAACTAAAGACTGTCTAGAAGGAGGGACTCGTGTTCGTCTGGGAGGTTTTAAAGACCTTTAACAGCTCATGTCTTTGCTTAGTCAGCGTTTTCTCTACAGGAGTGAGTTTGTGTGTCTGAGTGAAACCATCACATGTGTCCCTCTGCAGTGTGGTGATGTGTCCCGAGACGCTGAGCGACATCCACTGGTATCACACCCCTCTGTCCTACCTGCTCGTCTGTGTCTCCACAGGTCAGTGAACGCATCGTCAGCTGATCAAACAGGGTTCACATGGTCTGTTTATGCTTTTCAACAATAACAAAGGCAGGGGTTTCAGTCATTTAAATGGATATTTTGGCTGTGTTGAAGAGTGTTTCAAATACGGGCTTAAACTTTGAGTCCTGAATGGCCTCAGTTTGGAGAAATAGACTTCAAACTTTAGGACAGATGAGCTAACAGCTAGTCTAAATGTGGACATGATTAAAGTATTTTTCTGACATCTTAAAACAATTCCTACAAACATTATTTTATAAACCTTCACACAGCCATCACAGTAAGCGGATTAGTGATGGGGTTTATGGCTCTTTGAAGGGAGCCGTTCACCTCTCTTTTATGGATTTTTTGAAATATTTTTAAATAGAAATGTCATGTGGAACTATGTTTGGGGACTGTTATGAGATAGCCTACAGTTTATAGTAGGCTTCCACACTGACCGACAGAGCCATGCGTGATGACGTCATGTAAGCTGACGTCTGGAGCAACCGTTGCTATGGTGTTTTGTGTAGTTGGAGCCTGACAGTTGACAGTTAATAAAATTGAGTTAACAGAGCTGGACGTGTCGCTCCTTTTTCATGACATGGTGTCAGAAGTGAAGACTCCACGCTAACGCCAGAGTGAGACAGAATGGCTAAGTTTGGTCCTCCGGAGTCTTTCGACTTTGCCCGGCCGGCAGAGTGGCCGGTTTGGCGACAAAGGTTTTCCCGTTTCCGAGTGGCCTCAAAACTGGATAAGGAAAGCGGGGAGGTGCAGGTCAGTTCACTCCTGTACGCTATGGGAAGAGATGCAGAGCCGATCTATAGCTCGTTCGTGTTTCCTGCTGCCACCGAGGCGAATCCACATCCCGAGTTCGACTTTAAATTGGTGTTGGAAAAGTTTGATGAACACTTTATTCCCAAACGGAACGTCATCCATGACCGGGCCTGTTTTCACAAGAGGATGCAACGGGCAGGCGAAACGGTTGAGGCGTTCGTTCGGAGCCTGTACGAACTCGCACAGCACTGCGAGTTTGGTAACAGTAAGGATGAACAAATACGGGATCGCATTGTCATCGGAATACTGGACAAAGAGGTCTCACAGAGGCTACAGCTCGAAGCGGATCTGACGCTAGAGAGAGCGATTCAGCTGGCGCGTCAGAGCGAGCAGGTGAAACAGCAGAACGCGGAGCGCGTGGAAACTGCAGTTAACGAGGTGAGACGGAAACATTACGGCAACATGAGGAGGAGCAATGATAAACCGCGACAGCCACAGGGGCAAAAACACAGTG
>SSNR01000003.1:3939490-3960422 GCA_006937965.1 Callopanchax toddi | reverse complement strand
ATGACAGCAATGTTCTTTGTTTATAAGACCATCTATAGTCAAGGTGTTATTAATTGTTTATATCTGATCTGTCATGGTAATTGCTTAGTATATTACTCTTCATTTAAATTGTTAGTTTCTTCCAAAGGGGGAGATGTTATGAGATAGCCTACAGTTTATAGTAGGCTTCCACACTGACCGACAGAGCCATGCGTGATGACGTCATGTAAGCTGACGTCTGGAGCAACCGTTGCTATGGTGTTTTGTGTAGTTGGAGCCTGACAGTTGACAGTTAATAAAATTGAGTTAACAGAGCTGGACGTGTCGCTCCTTTTTCATGACAGGGACACTCTTCGTTACAACACCTATGTGTGCGTCGCTAATTAGCTTCCCCGATAGAACTGATGGTTCGTGTTGCTATGCTCACTGATGTTGTTTTAAATAAAGAGCGTAGCTACTCCGGTCAGCTCAAAAAAGGGTTTCACGCTCCGTACTGATGTCCACAGACATTTGTTTTCTTCACACAAGTAGTAGAACAATGTAGAATGTCGTGGTACACCGTGAAAACTAAGGAAAAACAAATACCTCGTTTCAGACTCTCATTCATCTCTATAGTAAGCAAAAATCAACACTTTTGATGTAACAAAGCGATGACAGCATTACAAAATCAATATTTACCGTGTGCGCCTGTTTGACCAGCAGTAGAATCGTATTGTAGGCAGATTTCCCAGTCTTTTTCTTACTCTTACGTTTCTCTGACTTCTCTCATTTTTCTCTCTTCCCACTACATTTTCACAACACTTCCGCTATTGTTTGCCTACACTTCCGGTTTACGTAACTCATAAAAAATACAAATATCTCTTAAGCACAGGTAATTTAACAAATAAATAAACATATTAAGCTATAATACTTCTTGCTGTAACTGACTGGCTGGTTATTAACAAAATAAACAAAGAAAATATCGTCGTTTAGTCGAACTTGCTGTTGTCATGGAAACATATAAACGGTCTATTTTAGCGTCAGCTACAAAGAGCCGTTCTGTTTCAGCCAGTAACTTAGAGTCGCTGAATATTGCCTCCTGGCCTCAAACATATACAGTTAATACAAAATAATGAACAGTTCTTTACAAGGAGTTGTTCAAAGTGAAGAGCCGTTCAAAAGATTTGACTCATTCGTGAACGTCACATCGCTAAAGTGGATTGCTGTGATTATTTGTCAGCGTAAACATCAACACCAGTAAAGTGTAGCACTTCCAGGGTTCAAGTTCAGCAGGAGGTTCTTAATAGTGATGCGCGGGTTGTCTTTTACCCCGCGGGTCGGGTCAATGAATTTTTACCTTGAGTGCGGGGCGGTTTGGGTCGGGTTCAAATCATGGGTTGTGTTATCGGAAAAATTCCCATCCGTGCGTCCGTCCATCCGTCCATCCATCCATCCATCCATCCATCCATCCATCCATCCATCCATCCATCCATCCATCCATCCATCCATCCATCCATCCATCCATCCATCCATCCATCCATCCATCTTCCTTCGCTTATCCGAGGTCGACAACAGCCTGCCAGGCCCCAGCCACCATGAACAGCTCCTCCGGGAATCCTAGGCGCTCCCAGATCAGCTGAGAAATACATCCCCTAGCCAAATTCTCCGTTACTGTGTGTGCGTGCGTTTGTGTGTGTGTGCGTGTGCGCGCGCACACACAGGACCACGCTGACAGCGAGCGTCTGCAGCTGTCATGACAGGCTGAGAGACGTCCGGTTCTCGCTCTGCGACCGCTGTGGCCTCATTTATAAAATGATGACAAACTAATTTATTATGTTTTATATAAAATGTATAAAACAAAAAAACGGGTCGGAAAGGGAGTCACTTTCTCCACAAACTTTAGGATTTATAAAAGAAAATGTCACGGAGAAATGATGTACTGTGCAAACTTTGAACTTTGCATAAACACATTTTAGAGACGGTTAAAAAAACCCTTTTTATTTAGGAGACGGTCAGACTAAATAAAAGCGCTTTCAGTCAATATTATAACGTGTTTTAAATGGGGCGGGGCGGGTTCTAAAAATAGACGCAGCGATCCGGGGCGGTTTGGGGCGGGTCAGAAGTTTTTAAATGTGCAGGACCCGCGGGTCGATAAAAACCCTGACCCGCACATCACTAGTTCTTAATATTCATCCCAAAATAACAATATAATAACATATTGACATCAGTGTAAAGCTTTATGAACGTATATTAGCTTGAATCTCTATGAAACTCTGAAGACTGGAGCTGTTTTAAGATGGCACCAACTCACTTTGATCTTGGCTGTATTCCTACTAGCTGTTAGCTCATCAATCCTGAGGCTGTAAACTTTATTTCTTTGAACAGAGGCTGTTCAGAAAACTACAACGAATAAGATAGCAGTTATTTATTTGCACAAAAACGCAAGTTTAATGGCTAAAAATGTATTTATTATATGGTTGCAACAGAAGCTTTCGCCCTTTTTGTTGTTCTGTCTGAAAAATTGTTCAAATTCTCAAAAGATTTCCTAATTCTGAAACCGGTCCATGTGTTTAGATTTTTGTTTAAAATCTCATTTGATCCGTATCCCACAGGTGGATTCTCTGATGAGTTTTTAGAGTGTGCTCCAAGTTTCTCCTCCCCTCTCACCTGATTATTCTCAGCACGGTCCAACAGGCGTCTCCTCTCTATCACTAGACACCGGACAACAATCTGAGCTCTATTGTGTGTTTTTGTGTTACCATGAAGACACAAATCAGTGGAGATTGGCTCTGCAAGCGGCTAACGGCTCCACTGAGGCCGACCACACCAGAAACTGGAACTTATGTGTGTTAACATCGCAGCTGAATGTGTCACAATAATCTGAGCATGGCGGTCGTCCAGAAGCACTGAAGCAACCTCCCACTGAATCAGGCCGACAGTTTAATAACCAATGAGATCTGCTTAGTCTGCATCCTCATAAACAGGCATTCCAACCTGCTGTCAAATTCATTTAAAGGTCGTGGCGCTCTGCGCGCTGGTGCAGGTTCATGTTCAAAAGTTCATCTCATATGGAAAATTTACTTTATAGGAAAAAAACCCTGAAAAGTGCATATTTCATTTATTGTTGGCTTTTCAAACTAGATGGTAAAAACAATGTAGATTCAACTTGACAAAGACATCCGTAGTTTCCTGTTCCTTGTTTTGGACTTCAAGTTAAACAGGTTCAAATCTGCCATGACTTGATCTGATTAGGTTTCAGGCGCGTGATGCAAAAGGAGGAAGATAAACGTTCTCACACACCCAGATGTCCCGACTCACACGTGATGTCAGATCCAGTCGGGATTGTTTCATTAATGTAAACGTTCTGAAATGTTTCAGTCACTTTCTTACTGTTTTTAACATGTTAGGTAAAATAGAGTAAATAAATGGTATTTTATGTCGATGTTTATAACATTTTCCTAGTTGAATTGAAATTATTATGTAGTTTTTGTTGTCAAATAGTCACAGCATGATATTCAGTGTGCCACATTAAACATTTTAAGCTTTTTGCATCATTTCAAAGAGCTTATCTCCAGGGCGAGGTGGTAACAAGATTAATATTTTGATTCAGATATATCGATACTTACTCTTCAGCAGCAAACTTAGTAGGCTTTCTTGTGCATTGGCTTCTCAAATTACTATAATTTTATGTAATAAATGCAATAAAATATTTTTTGATATATGTGTTCACGGCGCTGCTAAACGTAATCCACAACAAGTGCCAGATTTATATCATATAAAAACATTTAAAGAAAAACTTTTTAAAAATCTGAGCTAAAAGTTCTAAATGATAAAAACTATGAGTGGAAAAACAAACAGGATGTCTAGAAATTTAATAAAGTCTTAAATTGTAATAAATTAGCATTTAAATGGTTTTTGTCAAACTTATTTTAAAACATAAACTTTTATTTATTTGCTGCTTTAAACAAATATATTTTATTTGTAGTTGTCAGAATTAAAAAATAGAACAAATAGATGACCCGTCTGAAAATTGCATTACAATAAAATCTACGTTTCTGACACATATAACCTGATACCACCCTGAACATCTGACTGTGATAAGGAGACCTGTATATTAGCAGCAAAGCCAAACATCTAATACGATACCTTTTCTGTCTCTCAGGGTATTTTGTGCAAGATGCAGGTGACATCATCCTGACGGGACACGCCAGAGGATCATGGGAATTCTTACTCCATCATGCATTGGTAAGACATCTGGGCTGTTCTTTGAACCCAGAGTCATTTCTGGTTTAGATCAGCTAAATGAGGCAAAAACACAAGACATGGCAGAACTTACACACTTTAGAAAAGTATGGACTTTATTTGTATTATTTTCCAGTTCTGGAAAGGTCTGGAAAAAATACGGTATGGAAATGATTTATTTAAATCATAAAAAATATAATTTCTAAAATAAATCTGTTGAAAAATGCTGAGCGTTTTTATAGAAGATGATAAACCAAAGTTACTCCCAACAGCACCAACTCTCATCACTTTGTAAATGAGAAAAATACGTTAAAGTACTTTGTAAACTTAAAGTGATGCTACATAAATACAGCTCATTCTGTTTGTAGCTATAGTAAAAGTGAACTTGTCTCTAATACATATTCATTTGTATTTTACTATAAACTATTTATTGAGGACTTTTAATCTATTATTTAGATCAAAAGGTTCTTAGAAAATAATTATTTTTGAACTAATTTTTAAAAATGTTATCATTGTTCACAGAATGTTGTTTTAATGTTATTTGGAGGATGCAGAAAATAAGTGAAAACAGATCAAATTAATTAGTAAATTTACAGAAAATATTTGTACCTAGACATGAAAAATGTCCCAAATATTGTCAGAAATGTCCATCCATCCATTTCCTGTAACCGCTTAGTCCTCCACAGAGGGTCTCTGGGGAGCTGGCGCCTATCTCCAGCGGTCAAGGGGCGAGAGGCGGGGGACACCCTGGACGGGTCGCCAGTCCATCGCAGGGACACATAGAGACAAACAATCAGCCACGCACCCACTCACACCTAGGGACAATTTTACAGTCACCACTTAACCTAACAGTCATGATTTGGTCTGTGGGAGGAAGCCGAAGTACCCCGAGAAAACCCACGTATGCACGGGGAGAACATGCAAACTCCATGCAGAGAGGCTGCAGAGCCGGGAAGCGAACCCACGACCTGTTTGCTGCAAGGCAAGAGTGCTAAGTAACAACGGCGCCACCATGCAGCCTCGTCAGAAATGTGATTCTGGAAAAGTATTGATTTTTAAAATGTAAATAAGAGAGTAAGAGACTAGATTAGACATTTAAATTAGATTTTTTTTGAATGACATTGAAATATTGCTCATCTTTTCATCATGTAATGCCTGATCTTTTTAACTAACTAACTTTGTTGAAAAGTACGTCCTAAACAAAGCAAAACAGAAGACACTAAGTCTTCCAAATCTGGTGTTGAACGGAGAATATTTAGTTCATGAAACATAAACACATAAAAGACCAGTGGCGACTGGTGACATTTTTTTTGGGTGGGGCGCATTTTTGCAAGTCAGTTTTCAGATGCACAAAAAATCACATCTCACCACCACCAGGGCAGGGAATGAAGCAAAATATTTTCATCTGATTGAATATTTTGCTGGTGAAAATCCCTACCACCAATTCACTAAAAATGTGGCGCTGTTGGGTCTAATTCTACACATCAAACAGTAAAGAAATAATAAAGTCTTCATAAGGAGACCTATAACATAAATATAATCAGATACAAAAAAAATAAAAAACAATGTGGTCACAACAGAAGTAAGAGTTTCAAGGAAAAACCACCCTGACCTACACAAGGTCAAAAACACAACTTAACATTCACAATTAGCTTTCTATTGACACCACAAACAAATCAATACATCTCTAACTAACAGTCTGATAATTAATGTTACAATTCAGACAACAAACACTAACCAAGCAAGGCATGACAATCAGATATACTAATGAAGTGAATTAACAACAAAATAAAGTCAAATCCACTGATATGTCCCATCAAAATAAGTTAAATTACGATTTTAGGCCACTCATGCAAAACTCCCATAGGCTGCCAGGCGTTTTAAGGAAAAGTAACAAAAAACTCCTCAAAACGGGCTAAACTAAGGAACCAACGTATTCAATCAACAGTATCAGTGTTTCTCTAACATTCGGCCACAGCGATAACAAAGACATGTTGCTGTTTAAGGTATAAATTCACTCATCAGGACTTAGAACAGCTAGCCACTCTGCTATTAGCGCTTGGGGTTTTTCAATAGGGAACATTTGTGACAGACACATTGTTAATTAAAGAAAAGAAACAAACAAACAAACAAAGTGACTCACTGTCAAGTTCATTAAATCAGGACACATGGAATCAATCAGCTTAGTTGACACAAGCTGATTGACTTCCTCGTCAACTTCCTCATCTGAGGTAATGCTCCGGTCTTCTGCGCATGGCTTGGTCGCTAAATTCTGCAACCCTGGCCTCTCCTATAGTTTGTATTGAGGGGGGGGGGGGGTGTTCCAGTGCACATGCACCAGTTATAGAGAACAAAGCGTATCTATTGGTAAAGATGAGTGCACCTGAAGCATGCGCAGAAGACCCCAAAGAAGCAGGAAGTACATCACACGACCTTTTGTTCTGTTAAAAAAGTGAGAGAACATTTTAAAACTACACCTAAATGCAGATTATACACATCACTTATTGTATAATGGTCATTTAGTTTTATTTTCATGTTTGTTTTTTATATTTTGTGATTCTATCCTCTTCTTCTTTCTCTTGGACTGGTGGGGCGGCGCCCTAGCGCCCCCTATGGACGGGCCGCCACTGTAAAAGACATGGGAGCAAAAAGCAAATGGAAATACTTACATCTTTTCCTGTTTGGTCCTCAGGTGATCTGGTGTTTCCTGTACGCCCTCTACTCTCAGATGTACATAGCCGGTGCTGTGATCGCCCTCTTTGTAGAGGTCAACAGCGTCACCCTCCACCTGAGGCTGATGCTGAAGCTGGCGGGCGCTCAGGCCTCATCCACGTACCGCATCAACAAGCTCATCAACCTCTTCACCTACGTCACATTCCGTCTGAGCACCCAGTTCTACCTCACCTGGTACATCATTCATAACTACTCCTCTCTGGAGCACGGCGGATACTTTTTCATCACCATCATGGTGATGAACATCATGATCCTGATTTATTTCTACCGTCTGCTCCGTGCCGACTTCCTGCCTCGGAGTAAAAGCCACGTGGGGCAGAACGGCATGCATAACAACAATTCAAAGAAGTTTCTCAATGACTGACTGGAAAACAGTTTACTGGACTGTGTGATGTGTCTATTTAAGGTGGGAGTTTACAGTTTTGTATGTGTTTTTTTGATACAGTTAGTGATGATGACAGATCCCCCCTCATGTGATTCACTGCCAAAGAACAAACTCCCCAGTAACACTTGGAGGAACAACATGCAGCATTTTCAGGTGCTGCTTTCAACAAACGTTACAAACTCAGATATTTACATTTCTACTGGAAAAGGACCTTTTACTAAAAACACAACTCTGGGTTAAGAAGATAATGTTTTTAAAACTCTAGCAATTATACTGTTTTTAGCACATTTAACAAATATTGATCAGAATTGCGACCAATAAATAGTTTATAGATAGTTTGAAAAATAAGATTGAAATGTTTAGACTTAGATGAAAGCTCGACAACCGTCATTAGGCTACTTTTAACTCCAGGACTGTTTTTCAGGGAGATTTAAACTGAACATAACTCTGTGCTGCTGGTTGGTGTGCTTACAGATGATAACCAATCAGATGAAACTGGGAATCTTAATTATCTGAATAATTCTAACAGGCAGTATGATGTGAATTAACTCCTTTTGTCTTGCATTTTATGACCTGTGACTTTTGATGTGTCTCCCAAAGTAAAACAGTAGCTGTCTTCAAAATTTACAGTCACATAAACAGTCTGACACATTGGTTTGCATTGAAGTTGAATTTAAAAATACTAACTTTCTTTGTTTACAAGCAAAATATGAAGCAGAAACCATAGTTTACTAGGCTAATATAGGTCAGCATAAACACAGGAAACTGTCAGCCTTAAAACAGGCTTTAATCAGATTAAACAAATTAAAACGTGGTTAATTTTGTAGGTGATTATGAATTTTGTATTTCTTCAGAAACAGGTTAATGTTTTTGTAAACTAAATGGTAGCATGTGTCTCTTTCAGGCTTTTATTGTCATCAAATCTCTTCAGAAATCTCAAATTGTTCCTTTAAATGATCCGTTTGATCATACTTGAAACACAGTTTGGATATTTGTTTTCTTGCAGATGATTACAGATAAAGAAATTAGCATAAACACATTTAAGCTAACTGTAAAGCTACAGCTAATTATGCTAAAAGTAGCTAAAAATAATCCCAGCTAGCTGTTTTTACATTTTAAAACTACAAAGAATAAACACACAGTCATATTTAGATTGTTAATTAGTTTAATTTAAATCAGATTTACACATATTTTACTCAAAGCAGATTGTTTTCTCTTAACCTTTGCTAATAAAAATGATACAGGCTAGCTTTGTGTTTAGCTTAGAAACATGGGAATGTTAGGTCTTTTAGTAAACACTCTCCCAGTATGAAATTTTCATTAATATCTAAATCGAAAGCAGCTAGCAGATGATTGCAAGCTGTTTATGTATAATAAAAATGAAAATGTCTTTTTTAATATATACCTTTCTTTAATTTTAATGGTGCTCGGTGGATTTTTTACTTGATAGTAATGGTTGTGTTTCTTATGAAGTCTGGTTGCTAAAAGTTTTTGTCTCATTAGATGTGATAGACACTTTGTATGCACATAGAGGTACTGACAATATTTATTTATAGTTTTACAGTATGTTATTGATTTAAGAGTTTTCCTCTTGTCCATCAAGGTATTTAAGATATCTAAAACAGGATACTCAGCTTTTTTTGCCCAACAAAATTTCCACACAAAATGTTTCCATACATTCAACATGTGCATAGGGAGGAGTGGTTCTACGTGGAGACGTTGACTTGTTTCTGACCCTGGATTCAGATTTGAATATTGTGTTTTTATGTATTTATGTACAGTCTGTATATTTGTGGACCAATCCTGTCTCTATGAAGCCCCTGTTTGCTCTATTTATGGCTGAAGAGATTCTGGACTGAAAAAGAAACTGGTGTTAAACACAAGAGCTGACAAGGACCAACTGGACCGCCAACACGCTATGATGCAGGGTCATTCATTATGGCTCCTCTGTTAAGATCTGTTTGCATCTGACTCTGGTGGAGCTGAAGCTGGATCTTCCTTTTGTCTAGCAGCTGCTCATCAGGAACCCTGAACAAGCCTTTGTAATGAGCAAGCTCCAGCACAATCACGTGTGGTTAGACACTGTATCTTATTGTTGGCAAACTGATAATGCATTCAAGAAATTGATATTTTAAAAAAAGACGCTTGAATGAACGTAAGATTTGTTCTTTCTTCCTCTTCTTCCCTCATCCATGGATGTACAGCACTTTGTAAATATTGTCCTCAAGTGAACATTCCTTTTGATGTATTTTTAAAGTACACACAGTTGTTGACCATTAGTGGACATTTCCTGATCATTCCACAAGTCACAAACATTCATGACAGTACATTAATCAGCCACAATACTAGACCTCCAGCTTGATTCTGCTACGTTCCCCTAGAGCCAAAACACTGAGGGTTTAGTTAAGGAAGGGGACTTGATGTATCAGATTGATGTTTATGGTGTTTGGGATCCAGGTCGACGCCTCAACCTGTTACCTGTGCTGTTATTTTTGTGCCCCCTGTTATCCTGATTGAGGTTTTTGATGAAAAAAATGTGGATTTGTCCTCAGAAATGTGTGATTGTAGGTAAATATCAAATTACTGTTCATGCAAATGCCACGGTGCAAGTTTGCCCAGCAGAATATCGCATTGTAACAAAAAAACAATGCTACTTTATTAGTTTGGGGTCATAATATTGTGGCTGATCGGTGTAAATTTCATTTCTTATTTCAGCCGATGCCAAGAAAGTCCAAGGAGACATGGATGCATCTGACCCGTGCCTTTAAAATACCACAGTGCCTTTCGTTAACAGGTGGAGAAAACAATAATGTGTGAAGAAGTAAAAACAGAGCCTGCACAATGACATTACCTGGAAAAAACATTTGAGACCAACAGCGGATTCATTTGAACCTGACGATAATAATGTAAAGTGTACGTTGTGTTAAAGCGATTTTTAGGATCGAGTCCCGTATTTTGGATCATTGAGTAAATAAAAAAGGATTTCAAATCACGAGGGTCACAATGTATATTTTCCTTTTCTTGCTAAAAAAACAAAAATATATTTATTTTTTAAGCACGCCCACTAGTTGAGGCTCACGTGTGGTTTTACAACTAGAAATCTTAAATTTGAACTTGAGATCATTCACTGTGATATGCTTAATTTACAAGTTCAACACCTCAAAATTGAGGCTATTAACAAACTAAGACTGTGTCTATTGATTTATATTTGACTTTAAAAAATGTTTAATCTGAAAGTTATGGGAACATAGTAAAAGTTTTTAATGGTTCCTTTAAAATATTGGATATTTTGAGCCTTGAACATTTCGAAACCATTAAAATATGTCCCTAAACTAAAGACAGCTGAAACAAAAAATGTGGATGATTTATTTTTCGTGTGTTTTTTTAGGCAGCTCTTTTTAAGAGATGATCTCCTGCATTATCAAAACCAAACAATGAATAGAAGCTAGAGATGATTAAAGTAACCCTACTGCTCTCATGCTGCATAAAACAAACCCCCAAACCAGCTGCTGCTGGTGCCAGAGCCTCTGATGAGATGGACACATCTGTTCCTAAAAGCCCATTTTCCCCCATAACCATCAAAAAATAAAAAGGTTAGAAATCAAACCATGTTTCATTCCAATGAGCAGCAAGAAACGATGAGAAATGAACATCAGATCAATCTGAAACCGTTTTTAAATCGCTGACAAAACAGGATTTTACTCTTGTTCTGAATTTTTATCCATTAACAAATGTGTTAAATGACATTTAACTTTATATATAAATAGTGTTTCCCATCAAAATAGAGAGATTATTAGTGCACCACAAGAAAATAATCCATATTTCTGTGTTTATAAATGTTACAGCCCTCCTGGGCCACACGTGAGCCAGGTGTACATAACTGGAGCATGTTTTTACTAACTGGGAGCCAACACTTGGTAGAGTCCCTGGATTTTATTGAATCATGCACTGAACTTAACTGGAAACAAAGTAAAGCAAAAATATTTCTAAAGAAAATAAAAAAGGGCATATCTTAAAAATATGTTGAGTATTATTACAATATTTTATTATTGCCTTTATTATTAACATTACTGTTTTTATATTATTTTTACATGATATTTTAACCCTTACTGCCCCAAATGAATTTGTAAAAAATGCAATAAAGAAACATTCTCATTTCTTTTTTTCTTGGTGTGGATGTTAAAGAGTTCAGATATTTCTGAGTGAATGAAAGCATGATATATTTTTTAATTCAGGCACAGAAAATGTTGAAGGTGTACTCTTTGAGAGTATGTCAACCGAGATGTTTGCACTGTCTTAGCTCAAAGAAAAATTAAAAACTGCCATTTGATTTTATTACAAATAAAAGCAATATTTTATTTTATTTTATTTTTTTATGGATTGGGTGTGTAATTCTCCTTTCCTCCAGCAGGGGGGCTAGCAGGGAGAATGTGGGAGGAAAGAATGAATCCGGGGATCTGAGTCAGCAGCTGTTCGGTTTCTGTCGGCTGCTCCTCAACTTCCGTGGATCGACCTCAGATTTTCACATCTAAACTCTTTTACAGTAGACAATGGAGCCGAACAGCGTTAGGGTGTCGTAAGGCGTCTTTTGGAGGGGGGATTGAAGCAGAAGACAACAGGAAATCGAGAGGACCATCTTGAGTCGTTGAGGTATCCTGTAACATCCCTGCTGCTCGACCATGCTACTTTTTTAAGTTTGTTTTAACACTAACGCTTTTTCTCCAGCGTTTGGCCTCTAAGTTAATCCTAACTTTAGTTTAAAGTCGCTGGGTTACAGTTATGCGTTAAAATGAACCAAATCGATTAAATTAGGCTGCTAGTTTAGCGGCTCTTTGATGAACAAAAGGATTAAAACAGACAGTGAGGGATCTGTTGCTATGGGTAACTAATAACAGGCTGCGTTCGATTTTTAACAAACTGTCCTTTACGACGTGTCTAAATGCAATATATTACAATATAGTCTTAAAAAATAAATCTGATGTTTAAAGAACATTGTTTAACAACGAGAAACTGAACAAAAAGAAAAACTTGAGACCTATTTTTAACAGTTTAGCATGATCCTTTGGGTTTTTTATACAGGCAATAATCTAAACCCCCCAAAAGATTCAGCTTCCAACAAATGTCCATAAATAGATCTGATGTTTTACTGTTAAAATCTGTAATAATAGAGTTAAAATGTTCTCACTGTATAAATAACGTTTATAATGTATTTTAGTTTGAGTTTGCTACAGCTAAAGCTACATAATAAAAATACAATTTACACTATTTTCAATTTTATGAAGAATTATATTTCTTTAAATGTCTTTTTTTAATGTTTCTCTCATCAGGGAGCACAGAGTCTGAGGAAACTGAAATAAAATCTACATCAGTCAATAATCAAATTCATTTTTTATAATCAACTTTGGTTTGATAGATAAAATGAGCATCTCATACAAAATGTGTTAATACTCTGTACATGGACCTATAATGCTATAAAACAGCACATGGTCATTCAGAGACGTTGTAAAAAATGGAATAAATAAATAAATTCCTATAAAAGTGTATTTTTTATGCAGATCAGACTGTAAAACCAACATCAAATATCACAATATAGCAAATTCAAAAGGATTAGAAAAAAGAATATTAAAATTTTTCTTGTGTGTTTTTGTATCTAGTTATTGTTTTTCCTGAGGCGTCATGTCAGTCAGAGTCTCAGCCATGAGTGTTCTTCCTCCGGTCCGACGGGACCGAATCATCCCTCAGCTCCCTCAGGTAAAGCAGCCACTGTTAACTGGTTTTCTATATATATAAAAAAAAAAGGTTTAAAACGTCTTAAATCCCCTGTTTTCTTTAGCCGTTCAGAAAAGAGGCGGCTGTCCACATTGAGAATGACTTTAATAATAAAGTGAAGACTGCCTGCCAGGAGCAGCGGACCGGCACCGTGGGGTGAGAAATGACCCATTGAGTGACTTTATGTGGGCTGCTTGATGTTACTTTTTAATTTTTGTAACCAGTTTTTCTTTTTGTTCTTTGTTTAAGATTTAAAATCTCTAAAGTCATCGTTGTGGGGGATCTGGCTGTGGGGAAAACCTGCCTGATCAATAGGTAAACCAAACATTTAAGACATAAACACACAGTCAAGTATAATTCTGTGAATAAATAACAGTATGTGGCACCTTCAAGATAACACAGTGCTCCTGTTGTTTTATACACAAATAAGATTCTCTGATGAGTCCGGATGTGTTTCTGTTGTTCAGCTCGAGGTGACTTATCAGAATCAGAGTAAAAGCATTCTGATTCTGTATTGTTGTTTTATTTATTTTCTAGACTTTGTTTGTTGACTTGTTTCTGGTTACTGAGCTCTTAACATTAGGCATCCAGATAAAGAAAAACATTTAAGCTGTGATTGGTCAGCGATAAACCCATAAAAGGTTAGTCCATCGATCTAACTTCCACAGCTTATCCGAAGTTTGGAAGGGAAACCCAGACGTCTCTCCCCCAGAAATGCTCCCAAGTCCTTCTGGGAAATCTCAAAGCATTCTCAGACCAGAGAAGATATAAAATCCCTCCAGTAAGATCTGGGTCTCCTATTAGTGGGATGTGCACCAAAAACCTCCAGACAGAAGCAACCAGGAAGCTTCCTAACCTGATGTCTGATCCATCTCAGCTGACTCCTTTCGATGCAGAGGAGCAGCAGTTCTATGCTCTATTTCATCTTTCATGATGATTCAAATTCTGTGACCATAGTTGAGAGTTGCAGTGTAGTGGGACCAGTACATCAGAACCTTCTTTACCACAACAGACCAGAGCAACACCCTTCATTCCTGCAGACGAAGCCCCGATGCATCGGTCCTCCTCTCTCCATCCTACTGTCACCCTGAACAAGACACTAATATTCCCAAACTCCTCCTCTTGAAGCAAAACATCCCTCCAACCCAGGAGAGAGGACTCCAAATACCTTTGATTGGTTTTAGACTGTATATTAAAGATTAAAGGTGCAATTTGCTTTAAAAAAAAAAAAAGCTTATGTAAAAAGAACATTGGCATGCAGTACCGCTGATGACCACTAGTGGTTGCAAAATATCTCTGGAGGCTTCCA
This sequence comes from Callopanchax toddi, assembly GCA_006937965.1. Classification (NCBI taxonomy): domain Eukaryota; kingdom Metazoa; phylum Chordata; class Actinopteri; order Cyprinodontiformes; family Nothobranchiidae; genus Callopanchax; species Callopanchax toddi. The sequence continues at coordinate 3,946,026 of SSNR01000003.1, read as the reverse complement.
TGGAAAAATTTCAACTTCTCTCATGAAATTCCAACTTCATACATTTTTTAATGCACCATCCTTCAACTGAGCCTTTTAGAAATCCTAGTGAAGAGTTAAGAACAAACCTAAATTGATTCTGACACTATGATTGTTGTTCTAGGTTCTGTAAGGATGCCTTTGATAAGAACTACAAGGCAACGATAGGAGTAGACTTTGAGATGGAGCGCTTTGAGGTGCTCGGAGTTCCTTTTAGCCTGCAGCTGTAAGTTGGATTTACTTATTTTGTTTAGTTAATAAACTCTTTATAAAGCCGTGTTGCTCAGTGGTCTTATTCTGTGCTGTAGGTGGGACACCGCAGGTCAGGAACGGTTCAAGTGCATTGCTTCCACATACTACAGAGGAGCTCAGGGTTAGTTGGGCTTTTTCTTTTCATTTTCAGCTATAATGAAGACAAAAAAAAAAAAAAAAAAACGTCTGGAGATGAGAAAAGTCTGAGTTTATTCCAGTGTTTCTAGCTGCTACCGTACTAAAACTATTTTCTTTCTTCTCAGTTGTGATAATAGTGTTTGCTCTAAACGACATTTCCTCCTTGGGCCATGCCAGGTGAGCTCACTCATCAGAATGTTAGGTTTACCTTCCTGGTTTAGCTGATTTGTTTCCTCGTCTGCAGGCAGTGGCTCGAGGACGCCTTAAGAGAGAACGACCCCACCAGTGTTCAGCTGTTCCTCGTTGGCACAAAGAAGGACCTGAGTGTGCGTTTCCTCCTCTTTAAACTGGACGCGCCTGCAGATATTTTCTGTTTTGTTGGAGTTGGATGTGAATTGTTTGGACCGGCGCCAGAAGCACAGAGAGTCTGTGTTCTGGGCCGAACCTCAGGAAGGTTTTCTCTCTTTCTCTAAACCCCAAAGCATTCATAACCGAGGTGGAAATGATGGAGGATTTTTCACTTCAGTTTAAGAGAAAACGGACCTTCTATTGTGACGTGTTTTTAAGGGTTTATAAAGCATTTCTTAGCTGCTACAGTAACAAAAGAATAAACATTTACAAATTCTTTTTTTTTCCAGAACTCTGTTTGTAGTTGATCTGAAAATTCTCCATAGAGATTCAGTTACGTCCATCTTCAACAGAAAAACATCAGATATGATTTAAAATTCTTACACGGTTTTTAAATTAACTCAATTAAATATATGTTGAACCAGTTTGCTGAGTCATCCTTCAGGCACAAGTGCCAAAACATTGTCCTTCTGTAAAGGATTTGATTGTGAGATTTATTAATGTGTGGAAAAGGATCCATTTGGACTAAAATGGTCATTTTAAAGTGTCAGTCAGGTAAAAAAAAAAAAAAAAGTATTCCTTTAATCCTGTCAGCTTTACCTAAATAATAAAAGAACTGTCCTGATGGTTGACTTGGGGACTAAGTTGTGAGTTTCATTCCAGTTATTAAGTTTTGTTGTTTTTGTTTTGTCTGACAGTCTCCTGCTCAGTATTCTCGGATCGAACAGGACGCCCTGAAATTTGCTAAAGAAATCTGTGCAGAGTTTTGGGCCATTTCTTCACTGACAGGTGAGGCTTTATTTATTTAATTTTGTAAGGAGTTTAAAAAGTTGCATGCAATTAATGCAATACCATTCATGGCCACTAGGTGGGAGCTCTAAAACAAAGTTTAAAGGAATTTTTTTTTTAACCATTTTGATGCATTTCTGTGTAAAAGTCATAAATATTTATTGTTTTTCTCATTGCACAGAACTTCCTGAATTATTTATTTTATTACACGGTTATTTGCATAGTATTATGTGGTTATTTACAAATAATAGCAGCAAATTGTAGATCTTGTGCATCCGGGGTTCAGGTTCTTCTGGTATTTTTAGCATTTCTGTCAGATTAACCCTGTAATGCAAACACCAGTGGCAGTGTAAAGGTTTATAAACTCACGCTGCACGAGCCACTGTAAACCTGTATAGACTGAAGCTGTTTTAAGACTGCAGATGTGGGTTGATGTCAGATGTTAGCTCATCTGTCCTTCAGGAAGCTATAAAAATATGTCACTTTTACACCGAAACGAAACACATTAAAAAGCCACAAAACAAATGAAGCTTTTTTCTCTCTGATCTTTGTTCTGCTTGGTTTGATAAGTCATCAAAAGCCACATTTGTTATTTTACCTGATAAATGTAATTGTTGATCTACCTCTATGGTTATAAATCACTCACTCAGAGATCTGTGGCTTTCGCCCTGCAGGAGAAAACGTGAAGGAGTTTTTCTTCCGAGTTGCTGCTTTGGCGTTCGAGACGAACGTTCTGGCCGAGCTGGAGAAAAGCGGAACGAGGCAAATCGGAGACGTCATTAGTGAGTATCTGAACAGCATCCGCTTTAAAAAAAAAAACCAACATCTTCGTCACAGAGTTTAACATCTTTGTGTCCCTCTCAGAAATTAACAGTAATTCAAGCAACCTGTACGCCGCGTCCAAGAGGAAACAGCCCAGCTGCTGTCAGTGAGGATGGAAACGGGTGTTTTAAAGGGATGTTTCCGTTATTTTGAAGTGTTTTTTTTTTAAAATCTACAGTAAGGATCATTCCCACTGGTGACATCATTGAAAGTAACTAGAGTCTCTAGAAACAGGAAGTAGTCCTCTGACTGGAGCAACAGTCAGATCAGGAGAGACGCTGCTGCCGAACGGTGTCGAACTAGCAGCTGATTTTCTGGTATTAAAAACCAAAAGTCATACTGATGCATTAAAACTCTATATTAGCTGTTTGTAAACCAATAGAATTCAGCATCAGACCGATTGTTTGGTTTGTGGCGTTCACGCTGCAGCAGCAGACTCACAGTAGGTTAGTCATTTGGAACAAACGAAACAATTAGCTGCTAGTTTACCCACGCCATTTCAAAATGACCAGAATATCCCTTTAAGGACCCCGAGACGCGGCTGCCGTCCGGCTCGGTGGGAGGATTTCTGTGGTCGGAGTCGACGTTTCACTTCCTGGAATGCTGACCGTCACTTTTTCCTGGCCAGGGGAGTTTTCCTTTGCGGGATGAGTTTGGGCTCTTTTGGCGTTGCTCAGTTGAGTTTGCCTGGATTAATATACAGGAAGGATGAGAACTGTCGCGATGCTGCCAAGAAGCCAAAGAACGACAGAATCATTAATTAGCTTAGAGCTTGGATTTTATCTTCTCTTTTGCTGCTGTAGTTTTTTTACATTCTAGTTTTCATATTACGGTGAGTTGAGTTTAATGTTTTCTATTTTTTAAACTAGTTTGTGTTTTAACCATGTTTTTTTTAAGGCAGTATTTTAGTTTTAAAAGTTAAACGTGTAAGTCATTGATTCCTTTCTCTGCATCCTGGTGATTTAAACCAGAAACGCAGACGGGGGAGTAATAATTGACAGGAAATGACAGATTTATTAAAAGGAGAAATCGTTGCTTTACAGTTAATTATTACATGTGAGACGACTGCATCATTTGTTTATGTCTGAGAGGAGTACCGTATTAAAGACACAAGCAATCTGAGTCGATGACAAGGAGACTAGAGGTTCTATATTCATGACTGAAGCTGTTTTATTGGAGTGTCTCTTTTTGTGTGAATATTTAGTCAACTTTATTCATTTTAAGTCAAAGATTACAAGAGAACATCTTGTCAAATTATATTTTAATAATGTAGGATTTGAAAAGATTTAAATGTATTATATATATATATATTAAAAAAGCTAATTAAAGAATTTCATGTCCACCTCAGTTTATAAAATGTATCTTATTAAACTCTAAAGGATTTAGGTCTAATTGTTACATTTTTTAAAGGAGTCCAGGTATTTCCCATCGATCTGACTCTGCAGCTCTTCGGGGATGCAGTGGGAGAACTTGTAGTTTTCTTTAATCCACCTCCCTCCTTCGGTGTTCTCGATGGCCACAGCTGCTACGCCTGCAGAAAACGATGCGGTGAGACATTAGGACTTAATCAAATTACTCTAGCAGCAGGTCAAAGCAGCGACCGACCTACGACGGAGGCTCCCAGCTTCTCCAACAGCTGGATGGCAGCTTTCATCGTGCCTCCGGTCTCGATCCACTGGTCCACTAACAACACCTTCATGCCTGGAATTAAACAATCTTTAATGTCACAAGAATCAGCCAAAGAAAATGTAGAATCAAATTCTAAGATTCTGTTCCTGACCATTGAAACCTTTTTGTAAAATTGTGATTAATTCAGCCATGATTGAACAAAAAATATAAATACAGAAGTAGCATGTGAAAAATAAAAATGTTTCACATGGATTAAAAGTAAACGAGATCACGTTGCTTCATTTCAAAATGTTACATATTATATTCTGATGCATTTCCCTCTGTTTGCAGTAGAAATAAAGATCATGTTTAATTTATTAGTGATGAAATATTTATCTTAGAAATAATTTAATGATTCCCTGACAATTTTAATATCTAATGACAAAGAATCTATTCGAAAACGACTGAATATTTGATCTTTTACAACTTTTTCCCCCAGATGTAGTTTGATTGAATCACCGCTAGATGGCACTGTCGCACAAGATATGCATCAAGTTAAACTTAGTTGGTTTATCATCTGACTGGTTCATTTTAGCGCAAAAGTGATAAAAAAATATTTGATGGTTTTAGTTTTGTGAGTTTTTGTTAAACACATTGAACCATAAACTTGTTGTTTTTTTTTAAGTTAAATCTCATGTTTTAGTTGTTTTTCCTGCAGTTTGGTGTGTTGGTGCATTGGTTTTTGCACAATATGTGTACAATACAATCATTCTGCACAGACTTCACTCTTTATTCTTCATAAAATAACACTCTTTGTAACATATTCTCTAACCTCTTGCTTCCCCCTAACGGAAGTTATTGTGTAGCAGGAAAATAAGGATTAACCTGGTTTCAGCACATCCAGCCTGATTTCCATGGTCTTTTCTCTGCTCGTGTAGTCGGTGTAGCTTTGGGTCTGGGTTGCGACACACAGATGACCCGCTTTACGGATAGCCAGGAAACCTTTTCCCAGCGTGGTGGCAACAGACGCTCCTAAAACCACCATAAATATTAATCTACAGACAAAACACACGTAAAGCAGTCATGTGTGTGTGAGAGAATTTATGGAGCTTATTTCTAAATTTAGTTTCTGAGGGTTCATGTTTCTGCAAGCCTCGACCACCTAAAGAAGGAGGGTGAACTTTGTTTATTTATCCTGTCAAGATAAACTGCTCTGTGTTCTCACCCAGAATAAATCCCATTGCATCGATCCCAGCAACCAGGTCCACGGTGTCGCTGTGAAACGGACCGAGGAGGTCTTTCACACAGTCTGCTAGAGCCTGGATCGGAACCAGAGGGTAATAAGTCCGCTGTCACAGAATGTAAACAGCTGATTCTCTCGGGTCATACCTGGGAGTTGCAGTAAAGTCTGGACGGATCCAGCCAGGCGAACTCCGGTCCTTTAGTGTTAGGAGCCATGAGAGAAAGGTACCATCCTGTCTGCCTGTCTGAGGGAGCAGCGAGCACGTCCATTGAAGAGCAGCAGCTGCAGCCTACGGGGGTAGACGGACAATCTAAAGAAAATCAGGACTGTTAACGTTAGGAGACCTCTTGTTGAACTCAGCGTAGACCAAAGATGGGTGGGATTATACCATTACGTTCAGGACAGGTATACTCGAGGTTAATGTACAACAGGACAAGACTTTGGCAAATATCAATCATTGTAGGAGGATTTTATGGTTGCAAATTTATTCTCAGCAATACATATGGAAACTAAATAACACGCCTTACAATAATTATCAGCGTACATGTCGCAATTAAGACACAATCCTACAAATCGTAGGTTTAATTTTAAAGCAATGTCTCAGGAATGTACCTCTACTAGGCTCCTGACGAGGCTAGCTGTGCTGCTATGCTAAACCGTTAGCTCTAGCTTGTAGCAACAAGAGGACTTTCAGTAGTTCTTCCCCTATAGTAGTACTACAACTAGTACTACAAGTACTACAACTAACAGTGTTTAAAGTACTACAACTAGCAGTGTTTAAAGTACTACAACTAACAGTGTTTAAAGTACTACAACTTACAGTGTTTAAAGTACTACAACTAACAGTGTTTAAAGTACTACAACTAACAGTGTTTAAAGTACTACAACTAATAGTGTTTAAAGTACTACAACTAACAGTGTTTAAATTTGTACTACAGCGAACTGTGTTAAAAGTACAAAAGCAACAGTGTTTATAGTACTACAGCAAACAGTGTTTATAGTACTACAGCTAACAGTGTTTATAGTACTACAGCAAACAGTGTTTATAGTACTACAGCAAACAGTGTTTATAGTACTACAGCTAACTGTTTATAGTACTACAGCTAACAGTGTTTATAGTACTACAGCAAACAGTGTTTATAGTACTACAGCTAACAGTGTTTATAGTACTACAGCAAACTGTTTATAGTACTACAGCAAATAGTGTTTAAAGTACTACAGCAAACAGTGTTTATAGTACTACAGCTAACAGTGTTTATAGTACTACAGCAAACAGTGTTTATAGTACTACAGCTAACAGTGTTTATAGTACTACAGC
>SSNR01000003.1:3915985-3934736 GCA_006937965.1 Callopanchax toddi | reverse complement strand
TTTTAGTACTAGTTAATAGTGTTTATAGTACTAGTTAATAGTGTTTATAGTACTAGTTAATAGTGTTTATAGTACTAGTTAATAGTGTTTATAGTACTTGTTAACAGTGTTTATAGTACTACAGCTAACAGTGTTTATAGTACTACAGCTAACAGTGTTTATAGTACTACAGCTAACAGTGTTTATAGTACTACAGCTAACAGTGTTTGTAGTACTACAGCAAACGGTGTTTATAGTACTACAGCTAACAGTGTTTATAGTACTACAGCTAACAGTGTTTATAGTACTACAGCTAACAGTGTTTATAGTACTACAGCTAACAGTGTTTATAGTACTACAGCAAACAGTGTTTGTAGTACTACAGCAAACAGTGTTTATAGTACTACAGCTAACAGTGTTTATAGTACTAGTTTATAGTGTTTTTAGTACTAGTTAATAGAGTTATAGTACCAGTTAATAGTGTTTTAGTACTTGTTAATAGTGTTTTTAGTACTTGTTAATAGTGTTTATAGTACAGCTAACAGTGTTTATAGTACTACAGCTAACAGTGTTTATAGTACTACAGCTAACAGTGTTTATAGTACTACAGCTAACAGTGTTTATAGTACTACAGCTAACAGTGTTTATAGTACTACAGCAAACAGTGTTTGTAGTACTACAGCAAACAGTGTTTATAGTACTACAGCTAACAGTGTTTATAGTACTGTTAATAGTGTTTATAGTACTAGTTAATAGTGTTTATAGTACTTGTTAATAGTGTTTATAGTACTAGTTAATAGTGTTTATAGTACTAGTTAATAGTGTTTATAGTACTACAGCTAACAGTGTTTATAGTACTACAGCTAACAGTGTTTATAGTACTACAGCAAACAGTGTTTATAGTACTACAGCAAACAGTGTTTATAGTACTAGTTAATAGTGTTTATAGTACTTGTTAATAGTGTTTATAGTACTTGTTAATAGTGTTTATAGTACTAGTTAATAGTGTTTTAGTACTAGTTAATAGTGTTTATAGTACTAGTTAATAGTGTTTATAGTACTTGTTAATAGTGTTTATAGTACTAGTTAATAGTGTTTATAGTACTAGTTAATAGTGTTTATAGTACTAGTTAATAGTGTTTATAGTACTACAGCTACCAGTGTTTTTGTTAGTATCTTTGCTGCTGCTTGTGTGAAAACGTTGTATTAAATAAAGATAGACAACAGGTCTACTCAGTGTTATTTTTAACAAAACACTCTAATTTTATTTCTCCTTTTGAGATGGAGACACCATTCTTATACTTTACTGAATTATATTAAATTTCATAAATAGGTTCAGCTGATATCTTGTTTGCCTTTCTTATAAACAAAGCTAAGAAGACTTTAATAAAAAATAAATTATTCACCGATACACTTCATAGATGGAATGATTTTCCTGTAGACGTATCACAGCATCTTTTTTTACATGACACTTTAAAACACTGACCAAAGTGCTGAACACTAAAAACCTTTTGAATTAGTTATGAAATCTGTTGGAGGCTTACTTTCACAGCCTGTTAATAATAATTTTATTGATATATTTCCCACATTCTCCATTGTGCTCACGTCTAATTCGACCCAATTCATGTTCTAATATTTATGAATGTTGTTCCATTTCTCTTATTTGGAACAAGCCCTCACACGAACTGTTGCTGAAACAGAAAACGTCTTTGAGGAGTTTTCATAAAAGCTCATTTTATATCGGACCGAGGGAAGAGAACGTTTAGTACAGAGCTGTTGAACACCAGGCTCTTTGTTATGCTCTCGGTTCTAAATCACAGGGAACTCACAGAACCATGGGAGATTTATTTCGTTTTAAGTGAATGGAACATTGTGAGTTTCACAGGAGTTGCTAATAAACATGATTTTGAAATTTTCTGGCCAAATTAAAATAATACAAATGTTGTAAGTCTTTTTGTTTCTACAAAATGCTAAATGACATTAACGTCTCAGACGATGAAACAAAGATTGATAAAGGAGAAAATTCAGCGTCTTTTCTTGCGTTCCTCAGTCAGTGGATGAAGTTGGACTACAGATCCTACAAAAACGTTAATCCTCCTCTCGTGCATTCTTCAGGTTATTATTGTAAATTCTGCTCAGAGCTGCTGTCACCAGATGATCTATTACAGAGTAAACTTAACGTTCACCGAGGCAGAAACTTGATCTGACGGTATCCTCAGTAAATTTCACCGTTTCTCAGACTGGAAACGTTTGGACTGTTTATAAATAAACTGATATCTGAAATTTCATACTAATTTAATGAAACACAGTTCAAGCTGAGCTGAGATCTGGGTGCTGAAGTTTCTGCCAGCAGCGGCCAACTTTCCCACAGTCAGAGCTGAGTGTGCCTTGAACCGGATGACCTGGCTGCACACATTGATTTGAAATGCTCCACATCTTTTGCACATTTGACAGGTTTGTAAAATCTTAAATCTGAGTGGAAATGAACAAATTTACAGTAAAAATGTATGTTACAGATGCAAAGGTCTAGGATGTACTGTGCAGAAATCTTAAGTTTCCTAAAGTGATATTGACCAATATAAACAAAATCAAATCGATAAAGATGAACAAAGTGTTTGGGAGTGAAATGTTGGAAAAATGGAGGATCATGAGTATTATATGAAGCAATGAGCTTGAACCTACGCAGCTAAAAACTAGTAAGCATTGCATCATCAGGTCTAATAATGAAGCTCTGCAGTTCTGGAACCACATACAGCTTCTCAGCTCTTCTTCCATTAACTTTGACCAAAAATGGTCTGAATGCTTATAAATTAAAAAGAAATAGCATTTTTCCAGTTCACATTTATGATTGCTCCCTATTGTTTCAGAATTACCTAAAAAAAAAGCAATGATCAGTTTACCCATTGAAATAATAGTTTGTTAACTTACTTCCTCCTTTTTATGTTATTTTCTGTCATACAGGGTAATTTCCACTGGGCACTTTTAATTATTCAAAAAGTGGAAGAACTGATATAGCTTAGCTCTAGCTTTTATTACTTTTTCCTAACACTTAAAAATACACCACAGTGAAGTATAAATGCGTAAACTTTATGGTTTTATACAAATTTCATTTAGGAGAGATGACTTCCAGCCTTAACCTGAGGGTTAGAGAAATGCAGAAAACATGAATACTTAGGTATAGATTATCCTAAATGTTAACTGCTCAAAGGTTCAAATGGACCCAATGTGTAATTTAGGCATCACAAAATTCATTATAAAGTTTGAGCAGTGTTTCAGGTGGTTGCAGTTCCCACCTTGACCTCTAGATGTCAGTATGTTTCACTCTGATGACAGAAGATGCTGCTGATTCAGTCTGTCTCCTCCCAACAACAGACTCTGGTTTACCTTCTTTACATGAAATTAAACATGTTAACATTCTTCTTGGAGGAGTTTATCAAACTGTGCTTCATAAAGTAGCTGCAGGGGAAACTTTAAATATACTGTTGACATTTTTCATTTGAATAAAAAGTGCAGAACATCAGTTTGACACTAACTCCTCGTCTCCACCAGGGGGCGCTTGGTCTGCTGCAGTTCATGTGATCGTGTGAAAATATTTCATTTTCAACAGTTTATTGTGCAGATGTAGAACACATCAACCTGTTTCATCAACTCTGTTTTGTTACACACAAAGAAGGCAGCAGAAAATGTATCTTTAAATTTTAAAATTAAAGTCATTTTATAGGGTTTTTAATTGCTGACTTAGTGAAAAACGAAATCACATGGAGTGATGAAAGATTAATTAAAAAATATCTGATCTGTAATAATGTAATCTGGCATAATAATAATAATGAATACAGGTCTTTTTTGTTTTATTTCTTTCTGCCAGCTGTAAGTTGACTCCACAGTAACAGCAGGATTATAAAACCTGTTCTTGTCCCTAAATCTCTCCAGCATCTTGATTCACGGGAGACTCTTTTCTCTCTCTCTCTCTTCCTCAAGATGTGGTCGAATGTTGGCTCTGGTGATTTTACATCATTTCTCTCCGCCTTCCTTCCAGCAATCCGATTTCAGTGCCTTGAGTAGGCTGGATCTCCTCCTCAAGAGCTCCCAGTAAGACCAGCCATGTGACAAAACACTGGGCTGATTAGAAACCCAACCTGACAAGAGGGTTTTCTTTTCTAGGAAAGAAAAAAAAAAGATGCAGGAGACTTTGCAGTATTTGGATTTGAGAGTTGACTGTTCACACTGATTTAATGGACTGACAGAACAAGTGTCTCTGCAGAAATTACAACACAAAACGTTGATTGGTCATCCACACCAAATTTAACCTTCTGCCTAGAGGTCAGAACTTATTTTATTTGCACCTTTTTATCAGAAAATGTAAATTTTCTCAGGGTTTGTATAGTTTTATTGTAAATGTTTTTAAAGGTGAATACATGCATTCACTTTTCCAGCAAAGAATGCAGGAATTCAAAGCATCATGCGGCTGAACTTGAGAACTGAAACACTTTGACTCAGTTGCGTGAGACAGTTCCAGCCTGTCCACATTCCTCAGTCAAAGACTTTTGTCTCCCCGTTGGGATTTAGGTCATCACGGATGCAGAAGCCGTTTTATAGCGTTTGAAAGATGTCCACTGTCCTGTGTTGGCACGGTCCCCCCATGCTTGTTCCCATGGAGAACAAGCCGAGCCTCCTCCTCCTCCTCCTCCACGCATGTTCCCAAAGTAAATCTCCACTTTCTGGGAGGAGGAGGACGGAGGTAACCTGCGGTCAGCTCTTTCTGAGGGTCCAGGCTCCGAGGAGGAGCCGGGTTAACCCATTCCCAGTAAGAACCCGGTGGCTGTACCTGCTCTCCGTGTGGAGGAGACCAGGATAAAGAGGTTAATCCTGACTCCTCCCAGTGTGGCCCTTATTCGCGTTAAGAATCGAACCACTCGAGCTTCGCCTTAAAAGAGGGAGGGCTGCTGGGGAGCGGCAGAAACCCCCGAGGAGCTGTCTCCGTTACGCGTGGTGCTGAAAGTGCCGCTCGCCGCGTCATGTGGTCGGTTTTCTTTGTCTTCCTGTCCTATTTGGACAGAAACGTGGTCAGGGGGGACTTCCTGAGCCGCGCTTTGGACGCAGACAAGGAGAGCAAGGAGATGTTCTCCATGATCAACGGCACCTTCTGCGCAAAAATGTCCCTGATCGGGGAGAACTTCCTCTACCAGGTGTCGGACGGAGCCGAGGTGGTCCGCACGGTCGTCAGTCCCGCCGGGAAGCTCGTGAACTGCTCCGTCGTGGTGAACCAGATGGAGGTGAAGTCGTTCATGCACGAGTGCAGGCTGGGGCTGAAGGAGCGGAGAGCCCCGCGGCAGCTGGAGGCGCCTTTTACGCGCATGGATGAGGCCAGGATGATGTGCCGGGGGTTGACTGAGAGATCGGAGCACAGCAGAAAGGGTCCGAGCCAAGACCCTTCACAGGAGGTTCTGAAAAGATCCAAGAGGGGCTTTACTTACCCCGGGACCCTGTGGTGTGGCGCCGGGAACATGGCGGATAACTATAACCAGCTGGGTAAGCGGAATAAATCACCCACATTTACAAAATCACGTGTCAAATATGTCAGTTTAACAACAACGACCTTATTTCTGCAGGGGAGTTTGCAGAAACTGACAGCTGCTGCCGCGTTCATGATCACTGCCCCAGTGTCATCCACGCCTTCTCCTCAAACTACGGATACACCAACTTCAAGTGGCACTCCATCTGCCACTGTGACTGCGATGAGGCGTGAGTCAAGACTTTTACTGGAGCAGTTTACCTCCAAAAAGTGTTGCTGTTTGCAGAAATGTTCAACAACACGATGAAGCAAAACATGCAAATATCTGATTTTCTTATGAATAATGTTGGATTCAGAGAAAACATTTGAATCTTTTTTTTAAATTTTTTACATTAACTTTGTTATTTTTGACAGCTTTTAAGGCAGGAAGCTAAATGTTTGACAACACTGATGCATGAAGGGTCTGCAATAACAGCTGATAAATGTGATCCAGAATCAAGTATCTGCAGACATCTGATAAAAAACTTAAGTTTTGGACATGCATCTTTTAAAAATGTGATGTTCTTCGGAGTTTACTTGTTTATTTGTTTCATTTTCAGGTCAAACAGTACATTTATGTGTTGGAACTCCTTTGTTTCTTTGCAGGTTGAAAGCTTGTCTGAGAAAAGTCAACGACACGTCTTCCAGGGTTGTAGGTCAGGCGTTTTTTAATGTCATTGGCGTTCCCTGCTTTGAGTTGGTGTACGAGGAGCGGTGTGTGGAGCGGCACTGGTATGGCATGTAAGTATCACCTCAGTCGATCTGCAACTCAAGCTGTATTTGGTTCTGAAGTAAAGACTTCCTTCCCTCCACCTCCTGTCTCACAGGTGTAAACGATATGACACACTCCCCATCGCTGTGATAAGAGAGGCAGTGCCATACGACTATGGAGGTATCGATGTCATTGATGAGCTGACGCTGGCTCCACCCAAGCGAAAAGATTCAAAGAAAACGAGTGAAGAAGAGCAACCTGAGAGCGTGACTCAGAGTACGGTGTCCAGCCCGGAAGAACCTTCGTTAAGGAATGTCGTCACCGCAGCTGAGGACTTCATCAAGGTGCTTGCTACCGTCTCCACGTCTCAGAGCTCCAACTCCGACTCCAATAAAGACGAGACACAGAGTTCAGAGAAAAAGAAGAAGAAGAAGAAAACCAACAAAAAGCACAAAGGAAAAGGAAAGGGGAGGAAGAGGAAGCAGAAATCAGAAGCAGGTGTGAAAACAGAGGAAGGAGCTACAGTCCCACCACCTGGCAGCAAAGCAGAGGACGTCCTGTCTTTAAGTAATTTCATCCATGAGTCAAACACACTTGACCGGTCAAGTTCAAACGCCAACAGAGCCGATGACAGAGAACTTGAGCTCAGAAGAAAAGACTCCAATGAAGTCATGAAAGATGAACCGGCCACGGATAAGGAGACGGTTTCTATTACGCCTCCTGTGACGGTCCGAAAGAGGCCAGCAGAGTCAGAGATGACGAAAGAAGAAATCCCCGTCCCACCAAGTCCGCCTGCTACTGCACACTTAGCAAGAAACAGAGGACACATAAAATGCAAGAGAAAGAAATGCAAGAAAAACCTTCCCCCTTCTTCTGAAAACACCATCATTTCCACCATCGCCAACTTCCTTCCAACAGCAGCGCCTGAGCAGTATGGCTTCACAGAGCAGCATCTCCTCCTCAGCACTGCCAGCTCCCCCGTTTCAACCCCCAAAGTCAAAAGGAATAGGTCAAAGGAGAGAGGAGACAAAGAAGGGAAGAAGAAAAGAAAGAAATCCTGCTCTGACGCTCCCATTGTGTCTGCCGACCAGTCAAATTCCTCTGAGGACAGCCTGAAAGTGATTCCTCCTAACGACGCTCCCACCATATCACCCGTCCCCGCTTCAGATCAGCAGCTTTCACACAGACAGAACAGTCGAACTACAGCTCTCACCTTCAGCGTTCTGAAAAGGCAACAATCCAAAGAGAGAGCGCCGAGAAACAGAAACCGGAGGAGGAAAACAGCTGGCCCTCCTTCAAGTGAAAACCTACTTTTCTCTCACAGCAGCTCTGAAAATGTAGCCTCTGTTCTCACAACGCCTCACCCCCTCACTCACCCTGCAAACACTGCTGCAGCACAAGAAACAGAGACTCACAGTTTTACAACAGCCGCCCCTACGGTCACTTCAAACCTCCGCTGGGATCCAAGCAGACAGCAAAGAAATCCCAAACAAGCAGTGACACTCGCAACCCCTCGTTTTAACACTGCTGCAGTCAAAGAGCTGAGGTCTGAAGAGCCCTGGATGAGCACCTCAGCAGCCATGAGTCCGCTTCAGTTATCTGTTGAGAGAGCAAAGGCACAATTTAATAGGAAGAAAAGGAGGAAGGCAAATAGACAGCAATAAGTTAGGTGTTTGAGGCGTAGCAGGATTAGACTAGAGAAGCAAACCGTAGCTGGTTATCAGAAAAACAAACATCATGACACTCCTCAAAACGTCAGATTTTAACATGAAAATCATCAGTATTTTGTTCTGCATGTCAGTAATAAAATGTCTGAATGATTATAAATATATTTGTCAGTGCTTCAATTTTTATCATAAAATATTGTATTTTGTCAGATTAAAGATTCTTGACATATCAAAGACTAAATGTATGACGTGTACATGGACGTAATTTGGGGGGTGTACAGGGGGGCACGTCCCCTTCACTTTTTTAAAGGCAGTTTTGACTCCTGCAGTTTTTACTGTCTAAAAACAATGTTACACTATATTCAGTGATTACTGAATGTTGTTTTTAGGTGTAGGCTAGATATCATGGCACTGTTTAAGAAATTCAAGCCCCCTTCCTCAGGCCAGTTGTGTCCGCCCCCCTTGAAGTCAATATTTCATCCTTGGATATTAGACCCATTTTGGTGAATCTGAACTCAACTCTCAAACCAAATGAAAAAAGTGTTTTAAACTTATAATATGTTATCATGTTGTGTTTTTACTGCAACACATAAAGCTATGTGTTTTCAGAAAAGGTTTAGTAACAAAAATATAAATGTCAGATATAATAAGCTACATTATTACCAAATATACTGTATTATTCCCAGTATGTGCAGTTCCCAAAATGTCAAAGGCTTCCAGAACGATGGCTGTAAAATTTAAAGGAACTAGCTGTTAGCTTAAAATGAGCAACAACATGGCTAAGAACCAAATTTGTTTTTTAATTTAAAAAACAAACAAAATTAAACAACCAAAACATAACTGATCTAACTTTGACTTGTAAAAGATTTAATTACTCAAAAGGTTGTAGAACAGGTGTTTTCCAGTTTTTTGACAAAAATGTTAGCTACCTGCTAGTGTTAGCAAAACAATTAGCATATAAACAGTGTGATATAAACCCTCAAATTTCAATAAATTCTACAGAATTCTCAGCTAGAGACTAGTTGTGTACATTATATGTATATAATAATATATAAAATATATTTTAATATATCTGAAATGAAAAAAAAAAAAAAGAATAATATGGGCCATTGCCTTGCTATAGCTAGCTGCCTCTCTTAGCTCTGATTCATTAGAACTTTGTGCACGTTAGCCCAGCTGGAAGTATTTAATCAAGGGGGGAAAATTGTAAATCTAAACCTAGAGGTTTAACTCTAACCTGCTTAACCTTATTTCATTTTTTTTTTTTTTTAATTTGTTCAGGTCACTCTACAGAAAGCAGGCCCAAAAATGCTGAGTCTGTACTGCTCTTTTGTTTCCAGGACCTGCAGACTTTGATCCTTTAGCTGGAAGGGTCACATTCTGAGCACTGATTAGGAGCTCATTACTCTCACGTCTTACATACTGGGGTTGTAATAATAACCAGCGTAGAGGCTGAGAAACCGCCAGGTCAGCTGATTTTCACATGTTTATAAAAAGATTTGGTTGTGTCTCATTTGGACACACAGTTTGACATCAACAGCTGAAACAGAACTATGATGATTAAACAATGCTTTAGTTTAAAAGGAGGAAACTTTATCAAAAAGCTTTTTAAAAAATAGCTCATCTTATTATATATTTTAATGATTTTTTTTAAATTGCCAAATAAGTTTTCAGGTAAAAAAAAAAAAGACTTCAGTTTATTTTTGTTAATATGAAACAAAGTGTGAATTAATGTATCCCCTCACAGGATAACATAATGTGCTGCACGTGGTTTAAGACTGAGAAAGTTTCAGTTTTATCCTATGCAACATTTAAAATTTCATTGCAAGAAAAAAAAAACAAAAATCAAACTATTCTGTAACAAACCTTTTCAAAGATTTTTATTATTTCATCATACTATTCATCCCTTGCCTTTAATTAAATCTTGCTGATAAAATGATTTATAATATAATTTAATTTGGTGAATTTGATGCATTTTGGGCTCCTCTCTGTTAGAAATGTGCAAACAAACATTTTCTGGCTAAAGTTCTCAGAATAAACAGCAACAGATGAATTTCATGGGACTGAGATCCACCTTCAAACTGCACCAGGTTATAAAAAGCACTGGGTGAAATGGGAGATGAAGTCAGCCCTCGTTTAAAGTTGTGTCTGTGACTCCAAACATTTATCTTATTTTATTTTTACAGCAGATAATTCCTTTTTTTGTGGCCATTTCAGAAAGGGTCACAAGGCTGATTTTCTACATGCAGTTTTTTTTTATTTAAAAGAAAGAAAGGTAACTAATTATCACATTTTAGTTGGTTTAGTAAACCATCTAAGAGCTATAGTTGAGGAAATAAAGCTTTAACTCCTGCTAGCTGGCATATTGCTTGTGAGATAAAATATGGTCAGTTTTAAAATATTTTGGAATTTTATGGAATAATTTCTGTTTGATAGGATTATTACAAACATCACTGGATCCAGACTCATTTGTGCCAACCTGCGTCATGCCCTTGGGATGCTGCACACAATGTTATACACAGGAATGTGTGGATAAGAAAGAAGGACAGTGTTCACAGTCCGAGTCCCTCACCTGATTTTCTGATCTGCAGAACATTCAGGAAACATTAGACTCTCAGTCTGAAACCTACCAAACCCCTTCATCCTGATACAAGTTTAGTAAAGATGTCGCATTAAACCTCTGTTTACCTGTTTAAGATCTTAAAAATCTATTTATTTCAACATACAGCCTTAGTTACAGTGCTAAATGAAGTATTACCAGATTTATTCTCTTTTTGTCACGCTTGAATATTTCAAACACATCAGACAAACATAACCTGAGTAAAAACAGTTTTTAAATTAAAATTGCATTCTTAACAGGAAAAGTTGTCTTAACCAAAAAAGTGGAACTTCTTGGAAGGAGTGTCTCGTTACGTTTGGTGTAAAACTAACGCTGCTTTTCAGAAAAACATCAAACAAAAAGCGAAACGTGGTGTTGTGATGGTCTTCAAGACCTGAATGACCCGATGTGATTGATGGAACCAGGAAATGTATTTACGTCATTTAAAATATAGAGGTGGAACACCTTAAACTAAATCTAGTTGACTCTCATTAACATCAACCCCTTTTTAAATATTTGTCTTTTTTAGCAGTTTTTTGCTTATTTGTTATCAGTAAACGCCTCACAGCTTACTGACAACCTTTCAGTTAGACTGCAGTTTTTAGGCTCCTGAAAAACAAACAGGAAACACAAAATCTAATGAGGAAGAAGACGTCTTACATTCCATCATAAATAACATAATGGATTCCTTATTATCATCAATAACTTGAACAAGACGACAGGATTGGAAGCGGTTCTGGAATTATTACACACTATTTTATTGCAGAGAGGTAGAGAGGTAGAGCCTCAGCAGTGCAAAACACAACTGGTGGTGTCCAGAGATGAAACCTCCTCAAATATCAAATATCCACACACGCCTGGATCACTGCAATTCTTTACTTTGGCACTGATCAATCACTAATCCATCCCCAACTAGGCTGAAGTCTGGAGGCGACCGAGCCTTCGGGGCAGCTGCCTGCATTTTAGTATTGATCTATATTTTATCATTGTTTTATATTTACTCTCATCTGTGAAGCACTTTAGCCAACTTTCTAGTTTTAAATGTGTTCAATAAATAAAGTTTGAGTCGAGTTGAAACCAAACAAAATGAAACCGTTTTAGTCGAAATGCTGCCCCCTGCTGGAAACAAGAAAAGTTGAGCAAAGCGATACCCCTAGTTTTCTATTAATAAATCATGTAAATTAAATTGATGTATTTCATTATTTGTTATTAGTCTCCCTAAGCTTTTCTATTTTTAAAGCTTTTTACTGTAATTTTACTGTACAGTGCTTAACAAATAAACATCACTTAATTAAGTTGTCATTATTATGTACAGTGCTTCACAAACAGCCCTGCTTTGTGCTGCTCTGATTTGGCAGAAAACACCCAGATGAAAACTCAGTGGGTGGCAGCGATGAGGACATAATGAGAGGAAATCACACTCTGAGCCCGTTAAACTCTCAAACACAACAAAGACGTTATTGATTGAGACACACGGTTAAATCTCCAGATCTGCATCCTTTGCAGCTTAGAGCAAACGTTGTTCCTGAAGCAGGACACTGAAGTAGTCACTGTTGAGTTTATCACCGTCACACGTGTCTCTTCAGATCGCTTCAATTTATTTTACACTCCCAACGTCCTCGTTGGCCATCATGTGCATTTAGCGTTCTTTCTTATGTTTGCAAACTGTTGTGCGTCTCCTTTATGTCGACTAGTAGATATTTGATTTGCTTTAATATCAACTTGAACTGAACTTGAAGTATAAGTGGACTGAATTAGCGTTTTCTTTTAGCACAATGTCCTATTATAGTGGCCATTTTTAAATTTGTGACCAATAAAAATCTTCATGTTTTCATTCTGATCAAAATCAGTTCTGTGGTCATTTTTATGAGTCTTTAATGCCATTTTGTGCTGTTTTATGATTGTTTTGTTAATTTTACGATTAACGATTCTTGACTTTTCTAATATAAATTTTTAGTCCGTTTATGCTGAAGTGCAGAGTTTATCCTCTGTATGCTCCTCTGACTGTGGCCAACTCTGGATACAAAGCAGCAACACAAACACAACAATTAGGCTTTCCTCCAGCAGCCAGATGAAAATCACAAAGACTGGCCTCATTTCTCCGACTCGGTGTGCGTTTGGGTGGAAGCAGCTGCAGCCGGGACATTAGTTCAGTCCAGCGCGAATCGCCCAGAGTTGCCAGCAGTCGTGCACGTATAGAATTGTAGGTTTCTGTGTGAATTAATGCTCATTTACATGAGAAGGATGATGGGTGGTGGTTGGCAGACTCTCCAGACCAACCTGGAAAGGTTCCTGGTGGATTTCTACTTGTGGAAACACAAACGGAAACCGAAGCAGGTTGTTCTTTTAGCAGAACTTCCTGCATGTGTGCCTAATAGATTCTGGTGGGTTCAGCAGGATGGCGTGGGTTAGACTAACCTCCATACTGCCAAGTGGGGTTGCCAAATTACACTTTTTGTAAAATTTCATTTAAAAAAGTAATTTTTATGTCTGATTTTGAAAACAAACTGATGCTTTTATGTTTTTTATATTACTTAAAATGTGATTAATCTCTTTTTTCCCTTTAGAAAATGTGTCCTCTCATTGCATTGTTTTATTTCTTTTTACTTTTCCGTTTAGTTTTTGTTCCTAGACAGTCTGAGCTGTAACGACCTCCCAATGCTTTCAGCCAATTAGGTTTGGGCATCAGTTGATTTGTGAATTTGTCTAAAGTCTTTTGAAACTGATCATCGTGTTCAGTTACAGAAAAAGATGAATTATCCAAATAGTTTTTAGATAATTACACATTTCTGTATATTCACTCTTTACTTTAAATTTCTGTACCTTTAAAAAAATAATAATTATAAATTTGATTTTTCCCCATAAAATGCCCTGTTGTAGTCAAATTTTTTATGTATTACACATGTTTCTATGTATCCATTCATCTTTAAATCCTTTATCCTGATGCCTGCTGCTACTTTAATAGATGTAATCAACCAGTCGAATTACCAGTAGTGTGTAAATCCAGCCGTTGCATAGTGAAACACCACGTTGTTTGTTCTGTAGATCAGATCTGAATGTCTCCAATCTGGAAGGAAATATTTGTAAAGGTGAATAAGATTCAGAATAGACTGCTGATACTTTCACAGAAAAACAGAAAGTGTTAAAAACATGTAAGGAAGGACAATAAATAACTGGAATAAAGTCAAAAACCTGAACATGACCAGAACTCAAGAGCCCAAACACAACTGATTCCCAATAAAGAAATGTATTAAATTACCCTAAAATGAGAGCAGCTTTGTCTGGATATCGGCTGCAAAGACAAGAACCTTCTGTCTCTACCAAACCTGGAGAAATGCCCTACAGGGAGAAGACAAGAAACCATCTGGATGTTCAGAACATGTAATGAGTTCTGATGAGGCTGGTTTGAATATCAGGCCTTACTGTGGCTGGATGTGAGTCTTTGCCTCCCTCAGCTCCTGCCTCAGGCCTTCGGTCAGGGCGGTCACATGGTGGCTGCGTAGAAATGAACATCAGTGTTGGAAGAAGCCTGAGGAACACTATGCTGGAACAGAAAATAAAGCAGAGAAATCAAATAAATCTGCTCCAAACCCTAAACTTTTCTCAGCAGATGGTTAGGCAGCCAGCCTTTGATAAACCATGTTCCAACAGCCTGTTCTATTCATTTCAATTTCTATCGTCACAAATAGATTTGCAGAGCTTTTTATCTTCTTAAATACATTTAATAATTCATTACTCGTAGATATTAAACACGGAAGAAAAAGTTTCAATATTTGGCAAATGTTTCCTTCCACAGGATTATTATTATATTTTTAAAGCTTAGGTGTAGCCTACATATTCTTTAAATAAAACTGCTTTGTGCAGTATTTACATGGGTAACCCCTCCATGCAGCCTGCACTGGACAGATAACTGATCAATGACTCAGTTAAATGGATGGCTCCAGTTAACAAGAAAACCAGTAAATTAAAGAATTTGACAGTCAAACTAAAGAATAAGAGGATTTTAAAGAAAAAATTATTTCCAGCATCTAAATTTGAAAGATTTGTGACATTTTTGATGATGCATATCTTAGGTGTATTTTTTTTTTAATTAAAACAATAACCCACCTTCTTATATTTTACTTTATGTCTAACTCATTTTTGAGGTATATTTTTGTTTTTTGTGTAATTTTGTGTGTCAATATTAAAGTAAATGGAAATGATTTAATTCTAAACTAACAAAAAGATCATTCACAGTCTTAGTTATGTTAAAAATGATCTGCTGGACCAACTAATTCATTTTCACTGCATTGAATTGAGCAAACAGTGACCTTTTCATAGAAATCCATGAAATCCGCTGCAGACACTCGGTTATTTGTGCGATAATAAAGTTCTGATGAATTTAAAATAAACCCAATCAGCTGAGAGTCATGTGATGCAGCTCAGGACAAAATTAAATGTTTATTTTAAAGGTTAAATTGAATGTTTTCAGTGCAGGTCACCCATAGCTAGCTGTAACAAGACATCCACAACAGCTGATAGATTATTTTTAAACTGTATTTATTTATTAATAATTAATTTGTATTGTGTGTCTTGTGTATGATTGACAGCGCTAAAAATTGGCAATAGCTGTAGCCATTACCCGAGTGATTTCATTAGCTAGAGTTGTTATGGCGCTACATAACTAATCATTTTTTTCTTGTTACAGTTTGACACGGTGTCAGTCAGATTCTCTGGGTTTTTATAGGTCGAAGAAAACCTCGACGTTCCTCCGGAGCCTTCACGCCGAACCGGACCTGCTCTTTGGCTGTATCCGCTCCGTTACCGACCGAGGCTCCGGTTACCAGAGCCACTCAGCCCCTCCAGCGGTCCATAACGGCGGAGACACAAGAAGAACTTTGGTTTCACGAACTTTGAACGCAGCACGCGGGGAGTTACGTAGCCATACGTCACCGTGCTGCCTTCAGGGACACTGCGAACGACCCTTTTCCCATTGTTTTTCAGAATAAATGTTAAAATTTGATTTTTCATGGATTTTAAACGCACCTTTCCCAACTTGTTGCTACATTATATCCGCTCTAAGAACATTTAGCACAACAACGCTCTGTTAAGCTAACAAATCCAAACTTTTCGTTCTTAGGATTAATGTCACACTGTATTTAAAGTTAGCGTTCATATTATCTGAAGTTTTTCCTGCAGAACAGTTATGAACAGTTGATATTTCACCTGTTGGAGATGAGCTTTGACCTCAGTTTGGAAAAAAGAGAACTAACCAAACAAGCGAGCTAAGAGCAAGTCACAATGGAGCCAGTTTTAAAATGAATGGAGAAAGTGCAGGTGCCGGGCCACAGTGCATTCTGGGAAAAGTAGAGGCTAAGCTTATAGAAGCTGTCTTGAAGTAAAGAGTGAAATGTGGAAAAATTGGTCAATTAAATGTAAATATTAAAATATAAGTGTCTATGGATATGTGTGTGTATATCCTAAATGCCATGATT
Organism: Callopanchax toddi; assembly: GCA_006937965.1. Classification (NCBI taxonomy): domain Eukaryota; kingdom Metazoa; phylum Chordata; class Actinopteri; order Cyprinodontiformes; family Nothobranchiidae; genus Callopanchax; species Callopanchax toddi. The sequence continues at coordinate 3,918,754 of SSNR01000003.1, read as the reverse complement.
ACCAATCAGTTCTGTTCAGAGTTGTATTTACTGCATTTACTAACACAAATTTGGCCCCTAAGAATGCAGTGTGATCTCACGGTGTCACAGAAAATTATAATTTCAAAAATGACTCAGCAGTTCAAGCAACAACGACGTTATTAACTGCCCTCAGCTTCTCATGACATGGATATTTGCAGCAAAAATTAGCATTAGACCTCGCTATCTGTGACACGTCTGGCTGGAATCTCATAATATTTTATGTTAAAATGAACATATTGCTGTGTAATGCAAAACCACAGCAGTTTAAACATCATTTGCATGAACCTATGATATGTTTTAGATTAGAGATATTATAGGTCTGCAGAAATCTACTTTTTTTTTTACTGTTAGCTTGTCAATCCAGCCAGTCGAACTAAGGTTGTTTAAACTTTAAATTTCTCAACAGGTAACATTTTAATTTAAATCCAGTTCTACCTGAAAATTCCTTTAAGCAATAAATGTTTAACTTACGTTCAATTTTTTTTTATTAGATGCTAACACACAGCAGTCAAGAATAGGATACCTTTTTCAGATCTGTAAATACAGACCTATAAAGAACTACCTCTGCAACACTGCTGCTCTAAAACATAACATTTTGTTTATGTCTTGAATCACAGCCATTAGTTGACATTCTCCACGTTCATAAAGTGGACATATTTTGGGATTATCTCCTGTATGTGTTGGCCCGTTGAGACGAGTAGAAAACAGAGATATACTTTAGAGGGGAGAGGAAGGAATGAGGGATAAAAATATTTGGACGAGGCGAAGGAGAGACAGCACAACGGAAATGGAGTAAGAATGTCTGGCAGCGTTCGGTGGAAAGAAAAAATATTTTAAAAAACCCTGAAAAATAGCCACAGTCATAGATCTATCTGACAAATAATCTAACAGTTTATTTCATTAATCACTGGCTACAAAGTCATAATTTGTTCCTCTATTTAAAAGTACAGATGACTCATTTTTATACAGATGGAATTTGGCCAAAGCTACCATCTGTCACTGTTTAGGATTCGTTTTGCCACCAGCTATAGCTAACAGTCGGAGTTTTGACTGACTACATGTTTCTGACAGAACATATGTGCAAGACGGGATTTATTTTTATCTAATGTTTAGTAAATGTTAAATTATGAGAGTATCTACAGAGCTAACCCAGATCACCAGAGGCCATCAAGTCCACATCAGGAACCAGGGGTCAAGCTTGAGGTCGACTTTCTCCAGGCAGCCTTGATCCACTGAAGGTAAACCTGGGCTATGGCAAAACTGGTGACAAATTGTTAATTAGTCAGACATTGTTAATCAATCATCCATGGTAAGTAATAAATTAAACTTAGCCAAGTTAATTTTGTTACACATTTCCCAAGAGACCAGTACTTTTCTAATAGCCCCCCATCTTTCATAATGAATGAATGAATGAATGCTTTATTTCAGACAGACAGACAGACAGATAACATGAACAACAAAACAGTCATTGTACATACAGTTTTGAAGAAATACCGAAAATTGAAGTGAGAACAAAACAATATAATTACAGCTGCCTGAAAGGGAGTGGGAAGAAGAGAACTTATTTAATCCCACCCCTATTTCCTACTACATGCTTTCCTACTATACTCTTTAATTGAGCAAAGTAACACATCATACATACATCACAGTAGCAATAACAATTTAACCAATTAAATCTTGAATATTCTATTTTTAAAGTTGAATACCAGCACGTTATTTTCAACAATAACCATAATACCCTTTTGGTATAGGTACAATTTCCTCATAGAGGCACAATAAATGGTGTTTCTATTCTATTCTAATCTATTTTATACTAATCTACACTAATCTATAAAGGTATAATCAAAAATTAACCTGAGTAACAAAATTGTAGAAAGACCACGTTTCGCAAAGGTAACATATTATTGGTGTACAGTTAAGACCCTCGCTCTGTATATATGGACCATATCCTATGTTTATATAACTTTTTAAATAGATGAATATTTTGACATTGCTTGTATCCAAACTGTTCCATAATTTCACGCCATGTACAGACACACAAAAACTTTTACGAGTGGTTCTGACTGTTGGAATTATAAAATGTCCATATCCTCTGAAGTTATGTGTTCTTTCTCGAGGTGTAAAGAGTTGTATGTTTTCTGGAAGCAGCTTATTGAACGCTTTATATAAGAAAACAATTGTATTATATTCTACAAGATCTCTAAATTTGAGCAATTTTGACTGAATGAACAAGTTATGGGTATGATTAAAAAAAAACAACTTTATGGATTATCCTTAATCACTGTATTACCTGGCCATGCGCCGGACCGTGGAGCACATACATACATACAGTGTTGTAACGCACCGCTGGATCTTTCAGATGGGATCAGTGCATCAATTAAATTGTTTTATTCTGCCGTTCTGATGGCCTGGTAGCGAATGACCCATGGACCGATACCGGTCTGGGGTACGGTGCACATTTTAGGACATCCTCAGGTCTCAGACAAAAAGTCCTCAGTCGTCAGTCCTCAGACCAAAAGTCCTCAGGTCTCAGACCAAAAGTCCTCAGGTCTCAGACCAAAAGTCCTCAGACCAAAAGTCCTCAGTCCTCAGACCAAAAGTCCCCAGGTCTCAGACCAAAAGTCCTCAGGTCTCAGACAAAAAATCCTCAGGTCTCAGACCAAAAGTCCTCAGTCCTCAGACCAAAAGTCCTCAGTCCTCAGACCAAAAGTCCTCAGGTCTCAGACCAAAAGTCCTCAGGTCTCAGAC
>SSNR01000003.1:3869888-3908072 GCA_006937965.1 Callopanchax toddi | reverse complement strand
CTCCTCTCCATGATGCCACTTTAAATCTCTGTTGTGATCCGTGATGGAAAAGGTGAAAGACCCAAAAACAGGAGAATGAGGAAGATGGCAAGAAACACAGACCTTTACTTTACTAAACAGATGCTGCAACAGGAGAATGAATAAAACTGGACTGACGAGAAAGCAGAGAGATGAGAATCTAACAGCATTGGCAAACTGGGCGTTTATGTACACCGAGGGAGTGAGTCTATGTAAAAATAAATAAATAAAAAACAGAGCGGTATTCAGAGATTTCAGTCATGTGAGACGGCGAGGCAGAAACCAAAACCGATGAAAACAAATAGCAGACTTTGAAAACCAAAACTAGAAACGGAATAGGACCAACATTCAAAAGGACCCAAGACTTCAAACAAAAACGTTTTCTAATTTGATGGATAGCCTAGAAACCTAACTTCCTCTGTTTTATATTGAAGACAAAAAGCAACAAGTTCAGTTGTTAAATCAGAGCTTTATTCTTTCCATTATTGATTTCACTTGTGTTACTTTCAGAGACAAATCTCATGCATCATGCGGAGCAACGTTTAATAGGAGCTTTCCACAGGCCAAACCACCATGTCTCCAACCTGCAAGAAGAGATGCAGCACAGTGGAAACGTTATAAGTCAACAGCAAAGAAAAACGCTCCAGACCATAAAAAACATGCAAGTAGAAACAAATCAAACACCTGCACATGAGGAGGAGCACTGAGGGCGTAGATGACAGCGTTAGCAACATCTATGGGTTCCAGAGTCTGTCAGAAATAGTTAAACCACATTAACAATTTACAACACTGCTGTAAATGAAATATTAATGCAAAAGTGAAGTTACTTCACCTTATGTGAGGTGTAGAGAGCCTTAGCTTTGTCTGGGCTGTCGGAGTAGAGCCTCGAAGCGAATTCTGTCTCCACCACACCAGGAGAGATGCACTGCAGAGAAGAGGACGGGGAGAAAACGTTCACGTGTTTAGGAGACCGTTTATTAACAGATCAGTCTGTTTTTGGATGCAGCGACGAGGTCTTACTGTGGCTCTGATGTGAGTCTTGGCGTTACGCAGCTCCTGCCTCAGGGCGTCGGTCAGGGCGGTCACAGCGTACTTGGTGCCGGTGTAAAAATGTAAATCAGGTAGGTTGAACACGTAGTGTCCACAGATGCTGGAACAGAAGATACAGTATATGAGACCAGAAAAAACATAATGAACTAAGTAGTGATGCAAGTGATCAAGCCCCAAAATATTATAAATAGTAATTTTCAAAATAAAATGTGAGGTTTATTTTTCTCAAATCATAATCATGTCCTGATAAAAGTCTTATTATTAAGATCTGTGAGGCGATTATGATCATATTGATGATGAAATCTGGGCTCATCTTTAATTATAACTGCACCTGTTTAGGTTGATGATGTGTCCGTCATCAACGTTCCTCTCCTTCATGGACTGGTACGCCTCACGAGTGCAGACGCTCAGAGCCAGAACGTTCACCTGCAAAAACACAGCGAAGAAAGAAATCCAAGCAGCGTTAAACGGTTTCTTCTTCTTTAATAACCATTAAAAATACAAGTAAGTTTAATAATGTTTTCTGTCATAAAGGCAAACTCTTTTTTAATAAGAAACTTTTACCTGAACTGTTGCTCTGTGAGTTAACGATCCCTAAATGCTACAGGTTCTGATCAATGAACCTGTCTCCATCAATGGCTTAATGTTTTATTTTTATAAACTGATGAAACTTGAACTGTTGTGCAGTAATAGGAGTATGTTTGCTGCATCTGTGTTATCTGAATGTATTGGGTTTTTTAAATAAGTCAAATATTTTAATCTGTATTTCTTGTTCTCATTGAGAACCATCAACCATCTGAATCCTTTCCCAGCAGGTTTTAATGGTTTCTCTCACATCCAGCATGTTCTTCCAGCCGCTGGTTTTGCCGGTCAGCAGAGGCTCAGAGTTAGCCAGGCCGGCGTTGTTGATGCACACGTCCACGCCTTTGTGCTGGGCTTTGATGGCTGAGAACATGGCCAGAATGTCATCCTCTTTGCCCAAGTCACACTTCATGGGGATCAGAACGCCGCTGTAGCCCGCACTCTGACACTCTGCAGCCAGTTTCTGAAATCACATCGAATAGTGTCTTATTTATAACAAATGTATGAGGCAAAACCAAAAAATATGCATTAAAGTCTTAACAAAGAACAATACTAATGACTGTTTTGACTTATCAGGATAAAAAAGACAAACAAAAAAAAAGACTTTCATTTCAATTTATTGAAAGCTGGCAGAGCTGGATTGGCAACAAGGAAACATTTAAGTGGAGGATATAAATCACAAACTTATCTCTTGATTTATTAGTCAGGAAATGCAAACATGCCACTGCTTTTAAAATAGGTAAATAATTGAACTTTTATGGTGCTGGCTGACATGATGTTTGATTCAGGTGCAACAACAGAGCGTAAGATGATTTCTGATCTCTGTGTGTGAAAACAGAGACGAACAGATGATCGTTTTACACCTAATGAGCAGTAGGTAACTCATATGGAATATGTGCAGTGAGTAAAAACTCCTTTTTCATTTTTCGAATGTGTCTGAAAACAAGTTGGTGCAGGTATCAGTTTCTGCCTCTCCCATCCATTCCATGTCTATCAACCATGTGTTTAGTTTGTTACATAATGTCAGACAAATGAGCGTTGAAGGGATTTTCTTTCTTTCTTTTTCCTTTATTTAGGCTACAACTACTCCTAAAGTTACACGCCCATCCTGTTGGTTATATAACACTAGAGCTGCCTGGAAAAAGGTCCAAAATACAGAATTCATTTGAAGATTTGCAGATTAAATTAAGCTGCTATAATAAGAATTGATCCTTTTCATAAAATATGTTAAGTCTTCTGGATTTTTCCTTTAATCCTCTCATGCAGGGGGGGAGTATGTTGATATAAAGAAGTTTTTAGAACGAACCTGTATTTTGTCCACGCTCCTGGCGCAGCCCACCACCTTCATCCCGGACCGGACCAGCTCCTTGGCTAGGACCGCTCCGATCCCGGCCGAGGCTCCGGTCACCAGCGCCACTCTGCCCTTCCAGCGGTGCATCACTACCGGTCAGCTGCTCCAGAGACCGAGGACAAGAGAGAGAGAGAGAGAGAGTCCGAGCGTGCGTCTGATGGAGCGCACTCTATAACCCTACACTATATATACAGACCTAACAAGGGGCGTCACCGTGAGGCGTTCACGACCCGCCAGAACTTTGTCTTCTTTAGTTAGCTGATTTATGTGGGTGTGTACAGTAACATGTTTGTGCATTCTCTGGTTTTAGATAAGGTCATAAATCTGGTCTGGAGTCAGATTTGCTCTATGAACATTCCTAAAGCAGCTTTTAGGAAGCAAGAAGAGAAATTTCTTTAATTCAAAACTTTAAATGCAGAAAAAATCATTTAAAGGCACACTATACAATTTCTTATTTTTAAATCTTTTCTTGAGCCAGTTTGAGCCTTTACAGGGTTAATGAAAAGTCACTCAGCTCCATCTGCTGCTTGGATCCAGAATACCACGTTTGCAACTTTTGAGTCTCTTGTCCGGTGCTCCGGAAGTTTCACAAAATCACATCTCGTGAGGGTTAGGCTAACCCAGTGTGGCTAGCTGTTATGCTAGCCCCGGTGTTGTGGCCAATTTTGTTTACCAATGTAAAGCAGCATTTATTTATTATTCTTTGTCCCTTTTAAGTTTTTTAATTTGCCTAATGCTTGTTTAGTACTTTTTAACCTAAATGTTTTGACATGTTTTTGTTTACTTTGTTAGCCATTAAGCCCCGCCCTTTAATCAGAGAAAAGAGATGCACCAGGTGTGTTTGGAGCTGAGATTTTTGTTGTTGTTGGAACAAATGTCGGGTGGAGCAGGTTTTAGGGAGTTAACGAGACAGCCAGAGTGTTTTTAGCTCATGATTCCTGCTTTTTTAAAAATAATATCTCCCTGCTTGAACACAGCTGATTTCTTTGAATGAGTGATGAACCGCTCCAGTAGAAAGCAATGAAGGCTGAGGAGACATTTCAACAGTTAGATTTAGGGGTTTCTGAGCAAAGACAATGCTAACGTTTTTATAACAGTGATTTAAAATGGACACTAGGGGGTGCTAAAAACAAGCAAAACTGCATGGTATGCCTTTAAAGACACATTTAAAATTACTGTATTTGACCGAATATTAGACAAGGTTTTTTCATTTAAAATAATTTTACATTGTGAAGATCTGTCATTTTAGGTACAAAATTGTACCTTTTGAGGGTACCATCCTACCCCTAGGGTACAAATTTGTTCCCCTAAAGGGTACAAATATGTATCCTAAGGGGTACAAATATGTATCCTAAAGGGTACATATTTGTACCCCTTAGGATACAACCCTGCAGTTAAAGGTACAAAACTGTACTTTTGAGGGTACCACCCCAGTGACAAAAAAGGTACAGTTCTTGTCCTTTCATTTCTGACAGGGAATCCCAGAGCATCTTCTCCCTGGAGGTCTGGTCCAAGAGGAAACCTGACCAGATGCCCAAACCACCTCAACTGGCTCCGTTTTACTCTGAGTCCCTGGATGTCCAAGCTCCTCACCTTACCTCTAGGGCTGAGTCTGGTCACCCTAAACAGGAAACTCATTCCAGCCACTTATTTGTGAGATCTCTACTTTCCATGTTTATATCTCCTGTTCTTGCTGCCACTAACTTTTTTCTGTCTGTTTTATAAACGACGACTGATCCAGTCTTTTTCTGTCTGTCTCTTTCCTGTCCTCTCAGAACCAGTTGGCAGAAAGACCCTGAAGTAACTCTTCAATCTAATCCCAAGTTTCGTAAACCAGACACTCTCCTCTCCATGATGCCACCTTGAAGGTGAATCTCTGTCGTGATCCGTGACGGAAAAGGTGAAAGACCCAAAAAGAAGACACAAAACAAACAGAAAAATAGAAAACAAAACAGAAGCTTCAACGGTAGAATGAATAAAACTGGACCAACGAGAAAGCAGAGAGATGAGATTAGACTCTAACAGAGATCAACTGAAATCTGGGCGTTTATGTACACTGAGGGAGTGAGTCTATAAAGGGAGTGTTATTCAGAGAGTTCAGTCATGTGTGACGGGGAGGGAGAAACCACAAAAAGCAGACTTTGATTTAAGTTTGACAAAATAGGAAAGAACCAACATTCAAAAGAAGTTAACTGAAACTTCAAGACATCAAACAAAAAGGTTTTTCTAGTTTACTGGATAGCATAGAAATCTAACCTCCTCTTTTTGATAATGACAATGAAAAGCGATAATACAATTGTTAAAACAAAGCTTTACATTTTGCATTTCAGTAGTGTTACTTTCAGAGACAAAGTTTTTAGGAAACAACGTATTTAACTTTCACACACAGCTCATGATGAGGTGTGGTGAACTGATCCGTCTGGTTTAACCGTCCTTATGTTGCACTCCAAACGGACCCATTTTAAAGTTACAAATTAAAAAAAAAAAAGGTTAAGAAAATGTGTACATGTTTATTCTGCTGGGCTTTATAAGTGACACTTTTGCATAAAATGAAAACTATTCACTTCACTTGCAATGGTCCCCCTCATGTATACTGTTCTGGTCCGGCAGTCAAAGTGGAGGTTAAAGGGGTCAGAGGGGTCAAATTCTATTTGCTTTTTGAAACTGTGAGATGAAGACACCCTCACCCTTTTTTCGTTGACCTCATATGTATGTTATGACTTTTGCTGGGAACTTTTTCTGTTCCTTGACCCCACTCACACTGAGTGGACACTCTGCAGGGGATATAAAGGTTGTCTGCAAAGGCGTCCTACCAAAACTTCACTGATATAAACAGTCAGAGCTTTACAAAATAAGATGAAAACATAAATAATATATCAATAAAACAAACAAAAAATCCATATATGGATGATGGGCCAGAAATATGCGGATCATGGGTCGCATCTGGCCCACGGGCCGCCTATAGCCCTGCTTTACAGGGTTAATGAAAAGTCACCCAGCCCATCTCCTGCTTGTATCCAGGATACTGTGCTTACAACTTCTGAGTCTCTGGTCCGGTGCCCTGAAGTCTCACAAAGTCACGTATCTCACGAGGGTTAGGCTAACCCAATGTGGCTAGCTGTTATGCTAGCACCAGAGTGTGTTTAGCTCATGATTCCTGATTTTTTTCCCATCTCTCCCTGCTTGAACACAGCTGATTTCTCTGAATGAGTGATGAACCGCTCCAGTAGAAAGCAGTGAAGGCTGAGGAGACATTTCAACAGTTAGATTTGGGGGTTTCTGAGCAAAGACAATGCTAATGTTTTTACGACAGTGATTTAAAACAGACACTAGGGGGTGCTAAAAACAAGCTAAAAACATAGCATGTCTTTAACCAAATAATTTCTTGTAGGTTTTCCTATTTTTAACTCAAACAAAATTTCAGCTTCAATTGCTACTTTAATTATTTTATTTCAGGAGTCGGAGACTACAAATAAAAAGTACACCCTCTGAGTTACATCATTCAGCCCCATAAAGCTCATCAGATTAAATTTGAAATGAAATAATAATGTCAAATTTATTGCTACAACTTTAGGTTAAAGTGTAATTGTTGCACCATATTGTCATTAAACATATTGTAATACATAATCCCAGCAATAAATCAAGCTGAGCTGACACTTTGACCATAGATTAGATTAAAATCCGACTTCATTGTTTGAAAGCGCCGTTCCTCTGAGCAGGAAACAGGTTATAGGTGTATGTCTGATCTGATAGATGCATTTTTAAAGTTTGAGCAAAAGTGCAGGACTTTCTAAAATGATTTGACTCCTGTGGTTTAATTTCTAAATCTTTGAATTATTTTTATTTAGCCATTAGCTGGTGAATCGTGTGCCTTTTTATTAATTCAATCACATTATATATTTAACCATATATATAACCATGGATTGATAATATTTCTCTGCCTGTTGTGATTTTATCTTTATTACTGCTCAATGCATTCTTTCAGCTTCAGTTGTCTGATGAGAGAAAAACCAGAAAACCCAGTTCAGCCTTTGAATGGGAGGCTGGCGTTTGGGTCAGGTTTAGCTCTGTGCCGTTTATTGTTTTTCTCTCTACATGCTGCATAACGAAACCAGTTTATTCACTTTTATTAAATAAAAACTGCTGTCCGGTAATATCAAATACAAAATGTACATATAAAATAAAATAAAGCACGTGTTAATCTAATGTCAGGTATTAATATACATTAATATAACTTCTTGTGTCAGATATAATATTTTACGGGTTTTAGACAGCTTCTTTGTAATTTGTCACTTTTTAACTTCTAGTTGAATTTGTGGAAAATTAATGATCTAAATCAAATTAAGTCTTTTAAATCAAAACAAACAAACAAGCAAACCTGACCCTAAATAAACAAATAGATCATTACTGGAGGCAGCTCTATTATATTAAGTCTGATGTGTCTGAGATTTAACTCACTAAACTAAAAAATGTGGTTAACAACGTTCCTTTGACTCGATATGCTGCCATAACTGTGATGTACTAGTATTTATACTAGTATCAGGGTTAAATCTGAGTGTATTCTCCTCAGCTGGTGGCGTCTGTTTGCCCCTGGCAGCGATACGAGGCCCTTGTGATGCATTATGCCTTCTTCTCCGCTTCCAGGCTTTTTACTCAGAACTGGATTTATTTTCCCAGTTAATCTGATAAATTATGTCCCAAGAACAAAATGTAATGTACTAAACTAAAATATGTTTCGTCCCCCTCCAGCTACTTTTAGATGAACGTGCACTGAATAACGTTTTAAATGTGACTGGGTTTGTTTTTTTTACTTTTTAAGGCTCGGTTTGTTATCAGAAGGTGTAAAAACATGAAAGGCTCATTTCCTTCACTGCAGCCCCTTGTAGACCGTTCAGGTGGTTTAAAATGTCGCATCATGGATTCGTTTTGGATTTTATGATGAAAAAAAGACAAAACAACAGTTTGATCAAATTTCACAGTTATCTAAAGCAGAAAATATAGTTTTACCACCTAAAAATGTTGCTAACTATGTCAAATACTTAGAGTTCTAGCAGAGTGTTGGTTAAACAAATTATAACTTTATCTTCATGCCAATAATAATGCCAATACTGTTGTTTTTAACTTGTTACTTTTATTATGTTTTATTGTGAATTTGTATTGTACGGTGTCCTTGGATGTCAGAAAGGTGCCAAAAATAAAAAGTATTATTATTATTATTATTAATAAATGAAAAGACATTTGTGAATTGCAGTGTTTTTTATATTTATCACTGAAATTGAAATTTCTGTCAAAAAGCATCTTAAATAATATTTCTTGTTGCAGAATTTAAACTGCTTTAGTAAAAACCAGGCTGTATAAAATGCGGCCCTAGGAGGGATTTTTTGCATCCCTCAACTGAAATCTAAATATTAGAATTCTGACCCGCCAGAATGGACGTAATTTGGGTTGAGGATCAGGGGGACCATTCCTAAAACTTGACTAAATACAGCAAACAGAAAAAGTGGCCCACCCTGTTCTTGCTGCTGATAATGGATTCAAATTGTTTTCAAGACCAAGATATTAAAAATCAATCAACCCACCAAGTCAGGGAATTTGACTCTTTTCTATAAGGCAAATCTATGAGACCCTTTTAATTTAGTCAGAATTGTTTGTTCAGATCACTTCACCCCAATGATTTCTGCATCAAATGCTGATAAACAGTGAAGCAACAGCATTTTAGTTTGAAAGTTGGACGTTTCAATGCAAACAGGAGCTTCTGTTTGAGCAAGTCTGATCCTTTTATCCTAATGAATTTAACGTATGTTGCAGAATAAAAAGGCAGACAGATGGAGAAGAAATGCACAAGGGACGGCAAGAAAACAGGGACAATCAGTAGAGAAGAAATGCAAAAAGTGGAGGGAGAACAGGATAAAGGCAGCAGAAGAAGCAGGCAGCAGACCTCAGCTGTGGTTTCTTATGTGAATTGTAAGAAATTGTGAGATAAAACATTTATTTACGATCCAATGAACTCCGTCCATCATTTTCTGAAACCGCTTCATCCACAGAGGGTCGCAGGGAGCTGGTGTGTATCTCCAGCGGTCAAGGGGCGAACGGCGGAGGACACCCTGGACAGGTCGCCAGTCCATCGCAGGATCCAATGAAATGTTTTTTTTTTTAATATAAAAATACAGCTTAAAGTAACAGACTAAGGTAATGAAACTGCCTCAGATTTACAAATATGACTCTTAAAATGTGTTGGTTTTTTTTGCCAACTGCAACAAAATAGTAAGCCATACTTTGATCATTCACTTTTAAAATACGTTGACAAGTTAAGGAATTAATTTTTTAAAATTGATTTCTATTTTAAAGTTTATGACAAAATCAAACTCAGAAAAGTCTATCACACTGTGTCCCAATAAATCTGAATTCACTAAACATGTTTTAATTCACACAATTAAAACACAATTTCTTTACATTTTACAGGATGAAGAGCTTCTGATGAACTTTAATTGTCGACATGTACAGAATTAAAATTTTTACTAATCAAATTAAATGTATATTTATATTTATTTCTCCTACTGTATTCTATCTGATTAACATATTTCCAAAATTCTAGCAGCTCAATCTTTTTAAAAACTTGTATTTTTCTGCTTTATTGAATCTCATACAGGCTTTCTAACCTCTGATGGAAGGTTTAAGTGCTGAAGTTTTCAAGTTATAATTTTATTCCTGTTGCATTATTATATAATTGCACAAAAATGTAACATAAAAGTCTGATTGTTATAATAAAATTATCCAACAAATGTACCAAATTTTAAACATTTGAGTTTTCTGATGATTATTTGATGCGTCAGACTTTAAAGGGTTAACATGCATTTTCCCCACTAACACTTCCTTTTACATCCACTAGGTGGCAGCACCCAACAAAACACCAAGCAAATGGCTTCAACAACTGTATGTGAAATTTAATAGGAGAAATAATCTACAAAAATACACTTTTATAATCTTTTGGAGTGCTGAAGACATTTTAACTTTTATTTTTGGCCTGAAAACAAACATAAATGTAAAATGTGAAGATAAAGTCACTTTGGATAAATTAGGGCTTGGGACCTCACTGTGGGTTCTGAAACACTGGGAGGTTCTCTAGAACTGAAAGTGAATTTTAAATCCTTGCTAATACCACGTATTTTCCCTAATTGTTACAAAAAGTAAAATAAATGGTATAATAGTTGTCATTATGTCCTTGTTTAAATGTGTTGTGTCATTTTGCCAGTGATGTTTGGGGTCATGACTCTCTGCCACTGATCTAAATGAATAAACTTAATCATAAACATAAACAGAGCATCAGTTCTAAGTCTTTGTGGAACAAATTCACATTTTGGAGGTTTCTGCAGCATCCTCTGGTTCAGTATATAGAGTTCATTTACTAAAAAAGTCCTTAAACATACAGCTTCACCGCTGACTACTTTGGCTGGTTTTAATTGATATTATTGAACATATGTGAGTGCTGTGTGAGGCTCACGCTGACTGATTTCATTAGACGCTGATGGCGTCTGTAGCTTTGATGCTATCTATATAACAGTAAGTCAATGAGGAGATCACTCTGGATGAAATCCCACGTTGCACAGGAATAGAAGTGTGATGCAAGAGCAGCTCCTGGTGCAACACTGCTGACATAATCTGCAGGATGCAGAGTCATGCTCTCCTGCAAGTGGCTCGTTCCCTGTTGTTAAACAAGCACAAACACACGCTTTTAATAATGCATCTGTATATAAGACTGAACTGACAGTCAGGTAATGAATTTGTGATGTTTTTAGAATTACAGCCCACTTCTTGTCACCTTTTTTTTTCTGACAAGAACATCTTTTCTCGGTTTGAGCACGCCACCCATCCCCCACTTCCTCTTATTTCTTTTGGTGTGACTCTGAGGTTTGGGTTGTCGTGACAACGGAGGACACGGGCCGTCTTTGCTCTGTTTGCAAAGTTTCTGTTGTTGCAAGCATAATTGCACACTGGCTGCTGGGATGGAGAAGCCTTGCACCACCATCCCCCCACCCACACCTTGTCTCATACATGCAGGCGCTAATGAGTTCTCAGAAATGCAGCAGAGATGTGGAGACCTTCCTGTAACTCAAACTCAAAGCTCTAGACCCGAGAAGCTCTAGAAAGAGTCTCCACATCTTTATGATCTCGTTCAATGAGTCTGCTAAGTGATGTTTTATCGTTGAGATCTAGTTCTGATGAGTGTTCTGGTCATTTCCACATTATTATCACTGAAAATAATATATATCTATCAGGATTTAAATAAAATGTAAAAGCAGGTGTGGCCTCATAGTTTTATGTCCTTTAAATCAGTGAAATCACATGTGAGTGTGAGCATCACTGCTACACGTTTAATCAATAAGAGACACTTCTACGTGATGAAACATCATATCTTTAGTAAAATAATGAAACCAAAATATAAAATAATTTAAAACAAAATGAAGAATTGCTACATAAATTGTTTGATTTATGCAAAAAACCTGCAGCAGCTACAGCTTTACAGGTGTACTAGTGAAAAATAAATACATTTTTATATTTTATTAAAAAAAAACACACATTTTTACTTTAAAAAGTAAATGTTCACACACTTGAGTTCACTTCCTACTCATGCGTGTGACGGCTGAGGCTTTTCCTGTGTTAACCACGTGGCTCAGACAGGGTTAATAAAAAGATCAGCTCACTTCTGGGTTTCCTCTCTTCTCTGGAGACCAAACTGGTAAGATCATCTCAGCAATGGACTTCATCCATTCTTTACTTAATATTCTTTTTTTCTTTAAAAGCTTTATGAACAACGTTCCCTCTGTGTAAATGTGATTACATCACTTGTTTTTATTTCTCAGCTGTAAAATGTTTGTAAGCTGCCTTTACCTCATCAGTCGGTCATCAGCGTTTGAGCGGGAGCATCAGGAGAAACAGAAGTACAGTGTTGTCACCCATAAAGTAGAAAGCACTACTAGACTTCACTACACAGTGTAGTGTTTCCTACTTTATGGATGAGTACACTGTTGGCTGCAGAGGAATGTGACAGAAGAAGAAGAAACCATCTGGACTCTATTTAAAACTTAGTGCATTTTGATTTTATTTAGTAGCTTAAAAATGTCTATATGATAAATTCACCTGTAAAATTACAAAAGAAAAAAGTTTGTACAAATTAATCATTTTATTTTCATTTACAGCCTTGTCTTTTACAATACATCGCTTTTCTCTTTTTTTTTTTTTTTACACAAAATACTAAAATATTTTAACAGAAGATCAACATGTTACTGAAAGCAGGTGAACACATTATAAGGCAAAAATAGAGTAATTATATTTATACACTCTGATGAGACTACAAGTGGTTTTTTAAGGCTAAAATTGTTCGATGCTTCATTTTGTGACTTTATGGTTTAAATTAAGCTGAATGAATAAAAAACATTTGACATTTTTCTAAATTTGTTAAAGAAACGTTTATTAATCTTTGATGCATAATGTGATTTGTACTTTTTGCTTAAAAAATGACCAATAAAGAAACTTGTTTTATGATTTGGATGAGATGTTTTTCTGTTCAGCATCCCGCCTGATATTATTGGTTTATTTGAGATCTAAAGCAGCGTCACGCTATTTTATAAAAATATAAATAAACATTTGACACATCGTATTTCTTAATAAAAGCAGCTGATTTTCAGAGTGTCTGACTGAAATTGGCAAACAGTGTTGACAGCGCGCCGCGCTCTAGTTCCAGGGTAACGGCTGCAGGAAGTTTGATGGAACCAAACCTCGTCGTCCGTGAAGATCTCCCTAAAAGGGATGAAAAGTTAAACTTGTGCAAATTTTGACCAATTATTATATATGTTAAAAACATGATGCTCACAAAGTAAAACCCGTCCTGATCCATGTCGCCCAACACATAGATGATGTCTCCTGATCGAAAGCCGAGTTCAGCCTGTAGAAGGAGGGAAAACCACACTGTGACCTTTAGATTTTTAAAAACGTAGGACGCTTGATTCATAGAGCTTACATCGCTGTCCATGTTGGGCGAGCTTTCCCACGGATCATAGTCAAACAAGGCCACCATTCTTCTAACGACCACATCATCAGGGATCGGGCTCGTGTCACTCAGGTCTGGTGTTAAAGACGTTCCTGATTCATAAAAATACACAAATAGTAAAGCTAAAGAACAACATAATCAAACGTTAGGGCATCAACACTCAAACTGTTTTGGATGTTCTTGCAGAAACACTTAATTTGTTTAAAAAGTTTTGCTTCATGCAAAACAGCATCTTGCAGAAGGTTTCAGAGATCTAATAATCTCTAATTAGAATTGTTGTGGGTATAAGTTGTGTCTTTTATAACTTATCTGTGTGTGAGTACCTGTGTGGTCCACAGGCAGGAACCCCTGCTGCATGAGGAGATGCTTCAGGTGCTCGTCGTCCACCGGGATCTCGGCCACCATGTTGCTCGGCACGAAACCAGAGAGACCCCCAGACTCACCGTGATAGAAACCATCAGCATCTTTGTCTCCAAACACCTAAAAACAGAGCTGTATTATTCGTTTGATCTTTTTACTTTTATTTTAGGGTTTAGAGGGGGGAAGAAATGTGTGTTTGCATGTTGCAGCAGCAGATTTAAAAAAAAGGCGGGAAATCACTTCAATGACAGGAAATAAAAAGACACACTCATGTCTGTGTGCAAGTTCAGCAGGTCTGCACAAACAGGAAACACCAGCAGCAGGAAACAGCACGTTTTTCAGAGAATTACTCACATTTTAAAGTGTTTAAAATAAAGAGTGTTTACCTTGATGATCTGGCCTGGCACAAAGGGCAGCTCCTCTGCAGCCGTCTCATAATTAGGAGACATGGCGGCAGGGTTGTAGGGATAAAGTGCCACAAAGAGCCGGACGGTGGGAATGGACACCTGGCTCGCAGTCTCCAGCTCCCATTCCAAAAGATCCTGTGGAGTAGCGACCCTCACTTCATCTGGGTAGATGAAAACATCCAGCTCCAGACTCGTCTCCATTTACAGCAGCTCCAGCTCCTGACCTGGCAGACAGATGGCTGCTGCAGACTGCAGACCTCTCCTTAGCTTCATCCTAATTTAAGGTAACTAAGCTAAGCAGAAGGAGAACTAATCCTCTTTGAAGCAAGTGGACGGATTCATTAGTTCTGCAAAGAGTGTGCCCTGAAAGTCTGCCAAAGGAACAGAAATAACTGGTAAAAATGTCCAAATGAAGCATCAGGTCGTCAGATTTCATGACACCAACAGGATTAAACAGAAGCACAAACATGAATCAGGTGTTTGGGGGATTTAAAATTTTTTGATTCAAACTGCATTGTGTATTGTGTCAAATCAAAAAAGTTTAATACATCCATGAAATGGATTAAAAGTCACATTTTTTGGAGGGGACTGAAGACGTGGGAAGGGGTTGTTTTTGTTTCTGCTGTTGTTGTTTTTCCTGACTCCTCCTCATCCTCCTCTTCATCCTTGACCCAGTTTACACGCCAGTGGAAATGAACTCTTCCTGTCGTGACCTCTGTCTAATTCAGCAGGTAATAAACTGCTGCTGCAGGGAGGAGGAGCTGCTCTAACTGTACAGTTCAGTCATTCTCAACAGGTCAAAACATTTAAAGATTTTGCACTTACCTCTACGTTTAAAGATGATTTAATAGTGATTTCCAGGTGATGCTGATTGAAAAGCCTTATTTTAGTGTTCTGCTTCTCTTTATTATTATGTATCCAGATGTCATGAAGGAAAATCTTATTTTCATGCATTTATTGTACAAATGGAGGGTCTTATTTAAAGGAGAAATAATAAACACTTTGTAATAAATACACATTAATTTGAAAAATGTGTAGAGCTTTGGATTTCTAATTTCATTAAAACCTCCACAAATATTCTGGAAATACATTTAAATTCAACGTTTTCACATAGTTCAAACACTGAATGTGTCCTTTGACTTATTATTATTTTATTATTTCTATTAGTTAAAATTTAAAGTATTTTGTTTTTATGCTTTTTACAAACACAACAAACAGCTTCTCTCTTTAGGCTTTTGATATATTTTTTATTTTGTCAATAACTTGCTCTAATCAACTCAATTCATAGTAAATACATTCAAACCAAATAATTTTCTGTTAAATGACTGATTGTGTTTAATAGCTTGTTAAATTCTGGTTATAAATTTGAAAAAGGCTTATTTTCTGAAGAAAAACTAGAAGAAGAGCTGATCTCTCATCCTCACATTTCATCTCTTGTTCTCACTTTTGGCCAGAAGAGGGAGCTCTAAATAAATGTTATAGAGCAGAAAAGAGGTATTTTTAACTTTATTAATCAGTTTTCACAATCACAAAAAGCAAAAAGCTCAAAGCAAATAAACAGAAAGCTTATTTAACACAGAACTCAAGTAACTTTGATCATTTCGAGGCACCTTTGTTTTTCAAAACATCAATCGATTAAAATATAACATTTAAATAATTTAAAATGATCCAGAGAGTTGCTCAGAGTTGCTCCTGACATTTTGGTTTGATGCTGATTTTAGAATAAAAAGTTTTATTAAAAACTAATTTATGGACAAAAATTAACAACCTGAGAGAAAATATCAAAACTTTAATAAAGTGAGTGTAAAAACGACAGCAGCATTATAATTTGGGTTTTATTCATTCATGCTTATCTCACATTTGGATGCACATAGTGCAAAACTGTTTCATGCAGATTAATCTACAGAATGTTTTAGTTTATTTACTGTTTGATTTGAATCAAAAGAAGAATTAATATCAGTTACAGAGCTTTAAGTGAGGCCTGTTTTTGCTCAGTCCGTCTAAATAATTACATTAGTTGTTGCTTAAAACTGTAAAATAAGTTAAAAACAAATAAAAATTACTTAGATGTCTTCAATTATGACTTTTTAAAAATGCACACAGCTGATTCACCACATTATAGGAGACTTTTGCTGCAACGTCATTTAAATTTGACATAAATTTGAAAAAAAAAATCTGAATTTTATTTGATCTGATACCTTTTGGTTGTTTAACCTCAATGTTTTATGTTTGTACGACCCATATTTCTCAGTTTTTGTTTTTCTTTCACCATATTCACCATCAAGATATGAAGAATTCAGACTGACCAGCAGAGTGCGCTCTTCAGTCGTTAAAAGCAGGAAGCTGTAACTGTTTCAAAGGGAAACTGATCACATTATAATAAACACGCTGTCAGTGATGTTTTGATGGAAACTGAATCCTCCAGGATCTACAGATTTTTTAAAGACATTTAGTTAATGACATTAAACCCAATGGTGAACTATAAAGACCAAGCTGTGAATCAGAATCAATGGCAGGTATTATTACAAGTACATAAACCAGAAATAATAAAGTCACACCATCATAGGAGGTGATACATGGACAGAAAAAAAATACATATCCAGCTCCCCCCTGTTATAAAGACCACCCACTTAGGGGTGCATTCAATAGAAGGCACTTAAAATGAGAAACTATGATGTTATATTTTCTCCTAAGATGATGCCTTAGAGGGAATTATCACATTCGCCTCTACTAAAGAAGATTTCATCACAGAGTCGGTGACTATGAGGCACTTCCTCCTGAGTTCAGAATCAGGTTTTATCTCTGAGGGCATTTTAACCATTTCAAGACTCCTGACTCTGCTAATGAACGGTCCTGATGCTGAGAACGAGCTTATAAGATCTAAAGTCACTTATGAATGCTAAGCCATGGCCAGTGTACTCCAGCTGCTCAAAGGTGAAGGTAAAATATCTTATTTATGGGAGCGTCCATGTTGTGTTTGTTGAGTCTGCACATTCAGGATGTGGAGTTCTGCCTACTGACCAGAACACAAACACAGTGGCTTTTAGGCCTGAAATACCTCATTACAAGTGAACAAATGAATAAAATAACATTTAAACATGCAACAAGGTGAGTCAGCAGGAGTCAACACCTAAAAGGTAACTGTCTCAGGTGTATTTTTTATTTTTTTTGTCTGGAACATGTAGTTAAAGCTTAGCAAACTCAATTTTTACTTGGGATTTGGAATTTCCAAGTCTCACATTCAACAACAACAAAACAACAACTGGAACATTTCTCAAACTAAACTTTTGACCTGGAACATCTGGGATCACTGACCAACACGAAACTCAGAAGTAAAGATGACTGCCCTGCATGAAAACTGATAATAGATGAATCAATCAGATATATGCTGTCCAACCTCACCAGTGAACATGCTGTTATGGTGCCTAAATGCTTAAAATGAAGAGCAATACATTAGTTAGCTTGTTCTGCTAACAGTTAGCCTGATCACGGAGCACAACAATTAGTAAATCCTGGTTTTATGACCCGCATCCAGAAAACAAACATTCCATGTTCCTATTTCAGATTTCTGAAGTAAACAGAATGTTAGTTTAAATAATATTTAAATGGAAAAATAATATTAAAAAATCAGTTTGTTCAAGTGACAATCAGGAAGTTACAAATATGTTTGGCGCTTTCAGATACCAAAGCTATGACCAGAATAATAAAAGTAGAAATGTTCTTTTAGGGCACATTTTGAGAGAATAAGTTACTTATCTCATTATCTCATGATAACAAAGCTTATTTTGTCATAATTAAGTTTTTCTAGAGATAGCAAGCTTGTTTTAGAGCTAACAGGAGTAGAATATTTAGTAATCTAAAAGCTGGTTTTCTTGTATAACCATTAATTTTCATCTCTACCTGAGATCAGGTCATGAGGAGAAGCCCAGACAGCTACCGCTCCAGCTCCTCCAGAGGGTCTTCACTGGGTTCAGATCGAGCTCTGATCCATTCGTCCACCTCTTGCTCCATCCTACTATAACCCACAAACAAGACACAAGATATTTAAACTTTAGGCTGGTTTTTTGATGATAAATAGAAATAGTTTCAAAATCACAATGTGTGGATACTTCATCAGAAATCAGGGCAATCAGTGGCAACTGATCAGCACTTCATTGTCATTTAAATTATCAAGACAGCAATAATAAACTCCTCTTTTTTTTTTTTTAACCATAATCACCTTTTTAGCTCAAGAAAAGAACATTTTTGTTCTTTACACAACATGCTAAGATCAAACTTGCTTGGTTGTTTTGAGATATATCTCATATAATATTTTGAGAAAACTGCATCAAAACTGGTAATAGCAGGTATGGTCGCTGTTGGCTTTCAGATGAACTAGACCAGAGTGGTATGAAGTATGATCATTCTCCACAGTTGGACTGAAAGCAGGTTGACTTTAGAGGTGGGGGATAAAAGGTAAGTAAGTAAGTAACCTTTATTTCTATAGCACATTTAAAAGGTAACGTCTGTAAAATGTTTCTCAACATTTCAGGTTTATTCTCAACCTGGTTGAGCCAATTCTACCAAGCAGCCTTGTCGGAGAGAAGAGGTGCAGTGTCGAGATTAAAGTCAAAATGCTGAGAAAAAAGTCTAAATATACTATTATATACTTCCTTCACAATAAGAGTCTCAATACACTCATGGTACCGCATTAGGATCTGTAAAATACAGATCAAATGTAGCAGCAATGAGGACAGAAAGTGAACCGTTTGTCATCCTGATACTCATAATGTAGCCTACAGTCTGCTCACATGTCCCATTTCTTCTCAGTTCTTATCAAAATAAAACCACAATACTACTCACTGTTAGAAATGATGTCTATCAATCAATCCATCCATCCATCTAATTTCTGAACCTCTTCACCCAGTGAGGGTCACAGAGAGCTGGTGTCTTTCTCTACGAGTCACTGGGCAGAGACAGGGGACACCCTGGACAGGTCGCCAGTCCATCAGGGACACCCAGTCACACACTCACTCACACCTAGGGACAATTTAGAGTCACCAAATAATCTTTTTTTTTCTCAAAATTTCAACGTTTTCCTCAACATTTCATTTTTTATATATTTTGAGTTTAATCTGGACACATTCTCAGGAGTACTCCGTTGTTTTACCTAAAGTCTGCTCATCCAAATCCAAACTGTCAGTCCTGAACTCAAGGATGAAATTCTTGACTTCAAAAGTGTGTTATGTGTGTTGTGTGTGTGTGTGTGTATGCTTGAATCTAGTGGGGTGAAGGAAGGGGACTTGAATTGCTTAAAGACTGACATCTATCCTAAAAACAACATCCATATAACCATTTGACATTGTAGAATGTTGTTTTTAGATGGTAAAAACAGCAAAGTTTTAAAAGGTGTGTGTGTGTTTGGGGGGGGGGGGGGGGGGGGGGGGGGGGGGGGGTGGCATGTCCCCCTGACTGTACCCCCCAAAACTCAGAGATGGTTAGTAACTAGTTACATTTACTCAGTTACATTTTCTTGAGTAACTTTTTGAAAAAAGTGTACTTTTACAAGTAGTTTTACTTTACCATACTCTTATTATTTTTGTTAAGTATTGCTACTTCTACTTGAGTAAAATCTCTGAATCCTCTACCTACTGCAAGTAAGAAAAACAAACACGTTTTAACAAAAATACACCAGACACACGCCTACACTTTATTAAAGGAGACCACATGTTTCTGCACTAGCTTTGTTTTCCTACTCTCACTTTCTAGCTAGCTATCTAGCTTGCACAAAAGCTAGATATAGCTATAGCTAAATAGATAGCTACCTAGCTAGATTTATAGCTAGCTCTACTTGGCATTATATTTTTAAAAAATACTTTGAAAAGTGTGTCTTCTGCTTTTTTTGTTGTTGTTGCTGTTTTGATATCATGTTTTGTATTTAGTGTTTTTTATTTTAGCCTTTAAGATACTAGAATTTACCTTAAACTTTATATTTTTGTCTGTCTGATGACATCATTTAAAAAAATCAGATGGATGTTACTCAGTACTCAAGTAGACTTTTTTACCAAATACTTTTTTACTCATACTCAAGTGTTTTTTGGGACAGCAACTTTTAACTTTTACTTGATATATGTTGAAGTACTACTCCTACTTAAGTACGTTTTTGGGTACTCTACCCACCTCTGCCAAAATTACGTCCTGGCCTGGGCCACAGCACCAGTTACTGTCCATCCAAAGGACTTCATTTCCCATCAGGCCTTTCGTCCAGCGCTGCTCTCCCATCCATCGCTACACGCCTGGCCTTCAGGTTCCCATGTATGGAGTGTTACATCATCGGCAGAGACACCCACCTTCCCGGGTGATGACGCAGCCCGTGGAGAGTGTGTGTGAGGAGGAGGAGTGAAGAAGGGAGGGGGAGATAGAGGGAGGGAGGGAGGAGAGGAGAGGGTGTCCCGTCTGCGCGCAGCTCAGACAGACGGCAGGGAACAGCTGCAGCACCAGGGCTCGAGTAGGATTTCACTGCATTGCGATTTCAAATATCTGTCGTTTCCTCCACAAACTCCACGTCGAGCAGCTCGACCAGAAAACCGAAACATCTCCAGATAAAATGGTCGACCGCGAGCAGCTGGTGCAGAAAGCCAGGCTGGCTGAGCAGGCTGAGAGGTACGATGACATGGCAGCTGCTATGAAATCGGTAAGTCCACCAAAAAGATGCTTTAAAGGGGGTTTGTTCTGGTGTCTCTCCATCCTCCATCCTGTTGGCTGCAAACCTGCGGCTCGATTTCACATCTGACCACCTCTGTGAAACACATCTAATATATTTAATAGGTTGTCACCAGTCCCTTAGGTGTGTGGGTGTTTTAAAATGATTTTTCAATGAGCCGATCCCGGATCAGCCTGCCGGTAGGGCGGTGCCTTTCTGTCGCCTCCACCGTTCAGTGAAAGGAGGCCCGACTTGAACCTCAGAGCTCAGGAGCTTCATGAAATGATGCATTAAGGGACTTTTCATTTCTTTCTTTCTTTATCCAGATCATCTCCCTACCTGTCCCTCCCTCCCTCCCTCCCTCTTTTCCTCCTCCATTCCTCCATTATGCTGAATTTCTAAGAGCCTCTGCTGGGAGCCATGTGAGGTTGCTCTGAAAAAGCCTATCAACTGCTGCCTCCTCCTCCTCCTCTTCATCCACCTCCACCCCCTCCTCCTCCTCTCTTTGTCATAAATTATAAGGATAATTCTGCTCATTTCTTTCTGACGAGGATGGGTTAAAAACTGCCCCCCCATCAGAGCAGCTCTCTCCTTTAAACACATGCAGGAGGCAGCAGAATCTCTAGAATATTCTTTGTCATATTGCAGGGAGTCGGTTTGATTCCTGCCATCTCTTTCACCTGATTCCCCGCATCCTTTTGTCTCCACGAGCTGTTTGTGTGTCAGGGCTGACATCCAGCACTAATTTAAATTCATTTTGGATTAACGAGCGTGATTAAACGGTGTAATGCCTGATGTGAAGAGGATGACATGGCTCACATTAGCTTCCTCTGCTCTTATTGGTCACCGCTGAGGACAGAGCCTTTGTCTGCCCTGCTTCCTCTCTCTCTCTCTCTCTCTCTCTCTCTCCCATCTCTCTACGACCCTGCGTTTAGAAATCTTTGGACCGGATTGGGTTTGTAGAAAAAGGGGAAAACTGCTGTGTCACACCAGCTCTTACTGGAACCAGCAGCATCCTGGGATTCTTTTATGGAGCCCGGGTGAACTCACACATCCAGATTCAAATCATCACCATAAAGGAGGAACATTTTGTCTTATGCTCCTCGGGAGAGATGGAGAGCGAGCCCTCGTGGATCGTTTGTCATCGAGGGTTTCTGGTTGCAAGGAGGTGGGACGGTGCCGGAGCAGGGAGGGATTCCTTTCCCTTTGAACAATCTGCCATGTCAGTGCAGTCCAAACTGGGCCCCCCTCTTTTCTTCTTTTTTTTTGGCAGGGGTGTGTTCGCTCACTCTCAAATTAAAGGGAATCCCTTGGAGTTGCAGCCTGAAATGGAAGAGGCCGTCACCTTCATGTTCCTCATGCAGCATGCATACTGGAACCCCCAAAACCAACATGAGACCTTAACTTCATGTCACAAGTGGATTTTAGCTTGGCATCAGTAGTTAATCAGACTAATTGCTTGTGCCGGTGGCGCAATGAAAAAGAAATGAAGGTTTTGTGTTATTTTAATCAGGACCATTAGCTGTGTGAGCTTTTTTGGACAGGCATTGCAAGGGTCAGTCCACCTCCATAGGCTTTTCTCCGCCCACTCCCCGTGACGTCACCCCGAGCCATCTTCATGCTGATCTGATCAGAGAATATTAAATCAGCTGCTGGGAAGCAGCATCCACTCATTAAAGACGAGCTTTTCAGATATGAAACACTCAATAGAGTTCTGTTTAGTCATCGATCAGAATGCTGATTCACAACCCCCCCCCAAAAAAAAGTCACTTTAAAGATCAACTTTTAAATATCCGTTCAGCTTTCACCACGATCCGTCCAAATCTAAATTTAACGGACGGGCTCAGAGTGATGTCACAGCTTTAAAAAGGTAAAAAGGTCATTGTGAGCCAGAGAGAAGGTCACGGGGACACGTGAACCTCCGGTGCAGTGATGGTTTTCACTTACACTGCAGCTGCCGCTGAGCGCTCGTGAGAACATTTTAACCATCTCCCTCCCTTCCTTTCCCACCCCCCCTCCCCCTCCTGCAACTATGTTGAATATCGTTTGTCGCTAACTGGCATTAGCTGCACACGTGGCAGCTGGAGCTACTGGTGCACTAAATGAATGGATTGCCATGGAAACTGGGAATTGCACATGACAAGTGAAATATTGCTCATCCACTTTGCTGTGGATGACCAAATAAATAACTAATGAGTGTTACCATTATCTAATAATCAGTTCATTCTCTGTGATTAGATGGATTTAGCTGGCTAGCCTCTGGGGAAATGAGGAAAGTTTGTCCTCATGGGATGACGGGTCTTTATTGCAGCAGGGAAAAGTCTAGAAACAGGAAAGGGAGGATGAAGCTAGATGTCTGTAACCAGATCATGTGGTCAGTCTTTTCATCCTTCGCTGTTCGATCGACAGTCGGTGCAGGAACTGTGTGTTGCTCACAAATAAACGGTCCGTCCTCTCGTTTCTCCAGGTGACGGAGCTGAACGAGGCCCTGTCCAACGAGGAGAGGAACCTCTTGTCCGTGGCCTACAAGAACGTGGTGGGAGCCCGCCGCTCCTCCTGGAGGGTGATTTCCAGCATCGAGCAGAAGACCTCCGCCGACGGCAATGAGAAGAAGATCGAGATGGTGCGGGCCTACCGGGAGAAGATCGAGAAAGAGCTGGAAGCCGTGTGCCAGGACGTGCTTAACCTCCTGGACAACTTCCTGATAAAGAATTGCAGCGACACGCAGCACGAGAGCAAGGTGTTCTACCTGAAGATGAAGGGCGACTACTACCGGTACCTGGCCGAGGTGGCCACCGGGGAGAAGAGGGCCACGGTGGTGGAGTCGTCGGAGAAGGCCTACAACGAGGCTCACGAGATCAGCAAGGAGCACATGCAGCCCACCCACCCCATCCGCCTGGGCTTAGCTCTCAACTACTCTGTGTTTTACTACGAGATCCAGAACGCCCCCGAGCAGGCCTGCCATCTGGCCAAGACCGCCTTCGATGACGCCATCGCTGAGCTCGACACCCTCAACGAGGACTCCTACAAAGACTCCACTCTCATCATGCAGCTGCTCCGAGACAACTTGACACTGTGGACAAGTGACCAGCAGGATGACGAGGGAGGGGAGGGCAACAATTAAAGAAAAAAAACGAGAGGGGAAAAAAAAACAACAACACGCGTTTAAAAAAATTACGAAAGGCCGGTGGACTTTGGCAGCCGCTTTTGCCGATGATAACTACCGCAGCAGCAGTTCTTTATTTTTCCATGTGTTAAAAGAAAAGAATCAAAAGAGGGGTGAGAGTGGAGGTTAAATCTTAGTTTAAATATATATAGAAATATATATACAGTTGAAAGGGGGCCTCCGTCTTCTTGATTTTCTCTTTGACATTTGCCAAAACCACTGATATGTCAGTCAATCAGCCTGAAGTGGTTGTTGTTGGATTGAAATGGCAGCCTCACACTGGCATAGGAACTGATCTTGTTCTGTCGAGATAAGCTGCTTACTTAGGTTTTTGCGTGATAGAGATGCATTTGAGTCACTTGAGAGAGAAAATGCTTGAATGGGAATGCCTCACAACACTAGTTTGTATTGGTTCCAGTAAAAGAAGGCCACGAGCACCATTAGTTACACTGATAATTGCAAAAAAAAAAAACTGATACAAGTCCCCCAAATCTTAGAGGATAAATTACACAGGAGTAGTGATAAACTAGATGAGCATTAAATTCCCCGAAATTGGCGTCCTGCAGATAATCTGTTACGTCACTGGAGCCGTTGATTCGTTTGGAGGTAAAGATTACTAAAGGCAGAGACTTAACTAAATTAATTTTTAAAAAAAAGGACAAAAAAATAATAATAAAGCAGCTTCAGAGTTTGTGGTTTACTTCTGTGTTTGTTTTATTAAATGCACTTGCCTACTATACTGTTTCTTCAGTGTAAGATGACAACAACAATAATATCGCTTATTCAATATTGTGCATGCTGGTGATGTATTTATATACAGTAGCTTGACTTTATTAACTTATACTGTGGGTGTTAAGTATTCATATGATTGAGAAAAAAAACAGGCTTTGTCTGATGTTGATTTCTAATTTATTTTCTTTCTTTTTTTTTGTTATGGTTTTTTGATTTGCTAAACCAAAATGGTGATCGTAAAAATTGACCTGTAATGGGCGTTGCTTTAGTGACATGCAATATGTGTATTTGATTTGTTACTGAAAGAAAAATGAGATTAAAAAAAAACAAAAAAAAAACAGAGAACCCACCAGTGCTTACTTAATCTTACCAGCTGGTGTTTGTCACGTTGAAGTATGATTATGATATATTTTGTTCTTTGAACAGTATTTAAGTACTTTTTTCTGTCATGCTATCAAAGTTTGAATAATGGTGACTCAATGTTTCTTTTATGAATTCACACACATGGACCATATTTGATTTGGGACAGTATACATTTTATGTTTTTGTTTTTATACCTTTTAGCTGTTCCTGAGTGACAAAATATCTTGAATGTGAGTCATTATGTAGCAGTTGCACAAGAACCGGAATAATAGCTATGATAATAAAAAAGAATATGACTAAATTATACATGCACCATTTCCGTGGTGGTCGAGTGTATTGTCACCCATGAGTGTACTTTTGCTTTTAGGGGAAACCACTTCATTGAACCTTTTATTGTTTCGTGCTTTGCCCTGAGTGCCGTCTGCTTCCTTTTTGTGCCTGTATCATTTTATAAGCCTCATTTGCAAGTTAATCTTTAACGGAAATACAAAAAAAAAAAAAAAAGGAGAAAAAAAATCTATCAGTATTTAAATTCCTGCGAGCATGTGTGCAAGATGTGATCATTTCCCCTCAGTGGGTCCTCACTTGTTCGTGTGTTTATCTGCACAGCACATGCATATATGCATATTTAACAGGGAAGGCATAAAAAAATCAAATAAACTTTGATTATTACTCTTCAGAACAAGTTTAAACACCAGGAAGTTGTTTAATAGCACAGAGAGCTGCTGAACTGTTTAGTTGACACTATGCTGCTACTAATATAGATTATGAATATGTTCGTATGGATGGCAGTTTATTTTATTTTTTAAGTTTTGGGGGGTTTATTTCTGATTCGATGGCGTTGGGAGAAAAAAGCCAAAAGCCTTAAGGTCAGCCACACAACCTTGCTCATGAATGCCAATTATGTCATCGTCATGAGTCAGCCTCCATGAGCTCACAGTACGTTAACAGCTGCTTTCATTTATTTATAACTTTATGAAGGTCTCAAAGGTTCACAAGACAAAAAAAGCTCATATTCAGCCTATAGACTTCACTCTCAGTTACAACTTTTTTTATGTAGAAAGAAGAGAATTTATATTATTTTTCTGGTTTGATATTTTTGAAGAAAAAATCTGGAGAATTTTACACACTGCAACAAATGCACATATTGTTCTTTAAAAATTTGTGTTTGTGTTTTTATTATTATTTTGGTTATTCTTGTTTCTGTGACACAACATGCTAGTTATGAGGTTAAAAATGGGAAAGGATTTGATTTCAATCCTGAATTTGATCAAAATCAGAAAAAAAAGAGCTGACCTAAATTAGCAGAGTGGGATACAAACTGTATGGTCTGAGGATTTTTTTGGTTGCCATCTGTTGTCCATTAAAGTTATTTGTTTATTGGTATTTTTCTATATTCATTTGTCTGAAATGTTGCATCATCCTAGAACAGCTCATTCCTCTCCCGTCTGCAGGTTCAAATCTTTGTTTCTTTGCCCACACACTGACACAGGAAGTCGATACGACTTGATGTAACCCGCTGTAGGTCACATAACGTGTGTGTGTGTGTGACTGTTGGATCCATATCTAGGTGGGTAGTGTAGTGTGTTCCTGCGTTTGTGGGTGAACATGGGAGATGGAGTCTGCGTTAGCTGCAGTGCACAGCCAGCTCTCACAGGATCTTCTACATAAGGCTGTTTTAATGCCACCTTGCTAATTATTAAGTGAATTAAACCAAATAATATTTACCTAAAGATGAGGAGCGGCGTGATAAAATATTACCCAGAGTTGGTATTTTAATGGAACGGTTGAGCGTATCTGGGCTGTTCTGTAAATTAGTCCAAACTAGGAGTTGCACCCTGGTGCTGACTGATGGATCCCCCACCCTCAGACTGCAGCCTCTTGCTGCAGCTTGCCGCACTGAACCTTTCATGAGATGAAATTCTGTGCTTTGAAAGGTCCTCCTCACCAGCCAATCACTGACAGGCTCACTCTCCGCAGCCACCAATCCCATTACTGTTGCTAGGGCTATAATAAGTACCCCCACCATCAGCCCATCTCCTTGCTGCACTGCTCAGACACCTCTTGCATCCTGTGAAAATAAATAATAAAATAAAAAGCTCAAAGCACACCGGAGGCATCAGGATTCAGCACCAGCCCACCTCCACCGTGGTGGTTTTTAATGTATCGTAACACTTTCAGGAACACCACCATGATGCTTATTGGAAAATTCTTGCGTCGTTATACACTCAGGAGCCGGCTGATGGACGTGTAATTGAATCTAAAGCAGCTGCAAATTTAATTTGACGTTTTATGACAAATTAGAGCAAATACATGCGATGGAAACACATAAATACCACCGTGTGTACATTAAACACACACACAGTGTGTGAAACTGCAAATTTTATCAATCATTTACAAACACCCAGGAGATTGTTTTAAAAGAGGGGTCACATCTATAGGAGACAGGAAATGGATGAGCTGTTTTTCACTTCCACCTTCCTGCATCTGCTGACTGTCATCATGAAGGGAGGTCAGGACGACATCACACACGTTATCCTTCAGGCGCGTGCCCTCAGAATGCTCTGCTAGCATCACAGGGCAAGCATCTGTTGAAAAGCTCCCAGTCGGAAAAATTCGTTTACGATGTGACAGGTTCTAACTGAAACGTCGAAGCATTTAATTCAAGCAGGTTTGTATTTGTTGAAAGGTTTTTTGTGCCTTTTCTCAAGATTTTATCCTCTCACGTTTGTCAAATTGTAAAACGTTTCCAGCAGCAGGTTAGCTTGAAGCACGTGGCAACAGCAGACAACTCATAGTAGCTTTTTCTAAACTTCGTTTGGATTTTCTGCTCTAGTATTTTAAGCTGCAAGAATCATTGATCATATGATGTGAAAGAACACCCTAGCCTTTCCTGCTGGGCGCTCAGATGGGATAAAGAAAAACCTCTCCTCCCCATTTGCTACATGCCTGAAACCATTTCTGACTAGTTAGCTTTATTAAAACGTTGGCAAACAGGATCAAGTTCGATGCAGAAAAAAGAGGGGAAGAAAATAAAAAGGATGTCGACACAAGAACTGTGATGCTGCTGCTGCTGTAGTTAAACTGTGACCTTCTAACAAATCTGACCTCTTCAGCTGATTTCTGACTAGATGGACTAAATATTCATATTGTCATTATTTTTGTTGTGTTAAATCTATTAGGTTTATTGTCTCACTAATACGAGAATGTAGAAGCTGTACATGAAAATAAATTGTGCAATACCCTTAAACAGGAATAAAAAATGACTCCTAATCAAATCAGCGTGTGATCCAAACCTCCTCCTCCTGATGGGACAAATTGACAAAGTCATTCCCTCAGACAGGAAGTCAATCAGAAGGTGCCTTTAGGTGCTAAAAGACTGCAAGATGCTGACTACAAACTTCTGTTTCTCTGTCTGCAAAAGCTTCTCAGGTCAGTGATTTTTCACCATTTTGGTTACAGCTATTTATATTTCAGTGTGCTGATGATTTTAGATTTTCACTTCTTAGACAAGGCTGCATTTAAAGCATCAGCAAACGTCACTGCAGGGTTTGAAAAATGATCAAAAGTGAATTTCTTTGTCAGGATCTTCAATTAAGCATTAAAAGTCTTAACTATCATTAAATATTAAACTGTAGTAATTAGTAAACATGAAAACCTGACGAACCTTTATTTTATTTTTGGAGTATTTACTGTTACATTGTTTGAATGAAGCTGTTTGAATCGTGTTTTTACAGGTCCCATATTATGAAAAATTCACTTTCTAAAGATCTTTTAACAGTCATATCTGTCTGAGACCCAAAGGTGTTAAAATATTTTCACTTCCTTATTCTCATTTTTGGGAATGTGTTTTGAACTAATGCTAAAACAGGTGGTTTCAAAATCTTTCCCCTGCTGATGTCAAGAAGGGAAAAGACCACTCCTCTCTAGAGGACGGAGCCAATCACGAGCACCTTTGGCTACCTGAGCCCACCCTTTAAAAATCACGGGAGCGCGAATCCTCACAAACGTTAGCAAACAGGCATGGTGAAGCTACGCGCAAAGCACGGCTGTTGCACAAAAGTCTGTTTTTACTCCCTTCATCTGAGACCCTGAAGACCCACCGACGTCTCACAAAAACCCACGGAGAAGAGAGATGGGCGGGGCTTAGAGAAGCTGGGCTCCCCAACTGCCCCGCCCATTTGAAACACCAAGATAAGATCAGATCTGAGCTCTTACGTTGTAGAACGAAGTGCTAGCTTAACTAACAGCATTAGCAGTTAGCATCTTATTTACTAAATTTTCCAGAAATTAGTTTCACTCACCGAAAGATAAAATAACAACATAGAAATGTAATCCTTTAAACAAAACGTGGAGTGCTTTAAAGGGAAGTTTTAAAGCAGCTGAAACTCCTAAAAGCACTGGCTTCTCAGCATAAAAAAAACGTCTGTTTTCTCTCTGCCTTCAGCCGTTTGTTTCCGTGTGCACTTCACTGACACTCGGAAAAAACAAAACTTCTTCAAAATCTATGAGAACAGTATTATACATTAGACAATAAAGTATTTAAATGTACTTTTTTCACAAATCTTTGACATATTAACATTTTCAATAAAGGAACTATGTTTTACATGTATAAAACAAAACTTAAAAGCATTTTTTTACATTGACAGGGTTACATAAGGTATAGCGTAATGTCCGGAGGCCTTCTGCATTTGAGGGGAAAATATTTAATTCAAGGCATTTTTTGAAAGTATCTTTCACCAAATACTTACAAAACAAGACTGAACCCTCAACCTGACAGACTGAGTGGGTAGTTCTGTAGTATTGTTGTAAATTCGGAAGGTTCAAGTCCCTCTCAGAATGACTTCAGCACATAAAGCATGAAAATTCAAGCTGCTGTGTCAGATTTCGGGGAACCAGTACCTTCTGAGAGATGAGTGACTAAAATAACAATGTAGAATATACATTATACCTATTTGTACTGATAGTAGGGAACGGGGCTGCCAGCAGAGGTACAAGACTAATCTCTTGAAGGGAATAGGGGCAGGATTCTAAATAAAAATAATCATGCATGTTCAGTTTTAAGTGATGAAGCATTTTAAATCAAAAAGAATGAGGCCACCCATGTATCATTCCATTATCTTGAACAGGCTGTGAGCTGTAAAACGTTTTGAAATTCGGGACCGAATTTCCCGCGCTGTCCTAAGGATGTGACGTCAACTGACGCTGCCTGCGCGTTCTGGAAGCTAAAAAGTAATAATAAATGTATATCCAGTAGGTGGCAGCATTGCACTGTTGTGTTGTGTTGGTAGTCAATGGCGGACTTCCTTCATCTGAATCAGTGGTTTTTCTCATAAAACTGGTGTTATTTTGGCAGTGTTTATGGAGCTGGAAACCTCTCTGATGGATTATAGGGTTTCACAGAGCTAAAGGTGCTGTTCTAGGCGACCGCACAGGAATCTGTGGAAGTTTATGGATCTCGGCACTATAGGCCTCAAATCCTCAACTGTTTCCTGGACCTCAGTCCGCTTACAGTGCATCAAAGGCAGGTGTGCAGCGCACGCTCCTCTGGGTGCTCCGGAAATCCACTCCGTGATGCCAATTTGAGAAATCTAGGGTGATATATGCGGCGGGACATGCCTCTATCACCCTAGATTTATCAAATTCACCTCCAGGAGTCAGAGAACACCAACTGATTAAAGCTTTCAGTTATACGGGCAACTGGGAAGGACTGGAACATAGCAGCTAGCGAGATTAGCTCTGTTGGATCGGCTCCCTCGGTCTGACCTTGCGTTTGTGTGTGTGTGTGTGTGTGTGTAGCGCAGGGTATTGTTTTACTATATTTCCTTTTGTATTAATAAAATTTTTATTTATGGAATCATGTCTCTGGCTGCCTTTGGTTGAACCCTTATGAGATAGTTGAGAAGTTTGTGCGCGCTCCCATTCAAGGCTGCAGTTATTCGCAGCGCCAGGCGTGACGCTCATGAGGTTCGTTTCTCAAAGCTGACCCTGGTTCCTTTAAAAGAACAAATTACCAGGGTACCAACAAGTCGAGGGCAAGAAAACAGTACCTTGGAGGGTACCACCCCAGGTTTGGAGAGTCTAGCCCCTTTAAATCATAGAATAGTTGATTTTATTAACAAAAATCACAAACTGAAGTGTTCAGAGTTCATTCTGTGTTTCTGTGGGGGCTCGTCCGGGATATGAAACTGGGACTTTTTGGAAAAGAAGCAACTAAAAATAAATAAAATGTTTTAGAAATAAAACATTGTCATTTTGTTTTCAGTGACAGACATGATTACACTGTTTTATAATTTTAACCAGTTTCTTACAGACTAATTTGGTTTTTTAAAAGTTTACGATTAAGAATCAGCGTGATTTGCAGCATAAAGAATCAAAGAAGCTGTAAAGCTCCAGAAATATCAATCCATTAGAAGAAGGAAAGGAGGGAGAAAAGAGAGATGGAGAGAAAAAAGGGGACTGAGAACAGACACAGATCTATAAATAGGTTTCCCTGCAGCCTGAGAGTAGACAGTGAGTAGACCAGAGACATCAATGTGACAGCCTCCCCACTAAAGACACTATATGCCTCTGTATGAAGAGTAAGGGTTTGTTTCTGGCTTAAAGAGCTTGATTCATCACTTTTACTCCTAACATACAAAATGACATGAAATTACACAATCATCTAGGCTGATAACAGCTGTTTTAAAGACTGTTCCACTGTGTTATTAGTAATTCTTGCAGAATTAGGTTAAGATAAGACACAGAAGGCTGCCGAATTCTTTCTGGCACAAAGACTGCTATTATGCATGACTGCTTCAGAATAAATTATTCACACGAACATTTAGACTTTGTATTATTTATCAAAAAGTGCCACAAGATTCAGTCAAGGGTTTTTTAAATGCTATTTTGGGGAGCACTCGTCCCTCAGCGTTTCAAGACGCATGTAGTTTTATCCAAAACCGCCGCAGCAAATATTCACCTCCAACAGTTTTGATCACTTTATTTTAATATCAGATGTGATTATTCATAACTACAGAGAGCTGTGTGATGAACAGAAGTTTGTAAGAGGTGAGTCTAAAATTAATTCCACTACGTTTCTTCCCCCCCTCCATCTTGGTTACGTAACTCTGTGTGTTCTTTAAAGGCCTCACGTTTCAAGAGGATCGAGGATGTTAAAAATAACCCAAATATGCTGAAATGTCAGTTTCAAGCTATGGTTCATAATGCTTTGAAGGTTTTAATTTCAGTGAATTATGCTGTTCTTCATCAGGTACGCTTCTCTTATTGTGGTGATTTAGGATTTGGTGGGTGTGTGAAGCGTAATTATAGTTGAAGAGAACGGATGTTCCAACCAGCTCGCTGCTGGAGGAGGTGGATTCGTTTGCAGTTATTCTACAATTTTATATTGTTTTCCTGTGTATTTACCAGTCCAGCTTCTGCTCCTTGTTATGAGATGTCTTAGCGTTCTTTAGCCTGAACAACGTCTAGTCAGCCGTGCTTTGTTTTACAATCAGCTCCCCAGGTGCCAGCTGGTTGATAAATTATACCCCTGCCTTGTTTGTGGGTCTGCTGTCTGTTATCTAAGCTGGTGACTCATTATGTATGTGGGCACAGGGGATTCCCCACAGTGCAGGGATGAAGCTTAAAAAAAAGAAAGAGGCTATCACTTTTCAGTCTGGAGGGGATGTACAGTTCAATTGACAGTAGGCCAGTGGGGTCAGACGTAGGGGATAACCGGCGAAGACGAGAGGCTGAGGCTGATGGGGTGAAATGTGGTGTGGTGACAGCAAACGAAGGTTAACAGTGAGAGCCAAGGATTAGCTGCATATAGCTGGCTCTGAATGTGGAAACTAAACAGATTCTGGGTGTGGGAGCAGACGTTGAAGCAAAGTTTCCCCTGATGAAACAAGGACACCACAGTTAGCAACCCAAAACAAAGACTCTATTATGCGTCTGAAAATACAGTTAGAGCAGAAGAATCGAGCGGGATGCTGAACTGCTATATGAGTTATAGAAAAAGAGCAGTCATACAGTGAAGTTACTACTCAGTATAAACGCTGTATTGTGCCGTTGCATGGCAACTGTTTCCACAGAATCTTTGCTCAGAAACACTCCTCTTTGGTCGTCACATAACTGCAGCGAGCAGGGAAAATGGGCTGACTGCAGAAAAACAAACGGACCATTTTAGTTTGCAAGAAATGAAGAATATTTAGTCTCAAATCTATTTACAGACATTTTAAGACTGAAAAAATGACATGTATTAGTGTTTTGTTCTTTTACAGAATTGCACAAACAGATGCAAGGTTTTGCAGCTTACAAAGTGACTACAGTAAAAAATTATTTCAGATTAAAGGCTCTTATCATGGCTATGTAATCAGGTAAAAACGACTTCCTTCTACATTTAATGATAATGATAATGTTTATTACTTAATGTTAAAGTATCCAACCCTAACCAAATAAGAAGATTCTGCCTGGGGAAAGCTAACATGCTGAGCATGTTTACAATTGGTGTGATTTAAAATGTATCAGGTAAATGAAGCTCTTTTCAGGAAAATCATTGCTAGCCACTGTTTTGTTTAAACAAAACAAAAACACTAAAATAATGTTCAGAAACCAGGTAGCTAAGACAATTCATGTGTTTTTAGTGTAAACTATCTGAGAGCCATATTAAAACCTAATTAGTTATTAGCAAGGCTAGCAGTTAGCTACAGATGGCTAGCTTACTAAAGTTACTGATATTTTGTCAAATGAACTAGAAACTGTTATGCTTTTAAACATTTTTAATGCTTTGCATTCAAAACATATTTTTTAAGTTAAAAAAAATAATGTGAAACAATAGAAAATGTATAACTATACAGCTAAAAATGCTAAATCTACTAGCCACTTAGCGTGTAGCCATGTGGCTTTATTGGGAAACTTTTTCATTTTGTTGTAGCTTTTTAGCTTCAACCCTTTATAGGTGTTGCATGTGTTGATTTGTAACCTAAAACTGAAACTTCAGTAATGGTTTTAAAATAAGAAAAAAGTAAGATTTTAAAGGGATACTCCACCAGAAAGTGATTTTTTGTCTATTGCCACATTCCCCATTAGATAAGTGAGCAAAAACAATTTGTAAACAGCCCAGCCGTTTTCCTGATCCGGCAGTACTACTTTAGCAGTCTGGCAGTACTCTTTTAGCATTAGCTTAGTGTAAAACACTGTAAGTGAATGGTAACTACTAGCATGCTAGGTTGGTACCGTTCACTTATAGTGTTTTACGCTAAGCTAAAGCTAAAAGATTACTGCCGAATCATGGCTGGGCTGTTTACAAATTGTTTTTGCCCACTTATCTAATGGGGAATATGGCAATATACAAAAAAAAAAAAAAATCACTTTCTGGTGGAGTATCCCTTTAAGTTCAAGTTAAAAAGTAAATATGTTTAAAAAGATTAAACTAAATAAAAATAAACATAAATTTAAAGTTCAGAAGTACAAATTTTTTAAAAAGTAAATTAAATAGCAAAATAAAAAACTAAGCAAATAAAAACTGAGATTCAAAAGTTAAAAAATACAAATGTTTAAAAAGTCAGCAAAAATAACAAAATAAAACAGACTAATATAATTTTAAAATGAAATATGATAACGATTTTAAAGTAAAAATGTACAAATGTCGTAAAAAGATATCCAAATTACTAAATAAGATACATTTTAAAGACAAAAACAAAGACATTTCTAACCTAAAATGTACAACTATTTGGGTAAAGTTAAGAAAAAACTAAATAAAAAAAATATATAAGAAAACTCCCCCGAAATTTTAAGGTTAAAAGGTACAATCATTTAAAAAGCAAACTAAGCGGATGAAAAGAAAAACATTAGAACAAAGTAATTTCAATAGCCCTCAATAACACAGTGGTTGAAGATTTAAATGTCCCAGTATTTCAGTGAATGGCCTTAAAGGGTTAATGTGGCATTAAAAAATACTATAATTAAAACAGTAAACAGAGATTGTTCTCACCGTTGGCTCTATATTAAAACTCTGTTATTGCTTCCAAACCGTTCGTTTCATGGAATGTTGACATCTTTGTGTATTTAACTTTTATCAGTAACAAAACTTTTGGAAATACCCAGTTTACATAACTGGCATCACTTTCAAATTGCTTCACACCATCAGAGACAGTGCTCCACCTACACACACCCTGGAGACACTCTCAGCTCACTCAGCTGTCCTCTCTGAAGACAAATAAGTGTAAAAACCCTGAGACCTCTGCTGATCAGGACTCTGCATTGTGGCAGTAATGTTCATGATAACTGCTTTAATTTAGAATTTTTAAATACTGCAGCATCATGCTTTCCTCTAACCCTTGCTTCACGATCAAAGGAGCTGGTATTTTAAAATAAAATTCAGTGGATTGTTTGATAGAAAGAAAAATGAATGATAAAAAGCCAACAAAATTCAAAACTGGAAGAATTATTTGTGGAAGAAAGCTTAAAATGACATAAAATATTTTAGTCTTGTGTTAATGCAAATAAAATTAATTTAAATATATTTTTATTATTCCTGAAAAAAATTCACTTTGGTATTTTCTACATATTTTCTATACATAAATGACAAAAATTCAACCTTACATGATCTAGTTTTGCAAATGAAATAGTTTTATATATTTTTTCTGGGCTTATGATCAGCTGTTCCTGCAGCTGCCTTGCTCAGAAGAACTGAGCAATGCTGCCCTCTACTGGTCTTTAATGGTTAATGCATGCAATTTTTACAATAAAGGCTAAGACTGAATCCATTTTTGTCAGTTTTAAGTTAAAATCTGTGTCCCTACAAGGAAAAACACAAACTCAATAAACTGAAGCTTTATTATAGCAGAAGGGTTAAACCACCTAGTGTTTTATATTCTGCTGCAACACACAAAACCATTACACACTGTCTGTTTAAAGATGTTGACTTTTAATATTTCAGCTGCTGTAGGAAAGTGTAAAAATGTCTTCCTTTACATGTTTGAGTTTATAAATATAGGTAACATTCACTGACAAGCTGTAACAGAATATTGAAACCACAGTGACTTCTATTCGGACTATTCTCAAAGAAAATTGGATTTTCAAAGTAAAATAATATTTCATAAACATCTTCTGCACAAAGGTAAAAATAACCTGATGACTGCAAGCATGAAAAAAGATGAATATGGAGGGGAAATGACAAAGAAGGGTAGAAAACCACTTGATGTGTTTCCTGCTGTTTAAATGTGTGGCTTTAATCGTTGTTCTCTGGAAGAGTTTCGTCTTCGTACAAGTCCTCCAGCTCTCCTTCTCGGCTCCCTTCTCTGCTGATTTTCCTGCAGGCGAGAAATGTTTGTTCATTCTGTTAAATATAATAAATGAGAGCGAGAGATCAGAAGGACAAGGAGGGGGAGAGGAGGAGGATGGAGAAAAAAACATCACAGAATGCGTGTCCTTCAAAAGCATAACTCATCATTTGTTCTTTTTCCATTTCACCCTCAAGAGGACTCAAATAACAAGAAGCCAACAGAGAGCTTTTATTTTGGAGAGGACAGCTTAGTTTTCTCTTGTCTGCTCTAAATCCTCTTGAGTCTGAACAAACAAGTGATGAGCTGCACTGAGTAAAAAGCTCTAAGAATGAAGCTCAGCCTAAATGCGTTTTAAAAACAATTTACCTCAAGGATGGATGAAGGAGCGGCGAAGACCCCAGTAAGACCCAAGAGTCACTGTAAGAAGGAGATGTGAAATAAAAGCCAGGATTTACTCTGTTAGCCGCCAACATGCTGCTGCCTTTTAGGGGCAAGAAGCTCACAGTGCACGAAATAA
Source organism: Callopanchax toddi (assembly GCA_006937965.1). NCBI lineage: Eukaryota > Metazoa > Chordata > Actinopteri > Cyprinodontiformes > Nothobranchiidae > Callopanchax > Callopanchax toddi. The sequence goes on along the minus strand of SSNR01000003.1, from coordinate 3,871,526 downwards.
TAAAAAGTTTCATGTTTTTATTTCCTTTTCTTTACATCATGACAAGTAACAGCAATAATGTGACTTATTTTTCCCCTTTTATCAAATATTTAACTTTTGTTTACTTGAGTAGAGGCGTATCTGGGTACTTACAAGCATGAATATATATTTTATTGTTTTGGTTATGAACAATAAAAATGCAAATTGTCAGGCATGTTTGTTTTTCAACCAAAACCTGCTGGTTTCTGGACCTCCTGGTTATTCTAGGTCCAGTTTCCAATATTATCTCTGCTACGTCGTCACATTTTATCAGGATCCACAGATTTATTTTTTTCTTATTCTGACCCATACATTTAATCTAATCCTAAAATTCAAACAGTTATTTTAAGAACATTATGTCATTAAGATGATCTTTAGCAGCTACAGTGTGTTTCAAATGATAATGTTTATAAAATGTTCATAAGTTGTTTTAAAATCCTAAAAAGATAGGGTTTAAAAAGTTGAATATTGGTTTAAAGCAGCAGCTGGTTTAGTTGAGACAAAAATGGAAAAATAAAAATTCTAAAAAAAAAAAAAAAGTTTTAAATACAACACCAGGTGGTTTTACATTTGTGTGATGGATTAAAAAAATACAAATGAGAAGTTTTATTGTATATTTTAACTATAAAAACCCCAACTACTAAACAAATGAGATAAAACACATTTTTGTCCATCAAGCAGGCACATTTTGTTAGAACTGTTTTTCCTGTTTTACTTTTGCAAAGGAGACGTGAATAATTTAATATTCTGTTCTTCAAACCGTCTAGAAAACCTAAATATTTTTTTGTTATTTGTAATAACTAGAACTTATCTCCCCCTGAAAAAGTTCCCATGGGAATTTAACTAAAAACCTCTCACTGGAAAAGTTGCAGCATCTAAACCTGAGCAAACGTTGCTTGGCTAGAATTCTTCAAACTAAATGCAGAAAAATTTGCTATTTTTAAGGAATCTAGCCAAGCAACTTTAGCTTACCCCATTGGCAGATTTTTGTGCTCAAATCTAGAAAATTTGACCATATTTAAGAAGATGTGGCAAATTTCAATTAGGGCTGTAAAAATATATATATTTTTTCAGACTAAAAATAAGATAAAATGTCTAAAAACAATACTTTTTACTTTCTTAGAAATCAGTTGTGCATAAGCAGCACAGCTCTCTGCATAAACAATCTGCTCTGTTCAGTGTTTCTCTACATCTGTCTGAAGTTATTAAAACATGTCTCCATTCCTGCTGCTGTTAAATGTTTACTTTGCACAAATAAAACTGCAAAACCAGATAAACACAAGTCAGTTCTGTAAGTCGTTTTCCAAGGTGAAGAATTCTCTGATCTGTACAGTTTTATGTTTCATTTTTCCTTTTTAAATGTTTTTGTTTTTAATGTATTTTCAGTCCTTATTGTGTGTTTAAACCTTTTGTTTTGTCACTTTGCTGCAGTGCAGTGAACTGCTGAGGGACTAATAAAGGAATATTCTGTTCTATTCTTTAAACTTAGGACTAAATATCTGTGTTTCCTTAAGAAAACCACCTAAAAGAAGGAACCTGAAGTTTGAATCATGGGGTAATTCTCTGGTCCTGGAAACATTTTAGAGTGTGGCTTTTCTTATTTACTGTTTGTCTTTTTTC
>SSNR01000003.1:3823669-3864508 GCA_006937965.1 Callopanchax toddi | reverse complement strand
AGAGGTGTTTACATTCAGACATATTTGACCTTAAGTCACCTTGAGTTATGCTGGTGTCACCTTCAGGAACGTACGTTTCCCTGAGTGTCTGCATATTTTCATTACAAACAACCGCCCACACAGCTGATAACTCACACTGATCCAGTGTTCTTGTACATGAAGGATTTTAAAGATTTTAAAAACCCCTGAAAGAACTTAAACAGTGGAGGTTGAATATCTGCTGTGAGACCTGCATGGGCTCATCAGCTGGATGTCCAACCAGTGAGGTCATTTTAAAAAAAACAAAGCAGGTCTAAACTTGATTTGATTTGCAAACCGCAGCAGAAGCTTGAGAATATGGAGTAGAACAAAAATAAAACCAGAATATTTTGCGCTGTGAAACCAGTCTAATGGCATCCAGATTCCTTTGAATGAAACTCGCTGTACAGAGAACTGAAAAGCCTCTTATGTCACTTAGTGGAAAGCTTTAACAGGATTTTAAATGTACACTATTTACACAGAGCAGAGCAATGTACTCCCGCTGAATGATCACACACACACACACACACACACACACACACACACACACACACACACACACACACACACACACACACACACACACACACACACACACACAAAAATTAAAAATCCACCTGGTTGCAATGAGTAAACCATGCTCATTGAATTAATTCATAAGAGAATGACATCATAAAAGTTAATCTGAGTCCCTTCAACACACCACACCAATAAAACAGAAGTGGCTTACTCACTCAGAGCGAGGACGTGTTCAGGTCTGTCGTGGTGAATCTGACGTCCCTCTCAGTCTGCAGGACGTCCACTGAGGAGCAGCCGGGACATCAGCAGTACACGTCTTAGGGATTAACTCAGGCTACATATAGATGAGGTTATTCTGAGGGTCTGATCAACAACACACAGTGTACAGAGCAGTTACATCATACAGCCTGCAGCACCACACAAAGGACTTTTCACCTCCTGATAAGAAGCAACGCTGCGTTATGTAACTTTAAACGCTGTTCGTCTTCACTTTGGTGTTTGGGAATAAATTGACATTCAGTGCTAAATTAATTTAATGAAAGTATTAAATATGGTCCTTTATATTTAATAATTCACATTTAGAAATGCTTCATATTTTTAATATTTTAAATGTGCAAACAATGAAACACCACATGTTTAGAATGTTGTCCTTTTTAAATATATTGTTTTCAGAGCTGCAACTTAAATTAATAATAAAAAAATGTTAGTTTTTTTTTTTTTAGAAACTAATTTAAAAACTACCTGAAAAAACATGATTCTTTTATTTCCCAGGACTGTGTACATCTTAATAACTTGTTTATTGTGTGTCATGCCATCACTATACTCATACAATAGCACAATGTCCGACAGACCATGAATGCAGCATCAGCAGCTGCAGGCTGTGGGTCCCTTTAGGGGCTCCTTCAGGTTCAGACCACCTGGAGCTGAGGGTCATCGTCATGTCTCTGTCAGAGCGTAAGCAGATGGGAGCTTTGAGGACCAGAGAGCTCCGGGAGCTGCTGGAGGACGAAGACAAAATCAGTCTCATGATCAGACGCAGCGAAAAGGTCAGAGAGACGTTAAAATATCAGAGATGAGACTCAGTGGTGAGAGGTGGAGGAGGTGTATGGAAACACAAAACGAGTCTATTATGAATTATCTGTTCTTTAACGTTGTAATAAGGCTGATGATTTTTAACATTTCTATTTAAATTTATTAAAACATTTGAAAAATTCAGTGTAGAAACGTTTGTTCCATCAGTTTAAACAAATCTGACCTCAAAATTTAAAAATATTATAAGAGATAAAGAAAAAAAAGTTTTTTAATTGCTCTATTTTTTAATCGATGAGCACCAAAATATTTTATTAGTCACAAATAAATATCCTGTGACAGATTCCTTGCTAAATAATCCACTAATACTTTCAGGTTTGTGTGTTTTTATACAAGCAAATACTTGTTCAAATGTACTTTTGAGTTTTTTTTAATCTAAAATAATGTTTGATTTTTAAAAATAAACAAGCTAACCAGTCATGTGCAAAGATAAGACAGCTTTATTTCAAATCCTTTTATTTTCTCTCAGCTGACTTTATGAAAACCAATGTTTTGCAAACTGTTTCTGAACTACGGTCCGTCTGGTCTGGTCCTCTCTAGTTTCAGAGGCTGCAGAACGCTGTGGAACAGATTCTGGTTTCTAATCAAAAACTGGCCAAATCCAATCTGTCTCAGAAACCTAAACTTAGAGATGCAAAGTTGCTGCTTGGAATAAAAAACAAGGAGCTGGGAGAACTTCGTAGCATCATTTGGGCCAAACAAGAACAGCTGGGTGAGTCCTGAAACAAATTCTGGACCTTTTTTTTTATTCCAGCATTTTAAAATTTGTTTCATCTTTACTATTTAAACCATTTTGCAGCAGAAACAAACAGCGTTCATCACGCCCAGATGTGCCTCCTGCAGAAGATCAATCACACAGACGAGGATTCTGAGGTAAGAAATCACCTCTATTGTCACCTTTACTTATTATGAAAACTTTTCTCTAATAAAACATTATTTAATTAACATTTTGATAACAAGATGCTGCTTTAAGAATCTTATTAGTTTATCAAAAAGACCTGCAGGATCTACGACGAGCTCTCTTTGCTGGATTTTTTCCTGCAACACTTTAAATAAACCTCAAAAATAAGCCTGAATCATAATTTGACGTCTAAAGACGCAACATTCCAGGCTGTGGAAGAAACTATTCTGCAGCAGTTGATGCTCAGTGTGGGTTTCGTCTTCCAGATGTTGTTCCAGAGGTTTGCAGAAGGAAAAACTGCACTGGAAGATTTCTTGGACTCTTTTCTTGTCTCTCAAAAGCTCCACCACATGAGGCTGGTGCTGGTGACGAAGCTCCAGGAGATAATCAGACGCGAGGAGAAAATGACGCTGAGCGAGCCGATCTATCCGATCCACAGCCCGACCACGGCTGCCTGCTGTCACCCTCTGCTCATGCTGCCACTCTGCACACATTCACACCCTCAGTCAATGTTTGGGTTTGATCACTCAGACGGGTACAGATGGCCAGCGAGGCCCGTCCGCCTTCAGCCACTGAAGATTCAACAGAGGAGGAATCAACAGCAATGAACCCTGTGTTCTCTCACATTAACTCACTAATCTTTTGTTAAAAAACCCCACAGTAATCCTGTAAAACTCATCACTTTATAACAATATTTGTGTTCTGGGGTTAACGAGGGTGTCATGTGGCTCCGGACAGTTTGCCATGCTAGCTCAACCATGGAGACGCCTCTCGGGCTCTACAGGAGATGATTAGCAAGGTGGAGCTTGGTCCCAGGCTTTTGTTACTCCACAGACTTCAGTTACATCTTTGTCAACAGCCTCCTTTGTCCCACAAGACTCAAATTAGGTCATTTTCTTGTCAGTCAGCTGATTGTTTTGTGCTTAGTCACATCCACGTCTCTGCAGTGTTTTGTTGAGAACATGACTTTTGGCACAGAGACAGATGGAAACTTTTTTAATTTAGAAAGACAGATACATCACAGTGTCATTGTTGATATTGATCCCTCTTTTTATTTTAAAGATCTGGCGCAGATCTGGCCCAGAAAGAATTTTGCTGGATCGTACCACACATTATGATCATGGGGGGGGGGGGGCCTTTTCTTCTATTGGTGGTTTGATGTAAAGAGGATTAAACAGCAGAGGATCTGGTTCAGCTGAATCTGGGTCAATATTTGTCCCACTTTTTCCCACTTATTGCAGTTATGTTGTGTTTCATACACATGAAGCATTAACATTCTGTTTGTCCAGGGAGATTTAAATAGAGCACAAATAAAACTTTAACTTCCTGTTTCAGTGGGAGCAGCGTCACTCGTCTGTCAGCAAGAGAAATCAAATCAAGCACAAGTAGAGTTCAAACACATCAAACGAGAAAGAAAATGCAAAAGTATTTAATGAGAAATAATTTACTTGTTTTCTGCTGATTTAATGTTTACATGTGTCCTAGAAGTCTGGATTTATTTGCCAAAATAAAATGATTTTATTTATTTATGATCTCATAAAACCTGAGAATCTGCATGAAAAAATGCATGTGTAAAAAACATTAAAAAAAAAGAAAATCATCAGCCTTCCCTGCAGTTTAGAGGTTGGCCTCTTTGTGACCTTTGGGTGTTGTTTTATCCCAGAGGATCTACAGTATTAGTCACTAATGGCATGCCTTCAGTGTAAGGCCAGCAGTCAGACAGGTCCGTACCGAGACTCCCAGGCCTGCTGACACCTTACCACAGCTCTCTTAATCTGCTCGTAGCTCACAAACATCACAATGTTCCAGGAGCCCAGACGAAGAAACGAAGGCATGAAGCTACAAAAAGAATTAGGAGATCAGAATAATTAATGTCGCACCAGTTTTCAATAATGACACCTACCCCTTATAAAAAGCTGAAGGTCCCTCTTTAACCAGCATGCTGAGGGTGCAGTTCACAGCGCCGCCGTACTGCCCTGGTGTCGAGTTCATGAAGCGGGTTTTGACCACGTCCACTGGAGAAGCTACAACTGTGGTGCAGAAACCTGCTGCGAAGGCTGCGGTGAAGTGACACGGCATGTTGTCTGTGGAGGAAGAAACACGGGATCTAAAATCCACAGAGACCAGAGAGCAGTCAACAGGTGAGATGCACCTACCTGTCATCAGGTTGTTCTTCAGGATGAGCTCTTTGATGACATCATATGTGACCAGCTCGGAGCAGTTCACGATGGCGTTACGAGCCATGTTTAGAAAACAGCCTGAAAGAAACGAGATTCCTTCATTCAAATAAAAAATCAACCTAAAGAACCTCAAGAGAGTCATCACAGCACAGTCTTCAAATAAGCCTGCAAATAAAGCATTACTAACACCAGTAGGACAAATCTGATTCAACTAGTGGAAATCCGTTTGTCTGATATAGAAAACCACAACATCCTGCAGCAACAAATCGTCTGGTCAGAACTCAGTTTTCTGCAGGACCCTAAAGCATGATGGGACATCTGCATCCCATCATGCATTTTAAACCAGGTAGTAGTTTGTCTCATATTAAAGTAGGGATGCACCGATACCGATATCGGCTCGATACGATACCATGTACTCGTTAAAGTTAACCAATACCAGTATCGTATCGGGCAATACGATAATATATACTCATGCTTGTTAAAGTTAACCAAAAATAGAAGAAAATAGAACCTGTCTTCCAATTCATTGCATTTTTTTGTGTGGTAGAAGTATCGGTATCGGCAAATACTCAGATTCAAGTATGGGGATCGTATCGGTTTGAAAAAGAGTGGTATCGTGCATCCCTACATTAAAGCCCTGAGTGAAACATATGTAGGAACTTCTTTATAAAACAGGATACAAACTAAGGAGATGGTAGTGACCTTCTCCAGCAAGCAGAGACCTGGCAGCTGCCTCCGTCATCCATGGAGGGCTTGTGGGTTAAGGAGTATAAATATTTGTGGACCACCTTCAACCACTTCCTGAAATTCTCCTCCAACACAGAGGATATTCTCAGGAAGTGCCAGTAATACCTCCTGAGGAAGCTCAATTCCTTTGGAATCAGGAAAACTATTTAACTGACGTTCTATCCCTCCTTCATAGAGTGTCATCACATTATCTACCACCTGCTGGTTCCTCTCTATCAGCCTGCAGCACAGAAACTGTCTACAGAGTACCGTCAACGTGTGCTCTCAGATCACTGGACCGCCAGTTATAGGAACCTAACCTGTATGTGACCAGCAAACAGGCAGCTTAGCACATAGAATCATCAAAGACCCTACTTCAGTCTGGTGGTGAGTAGCTGCCCTCCAAATGCCAGAGCTGATGCCCGGGTTGCCACATTCTGGGGCACAAATCAGGATTTCTCCTGAACCCCCACAAAGCAATCACAAAACACTGCAGTAGCACACTAATAAAGAGATATCTAAAGAGAAGGAAGTCGCAACAGCTGCGATTTTAAAAATAAACTGGTTGTACAAACAACCTTTCCAGAGGCCTCTCAAGCCCTCGTCTCTTGCTATGGTCTTGTAGGCGTTAGTGGTGCTGCTGTATCTCTTCACAAAGCCGTTCTCAGGCAGCCGGATCTGAGCCTGGAACCTGACCTTCACAACATCGGTAGGCTGAGCAAACGCCACCGCCATGGCCCCGGTGGTGCAGCCTGCCAGCAGTCGAGTCCCGAGTCCAGGACCTGTCACGCAATCATTTATGAGTCAATAACCAAAAGCAGAAACAAGAGGCTGGGGTGCAATTTATAAAAAATTCATGTTGGGCTGGAAACATGTCAGGATGCTTTACTGGCTGCTTGTTACATCTTGTTTTGTCCTCTTAGATTCATGTTTCCCTACAGTCAACAGCTTCCTGAAGAACAAGTCAGGCCATGCAGCTTTATGCTTTCATCAAGAGATTAGGATTTATTTTGTTCAGGGTATTTCCTTAATGTGATTTGTTTGTTTGAACATTTCTAAAATGACACAACATCAAAGAATGGTCCAATTTTAAAATGACTGATTTAGATCTGGATCCATAAACACTTTATCAGACTGGATGGAGGCACTACTCTTTGACACCTGGAGGCGGTGTTTAAACTTCATAAACTGAGACCCGTTTGTTAGATTGAGTCTGAATTTGTAAACTCAAATGGTTTACATTCTGTCCAATATTTTGATTTTCATATATATTCTTTAATTTTTACATTTGCAGTTATGATTTCATTGAAAACAGGCAGACATACTCTCTGCTCCGCGAGCGTAGAGCTGCTTCATGGTGTCGTATAAACCGATCCGGACCGAAGCGAAGCAGATCTGTCTGTGCAGTCCTGCCACAAGCCCATTGTACAGACTCCTCGACCCCTCCGTCTTCATGATGGTGATGATGGTGCCAAACACACCTCTGTATTTAGCCTTCTGGGCTTCAGATAATCTAGATTCTCCTTGGATCTAAAGTCAGATAATTATGTTTTAAAAGTGTGTCCCAAACCTCACAACAGGTCTGGGATTCTGACTCACCTGCAGTCGGACTTTGGCTGTGTCCAGTGGGAAAGTGACCAGGTCAGCCACACATCCAGCTGTTCCAGCTGAAAAAACCTTGGCAACAACCGACGGCTCCAGATCAGATCCTCCAACCATGTTCAAACCCAAGGTGCTCTCAACAGAATGAAAAGGAATCAAGCAGAATCCATCGATTTAACAAAGAAATCTGATCCCCTCATGACTTCCTGCCTTGTCATAAAACACTGGAGCCAAAGTCAAGTTCCAAGTATAAAAATATAGTAAGTCTTCTGGACACCAAGCCCTCTAGTCATTCCATTACATGACAAACGCTGTCAGTTGAAGGCAGGAAAGGAAAACAAAGACAGTAAAGTAGAACAAATACCTGACTGCATGTGGACCAATCAGCTGTTCAAAACTCTTCTGCATCACCGGCTTTCACCGCCCTGCCCGAAATGAGTACAGCATGAACAAACTGTACAGTATGCTGCTGCACCAATCACAGAACTGAACACCTGCAGGCATGTTTCTTTAAACGTTCTTAGTCACCTGTTTCAAAATCACAAGAGCCAGACATGACAGACGTGTATATTTATAGTACAGACCGGTTACTGCGCTGAAGGACTGGTTTCAGAACTGCTGGTTTTTGATGCTACGCTTGTGATCCACGAATTTATAGGGTAAAAACTCTTACAGTACAGAACAAAATGTTCTCTAAAAGTTTCTACTTTGGTGTTTTTGTAATGATACGAATCAGGGGTCTTTTATAGGGTTCATGCAGATCCTCACCATCTCGATGTGGTTTGACAAACACGTGAGCAAAATCTGCAGAAGCTTCAAGTCAGAATCAAAACACTGAAAAGGTTTAAAGTGGTCAAAACTGTCAATATTTATTTATAAAAATACAAAAAAGTTTTATTTACATGATTGTTTAGTGGTGTAGCACCACTGAGTTTAAACACAGAACAGCTAACTAGATTCATCAAAATGAGCTGCGAATATTTTGGCTATTCTCTCCGTCTCTTTCCTCATGGATGAAGGCGACATGTCGGGACGCTGCCGCAGACGTTTACGAGGGAGGAGGCTGCTGGGATCTGAAGACTTCTGGTCCTGCAGAGATCACAGAAATACATCTTTAAACAAACAGCAACAAATGATCTAACAATATTAACAAATCCTTTATCGTCCCCTGCTTCTGACCCATCCCTGAGGTGCAGTGGGCTGCCCTTTGGACGGCACCTGAGAGGCAACTTTGGGGTTCGGTATTTTCACCGAGAACGCTTCAGCATGTGGTCTGCAGGAACCGGGGATTGAACCGCTCACCTTCTGATCAGCAGACAACCATCATTAGAGCCACGCATGCCCCATTATTGTGTATGTTTATGGTGTGTCGCCAGTCAGGAACAGCAAACTTTCTGTAATGTAATTAAGGTTGAGCGTGAAGACCAAGAGATCAACATTAGAGACCAGTTTGAACCGGTTTTTTTGCAGCATGCCTGAGACAGAGAGGCTATCGTCGTTACCTGTAGTGTTTATCTGGTTTCATCATTCATTTCACAATAGTTTACTGTTAGCCTCAACAATAATTAGTTTGTTTCTGTTAAATTTATAAACATTATGTTGCACAATCAATCTACACAAGTGATGTTGTGGATTCAGGCTCTTTGATTCTGCTTTTAAATCAAACTAGTTTAATGCAATAAGGAACATAATTACATAATTTCACAGAGGTGTTTGTTCACTTTGAGCCTAGCTTTAAGTACAAAAAACCTCAAAGATGGTACGGTAGGACCTCAGCCTGTACCAACAGGATGAATCACTCAAACATTTTTCACCACTGAGCTTAAGTAACAAACTGAAAGTAAAGCTTTTCTAAAACTCTAATAAATAAGTTTTAAACACAAATAAAAGCACATTTCAACCCAGTGGGCTAAAGTAAAAGCAGGGTGAAGGGAGAGTTTGGATGTCAGAAGTAAAACTGTTGACAAATACTCACTGAGTCACTGGTTGCTTTAGAAAAAGTTGGCGCTAAACGAATGGCTTTTAACGAGGCCTCCAGCTGGTGGGAGGGGAGGAAGAAGTTAGGGACCTCCAAAGGAAGGGAGCTGAGTGAAGAATGTTAAAAAAAACACGTAGATAGTATGATGGAAAGCCCAATTTAAGACGACAAACATTAAAACAATAACATATTTCACTTGGAAATGAAGGCAGCCAAGTTAAACAATTTAATACAAAAGGTCCTGTAGTAAATTTAGTCTTTATGAAAGCTTGATTTGATTTTTGTGATATTAAGCTGCATCTAATATTTAAATGAAACAGCAGCTGAAGCTATTCTAAGTGATGACCTGATGTTTCTGCATGCTGAATTAGTTTTGGCAGGAATCTCTGACCTGATAAAGTTACTACAGCACGATGAATTTAAAAAACACAACATGTAGATTTAATAAACGTAGATCAAGGATACGTTTGGAGTTGAGAATCTTTGTTGTCCTGAGAGTCTGAAGCACCGTGGGTGTCAGTGGTGGGCTGTGGGGTTGGTGATGAAGTTGTGTCAGCTGATCTTTCGTTGGGGCTCTTTGGTTCTTCTGGTCGTAGCTCATCTTCATCATTTCTCTCTGCGTCTGAGGCATCACCGTCTGAACCATCAGAGCTGTGATGTCGATCGTGTTCCCCGTGTTTCTCCTCAGGGTCTAGATTTAACACCTGTCTTTTAACACCTGTCCTTTCATCCTCTTCCTCACTCAGATCTGAGTCTTTTGGCATCTCGATGCTTTCTACAGAAACCAGTTCCGGGTCTGACAGGATACTGGTCCAAGGACTGGTTCTGTCTGTTAATGATGTCACCTCATTTAGAGGCCTCGGTTTCAGCACAAACTCCTCGTAATCCTCGTCCTTTTCTTCCTCCTCATCACCAGCTTCCTCCTCGTGTCTGAAACCTGTCTCCTCTTTGTGCTCATCTTCTGACTCACTGTTTTTGTCCTTTCCTTCATCAGGCTCAGAGTCTGTGTGGTCCTCAGACATCTCTGTGGGTAGCGATGGCAGCGAAGACACAACCTCTAAAGCCTCGTCGATGACTGTGTCTGGACTGGAGATGCTCTCAGGGATGATCCAAGGGCTGTTGTGTTCAACAGGTGAGCAGCTCTGAGTGTTGGAGGGAACCGTGTCCAAGTGGTGTCTTCTTAGACCTGAAAGACGCCCAAAATAGAAAGTGTTAAAAGAACAATCATTTAAATGTGTCATCAAGTCATCAACCAACAAAGGCTTTTACTAGTTAAAGGTTTAGAGCTAGTTTATGTTATGTTCCTGATTATATGCGACCCTATTTTTGCTACCAGGAAGCCAACAGCTCTTTGAAGCTTTGGGAGAGAAGCTCACCACTGATGATGTTGTTGACTTCTCCTACTAACTGGTTGGACTTGAGAAGCAGCTGACTGGTATCGGTCTCCGAGTTCCTCTGTTCCTCCTCCTGGGAGTTATGGTCCTCTTCAGTCGTAAACGGGAACGTGGGAGTAGAAAGCTTACGATTCAAGTATTTCTGAATGTTGTCCAGCTCACCAAGTTTTCTTCTGTTAAAAAACACAAAAGTGTCACTGTCAAATCTGAGCATTCATTTTAGAAGTAAAAATAAAGTTTATTTGAATACCTGAGTGTTGAAATCAAGAAAGAGCTGGAAGGATTCGTGTCACTAGCCGAGGTTGTTTGCTCCTGCAGACTCTGGTGGTAAAAACGTACTTTGTCCATGTGCTCAAAGTGACGATCACTCTCACTGACCCTGCAACAATTATGACATTAACTGATTTTAAAAAAATCTACACATTTTAACACATAAACATGACATTAAACTATGAATAAAACCTTTCAGAGAACAGCCCGTCTGTGTGGCTGGGGGATGAGATCTTCTGCTCTGGGAATCTGCTGATGTGAGAGGGAAAACCACTGTACACGGCTGTTGTTTGGTAGCTGAGAGGAATACCCTGAAATAAAGGCTGGGAATAAAAAATGTGGTTATGATTTCTTTATTTTAAAGGATTAAAGTGTGTAAAGTGTGAAAGCAGCCCTCTCACCGAGGAGGTTTTTGCGGATTCTTCAGTCACAGTTTTCCTCTGCCCTCTCAGGTCCTGAACTCCCTTCAGTGGAGTTATGGACACTTTGATCTGACCGTGACACTGACCGCTGAAGTCTGTGATGTTGTACCAACCACACACTGACGAAAAGCCACAGAGTAAAGGAGACAGGTCCACTGAGGCAAATCCAATCACTCGCTCTATTTCTGAGAAAGCAAAACATCATAGTAATGAATTATTACAAAACACTTAACAAAACGGCAAAAATCAAGAAAATCCTCACGTTACCTCCTTTGTGCCAAACCTTGAGCACCAGAGACTGCTGAGGATCGACCAGCAGCTCATTTGAAAGCCTGGAAATTTGAACAAAACATCAGTTTAGCATCTGATGAATTACAGTAACTGAAGCTGAAGTCTGTGATGTAACTCGACCTGCACTCGTGCTGGTGGTCCCACACTGGGCAGTCGGTGTTGGCTACCACAGCTGTGGAAACTGGATCAGCAGAATCAGCTGTGATGTATGACACACAACAACAAGGTGTCCCTTCACTGAGCTCCGCTAGAGGACAGCCTGACAGAGAAACAAACATTTATCATTTACAATATTATCCAAATGATGTAATAAAGATGTTATATTATAGACTCGCCTTTCAGATTAAGATGCATGGCGCGGTCCACTGCCACAGTCACAGGAAACGAGTCGTCCACACTCATCTCTGAAGTGACGTCTGTGGAGGATTTACCTTTCTGTCTGCCTTGTAGGTGTGATTTTCTGGGTGTAACGGGGGAGGGGGTGCGATCTGCTGCTTCCACTTCCTCTAATAAAACCTCCTCCTGGCTGTCAGAGCCCACATGGGTGTCGCTTTCAGCCAACGTGTTTATGGGAACAGGACCTGCTGTCAGAGTGATGTGCACCCTGAGTGCTGCACCTTGTAGATCAGCCGCAGAGCGCATGAAGAGCGGGTAAACTCCTGAAAAACCACAAAACCCATTACACATCCTAATACAGACGTAAAAATGTAAACATGACTTCAGTGTAGGTGTTTCATACCGCTGAGAGCCAACTTCTGCTTGGGTGTTTTTACAAGAGAGGACAGGTCGATAAACGCTGACCCCAACAGCCGGTCTGAGTCGCTGGGCCTCATAGTTCTGTCCTTTGTGAAAGTGACCCACACCTGCACCTCCAGCCTCTCCTCTCGCAGATACCACACTAAAGGCTGAGTGACCGTCAGCTCCACAGTTCTATTTCCTTCAAAATTCACCGTGGCTTGGTGTCCCTCCCCACCTTCCTCAACACGGGGGTGTTTCAGCTGAGAGCAGAAGGCTTCCTGGTCGAAGAACTTGTACCTGAAGTAGCAGTAAGTGGAGCGCTGAAGCTCCCTGAGACCGGGCAGAAGCAGGCAGTGGACAGGCAGCCACGCTTTAGGCATTGAAAAAGTCAGAGAGAGTTTTCTCATGCTTTCTTCCCAGAATTCTTCATCATCTTGCTGTGCATCGTTACTGTGAGGCATCTCCCATCCCAGACCCTGAGCGGCTTTTATGACTCGTTCTCTGTCTGAGTGATGAGCAAAGCTGATGGAGATCTCAAGGCCTCCGACCAAGACGTGCTGATGTTCAGACGGACTTCTTTCATGAGTTAAAAACAACCCAAACCAGCCAGAAATGCCTATAAGATTGAGGGAAAAAAGATCGAACTTCTGTTTTCTTAGTTTAAAAGTATTTTCCCAAACGAACCTTTGAGTGCAGCATACCTGTTCTCTTATGGATGAGATCAACTAGTGGTACTTTCACTCTGCCCAGCATCACTTCTTCAGGCTTAGGGACACACTCTGCCACACACAAAGAAGACAAAAACATCCCAGAGATATTTCAGGTTGAAAAGAGCTACCATCGTGCATCAACAACATCGTTACTGTAAGGCCTCCTGAACCTCTGTGGCTGTCTCTGTTCCAGACAGTAAAGACAGCAGAGGCTTGTTCCAGCTGCTCAGCCAGGCTGCAGGTTTCTCCACTGCTCATATGAAGCAGCAGATCACAGGACACCTCCATGTGGTGGTCAAATTCAGGGCAGAAGGTGCTGGCTGCAGCTCGGGTACACCTCCTCTCACTGCCAGGTAGGAAGGAAAGCTGAACCGTGACAAAAGGGTTCACTCCTACATTTACAAAGGAGCTGAACCTTTCATCTCCTTCTGAAACCACCCTGAAAAGAGTACAAGAAACATAATCCTATAGGTTAGTGTAAAAATTGAAATGATGAGACATTTCCCACTAATCTTAAGAAGAGAGCTGACTACAGAGATGGAGCTGCATTAGGATGCTGCAGGAGTTTTTACAGCTAATCAAACAAAAACCAGCTGATGATAAGGAAGTTAAATTATGATAGCCTGATCAGTGGTCAGTATAATGATGTACCTTGCAGCTGCCTTCAAACCAGACGCTCTGTGAACCTGAACAACGAGAGTGACGACGCGTGAAGCTGCTCCTCTACCAGCCTGTCCTTCAGGTCTCACGGGTCTGTGCTTGTATCGAACGCAAACATCTAGAAAACCTGAGAGAGAACAACAATTAAAAAACCAGTTATAACATTCAGATACTCTGTGTGTCTATTAGAATGTGTACCTGAAGGCTGAGGCTGGAATCCTGTGGGAGCTTCAGTCCTGGGAATCAGGGGCAGGGAGAACGTTTGAGCCTCGTTAGGATGTTGCCTCTGCATGGTGGCCATGGCGCAGAGCTTAGATAGTGGAAGCAATCCTCTGGCCACAAGCTGATCTCTCACATTTGGATAATAATATCTGTTGGAAAAACATAATAGTAATCTAGTAAACTAAATGATTAAATGTGAGCAGAACTAATGTCACTAGTAACCAGTTTTACAGTGCTATATAAAGCAGCAGGTGCTTATTTTACTATTTGGCCTATCTGTGCATTCTTACACAAAGTTATGTTGTTTTATAATATTCTGGTTGCACCTCATAAAGCCACATGTGCATCTTAAGCTGCCTGACTTAAAGAAACAAATCCTTGAAGGTCAAACTCTGATGGGAACCTTTTATTTTATCAGCATTTTACTGTGAAATCTAATCCTTCGTGTGCGTTTGAGTTTTTTCAGCTAAACCTTAAAGCGTGAATCACAAACCTGCACCACACTTCGAACTGGACGCCTCCTCCACTGTTCAGGCCTGGACTTGACAAAGAGCTGAGCAGCAGCCTCTGGACAGGAACTCCTTCAGGAGCCAGAAGAACGTGAGTCTCAGAGTGACCAAACACCGGGTCAGGAACACAAAGGGTGGTGGTGGTGCGAAACGGCTTCAGGTTCACGCCTGTTCATTAAAACAAGAATTAAAGGTGATTTGAGGGGAAGCAGAGACTTCCTGGTTTGAAGGTTTTCTATGAATAAAGGGCCTTACTGCTCTCTATGAGACTTTGGTCCATTTTTGCAGCAGCGTCAGACTCCTGACAGGGGAAACTGTACTGGACGTAGCAGTCAGCCTCCCCCCACACTGTGGACTGCAGAGGCGTCAACCCGCTGACCTTCTCCACTCTTAGTACAAACACGTGTTCTCTCATAACTTCAGCTTGTGCAGTCTTCACCTGAAAGACAAACACAACAATGAAGGGATGTAAAAAAGAAAGCTTTAGATCTTACCTAATCAAGGAGTTAAAGCATCCAATCATGTTTCAAATGACCAACAGTTTGTTCTCACGCTACTTAAAAAACTTATAAAGTATGCTGATTTATTTATCTACAAGCTTTAAGAAATACAATTTCTAATTAAGCTTTTTTTCTTTAGAATCCTAGAAGCTAACAAAAACACTGCGATCATTTCAGACTGACCTTTGGTTGTGAGTGTGTCTGCTGGTCAAGCATGTGAACTGGTCTCACTAAATGAGACGAAGAGCCATACTCTTCATCCCGAGCGCGCTGGAGGGAAACTAACTGCTCTGATCGACCCATAGCCAAAACAACCCTGAGATTTCCTCTGCAGCTTCCTGAGAACACATCGACGACGGGCATGTAGCAGTCCACCCCTAAAACGGGGTACTGAGCCTGGAGAAGGAGCTGGGTGATCTTTGGATCCCTGGAAGCAAAAGACACGAATCAGTTCACATTTATGAGGTTAGTCTGGCTCTTTTCTGGTGATTTTGAAAATTAATTAGCATCTGGTACAGAGAATCATAACAAAATATTTAGTGTAGATGTACAACAGAGCCCCCTAGTGGGCAGGATATGTTTGCAATATTTATGGCTGTTATTTATAGAACTTTTTGCATTAAAAATTAATCATTTATACAGCTCACAAAATGCATATATGTTTATATTAACTAAAGATAATTAAAAAGTAAATATAGGTCTTTATCTTACAACTAAAGGGTGCTGAGACATTCTTTTTCCACAGAAAAACGTTTGCTAGTCCGGCACAAGTCTTGTAGGAAAAACCACTAGACTTCGACGAAAATTCAAATGACCCAGCTTTCAACCAGCACTTAAACACACCATGTAGGCACAAATCTGTGAGGCTCCCGGAAGCATGAAATGAGCCTCAAAACCCTTTAAACTAGGGATGCTCCGATCACATATTTTTCATGAATATCGGCCGATTTCGACCGGTGGCCGATCGATCGGAGCATCCCTACTTTAAACACCGGTAAACTGATCTGTGTGTAAATGCAGTTTTGTCTGCGTCTATCAGGCGATTCGTACACACGTATTTAAAGATTTGTAGATGTAATGATCATAGTTTTGAGGTTGAAGGTAAAAAAAAATAAAATCTGTGTGTAAAATTGAAATGTTTGTGTAAATTGTAAATGTGTGTGTTTAATTTTTTTGTATTCATAATTTCTAGATATCTGCGTGTGCATTTGAAAACACATTTGCAAGTACTGGAATTAGACACAATTTTTTTTTTTTTATGGTTTACAAGTCATGTACAGATACAACTACCCAAAGCTGCACACAAACAGATTGACACAAATTACAAATCAAGTAGTACACACGCACAGATATATTGAGTCAGTTTTATCCCCATAGTTATTATTCATTCTGTTAAGTACATTCATAAATTTAACTAAAAGAAGGTAAAAATATAGTCGCCTTAATGAAATTCTAATGAATCAATTTTAAAAATTCCAGAAAACTGATACACATATTTAAAAAAACAAACAAATTATTCCCTAAAATATTAGCAGCTAGAAAGATAATCTGTCAAAAATAAGTGATTAATTCACCGCATAACACCTAAAATACTCACAAATAATTTAGTCTTTGCCAAATTGCACTACCTTCTAAGGATCATAGTGTTTCTTTGATGTGAATTAAATTATAAAATATAAATGTATGTTATCTTCTTGCTTTACCTGAATGACACGTAGAACTGATGGAGAGGTAATTTAACAAGGCCCAGGAGTCCATCCTGCCTGGATTGTCCTGTTTTCTGCCACACTTCAATCACCATCACATTATTCTTCATTCGCTCCAGAAGTTTTGTTGTTAAGCCCACAGGAGTCACCTATCAGACACAGAAAAGAAGAAAACAAAAGCTGATATTTATCCTATACAAGGTTTTTATCATTTATGCCTAAAACGAGAAACACAGAAGCATTCTGGTAACAATTCAACAAGACTCAAATTAAAATGTTTTATACATCTTTTCCTGAATGCTGGAGAAAAAAAAGTTTAATATAATATTGCACTTCAAATATGAGCAGAGAGGAATCAGTTCTTCAAAACAGTTTGATGTTTGTTCAAAATAACTTTACACATTAAACTAAATTTAAAAATTGATCAGCGATTTCCAGGACCGACCTGAATGAAGTTGAACGTCGGGTTTGCCTGACCCCAGCTGACAACAGATCTCGCCGTCTCGTCGCACCAGAACAGCTTACAGTTCAAGTAGACGTTTGGAGCCTGCAGAGGCCCACAGCTGAAATTCTTCCCATCCGGAACCATGAGCAAAGTATGAAGCAGGACCTCAGGGTTCACTTCAAACTGCTGTGATGATTTAAAAAGAGACAGTCGAGTCCCAGGAGGAGACACGGGTTCATTTGAGGGTTTCTGAGGAGTCCAAACGTTCAGTCTAGAGCCGTCAGAGGGGTGAGGTGATAACGCCTCCCTGCCAGGGTCAACATGTTGGGATCTAGAGTCGGTGTCTCTCTCTGGGCTCGGTGGAACTTTTGAAGGTGATGCGTCTCTCCAAGTCAGCGTTTTCTTTTTTACATTAGAAGAACTTTTGCTGTGTATTCCCAGTTCTATTAAAACCTGCGAGACATTTACATAATTTTTGTATATATTTACTTGGACCATGTAAAAAATCATTACTTCATGATAAAAAATAAATAAAACATAACCTACCTTGAGAGGTCCAACCTCTTGTGCTCCACTGATCCCCTTCAAGCTCTGCACAGGCAGGACAACAGACTGACTGAGCTCTTTGCTGCGCAGCAGACAGCGCAGCGGGTGAACAGCCTCACCGATGGTAACAGGCTGCAAAACAACAAGTCGTCACGCCATTAACACCACTTCAGTTTCATAAACGTAGGTCAGTGCTGCTAGGTGTAAATGTCATAACACTCACTACTGTTTAAACAAAAAAATCAACAGCAGCTACTCACTTTCTTCTGGTCACTCTTTCGTGAGTAAATCCTAAACATCAGATCAGTTTCCCACCACTGTTTGACTGATTCTGGACTGAAGTGGACAGGAAACACGGAGAGCTGCTGGAACTGCACAACTAAAATCAAAGGGGAGAGGCTTTCAGTCACACCAAGTACTAAACATGGCCAGAAACAGTTATATCATTTATTTTTAAGAATTTTAAAAAGTCGTACCTCCACCTGTGACTTTACTGGAAACAGCTCTGATCACTTCTACATTTCCAGCTTTACTGGGAACAACCTGACTGGAAGTCGAAGTCAATGGAAACACATACTCAACAAAGTATGTGCTGGGGAAAAGAAACAAGTATTAACGTTTATTAGTTGCAAATATAATCTGTTTGTTAAACTAAACAGCATTTTAGATGTTTTACCACTTCTTGCTGTGTAGTGGTCGAGGAGGCCTTCCTTTACTGGTCTTTCTGGGTGTGTGGTTTGAGCTGCCTGCAGGTAAGGTCAGGGAGTCGATGGTCACTCTTGCAAATCGAATTAAACTCAACAGTGAGAGATGCTCTGCACTGAGAGGAGGATCGCTACGGTCTGCAGGCTGAGGGTCTGATGTTGGACTGAACAAAGACAAAATAAAGCTCAAAGCATTCTTAAAACCATGAAACATAAAACAGTTTGTATTTTTTAATGTGGCGACCTGTAAAGATGGAAGAAGAAAATACACACAAAAACCAGCTCCTCACCTGTGCCTGATTCTGGGTCCAGACTGCGTCAGCTTTTTTGATTGATTTGTACTTAAAGACATTGTTCCTTGACCCTCCTCCTCCTTACCATTTTTTAATTCAGGATCTGAATTCTGAAACAAATTATTTTAATAAATCTTTTGCAAAATAAATGCAAAAGTAAATTTAAAAAGGTATCCACTCACAGGAGTTTTGTAGAACAAGTTTTCCAGTAAGCTCTGGTCATACAGTGGATCGTTGAGCTCGCTGTCTCCACACACACTGCCGTGACCAGAGAGGGATTCAGGAGGAGAGCCGTGTAAATCCCAGAGAGGAAACGAAGACGTGATAGAGCTGAAAGAATGAGCAGATTTAATTAAAGATCAGAAAAATAACAAATCATAGATAAACCTACTCATATTTCTTTTGTCAACTTTTGCTGTAAATGCCAACACATAGTATACCTGCCAAGGAGCAGATCCACAGCTCTCCTGTCCATGTCAACCAAGTCGCAGTCTGTGGCCAGTGCTGCACCTTCAGAGGGCTTCAGAGCTGAATCTGCATGAAGGATATCATGAAGAAAGAGACCTGAGGAAGAAGGGAAGGACCTGCAGACAAAGAGTTGGGATTTAAGTTGCATTTAATGCACACTATGAGTTTTTAAAATACTAGAAAAAAACTTTCTAGTGGTGTTTCTTCTTTTGCTTTTTAAATATGGAAAACACTGACTTGTCAAATAGCTGGATGTTGTCCTTTGGGAGAGGTAGAGGACTATCTTGAAGAGGCGGAGCAGATTTCAAAGCAGATTCAACCATTGCATCTCTGAGCTTGTTCCCACGCTCCAAAATAACTGAAATTAAATAAATTGTTATTTTTTCTTATCAGCGA
Source organism: Callopanchax toddi (assembly GCA_006937965.1). Classification (NCBI taxonomy): domain Eukaryota; kingdom Metazoa; phylum Chordata; class Actinopteri; order Cyprinodontiformes; family Nothobranchiidae; genus Callopanchax; species Callopanchax toddi. The sequence continues at coordinate 3,845,221 of SSNR01000003.1, read as the reverse complement.
GTGTCAAAACTAGATATTTATGTAAATCTATGGTGTTCTACTGTAATGCTGCGACTGACCTGAGATGATGTCACCGGTTGGTTGTCTTTTAGAAGAATCTTTAGTTGAGGGATTAACAACACTTTGACCGTTTTGAGATTTGCTTGATGTAGGAATCTGATTCTCCAGTGTCTCTTCTTTGTCTTTTTGGACATTTTGGAAATACAAGTGATCTTTGCCTCTGAAAACATAAGTAACACAGACAGAGATTAAACAGGGGCACAGCACAGGAAACATTGTACGGGTAACTGATATCAACTTGTAAAACCTTGGGGTGTTTCCACTGCTGCTCCCAGCTGATTCGTTCCCACTTCCAGCTGAGATGGTTCTGTGGTGTGAGGGCACAGTCAGTGTGACTCGCATCCCATCAGTGCTGATGTCTGTGACAGGACCTGAGCTACTGCTGTCATAGGCTTCTGTCAGAGGCTCCAAATTCAGGGAGACCTGACAGGTTAAAAAATGTTTAGATGTGGACTGTCATCAGAAAAAAAAGTTTCCAAATAAGCCAATAAAATGATTGGTCTATTTATAATTATTTATTGGGCTTTGTTTGACAATGACACACTTAAATATTTAAAAAAAGGTGCGATGTATCACATAATTTGGGTTTCTTGTTTACATTTGAGATCCTGGTTGCCAATTAAACAGTGCAAACAACAAAAAAAACTAACATCTACAATGAAAAGTGGGAATTAAAGTTAACACTCACTTGCACCTCTCCCAGCTTCTCAGAAGTTGGTGAAACTAGAGTGTAAAATCCACTGATTGGTTGTGACAGAGACAGACGTGAGATACCAGCAACTTGAGCCCGAGCAATCGGTAAATGATCTGGTTTTGTCAGAACTTCCAGGACCAAACATCCCATATCTGTTAAGAAAAAGATGTAGTAGTTTTAAGGAATGCAGCAAAGCCAGTCAAAGTTACCCACATTGCTGTAGTTACCAGTGAGATATGAGGTAAACTGCTTTGGGCCGCAGCGGATGGGGAAACGAGCTGTGGACTTGATGTTTTTCTGTGAAAGCTGTGATCCATCTCTTGGAAAGAAGTGGGTACCATTGGATGACTCTCCCCACCAGCGCAGCCTGATGAATGTGTGAGACGGAGGGTTGTGCACCGTCCATAAAACCCTGCTTACTGTCACTCGCAGGAAGCATCTCAGCTGGCCCTCAACAAGAGGAGGAAGGCTAGTGGAGGGGGATACATCACTGGGAACTAACAGAAAATGTGAATTACATAAAGGCATATAGACACAATGTAAAAGTACAGCTAATACTATCATTAAGTGTATAAACAACATCAATCTAATATAGTTAAGTAGCTTTTGCAGCCTATGTTAGGTTTTAGTCAACTTTTATAGTAACCCACCGTCTTTTGTTTGAGTAAAAATGTTTCAGGATTATATTTTAAAGGCTTTAAATAGGAAAAAATAAATATGATAGCATGATTTAGAGAAATGTAAGCTTAGAAGATAAAATGCAACCCTTATTTCATACTTTTAAAAAGTCTTATGCACAACGTACATAAAAGGGAAGGACTGCACACAAAATGATGTGACCATTGAGTCAAATGACCATCATACAGTTGACTAAAACTGAATAAAGCTTTGAGAAATAATGTAATTAGTCTACTTTACATCTGTTCGCAACACTGATGGACTGGCTTCAAAAAGTGAAATAAAGTTAATTTGTACATAAAAAATGTGTTCGGTCATAAACGGGTAGAAAACAACAGAGGACAAAGTGAAACAGATATTTATTAGACATGAAACGAGCTACTAAGAAAAGATAAAAGGCTAGCATGAGTCTGACAGCTGACACAGCTACCGATCACAACATTAGCAGCTAGCTAAGCTTACCTTTCCTTTTGCTGCTTCCAGCTTTGACAGACTTCTGTTTTCTGCTCTTCATCCCTCAGTAAGAACAAATGGTGGATAAAAGTCTGCCCAAAACATCGTCTGAACGGTTCACTGACATAGTAATGAACCCTTTATAACAAAACAATCCGTTTAATAGGGCGAAATGACTTCACGTACACAACTACTGCACACAAGAAGCGGCGGGGCAGCGCGGAAAACTGTCTCCGAGCAACAAAGCCCCGCTTCCGCAATGAATGACTGATGCATTCTGGGAAACAGAGTTTTCCTATTCAGCTTTAATATGAGTGGGAATTTTCTGACAAAAAAATACAGAAAGTGCATGAAAAGTGCCTGGACCACATCAGCCAATATTTTATACAGGTCACTTAATTTAATACAAGGCTATTATTATGATTTTCAATCTAATATTTTTTTTAAATAATCATTTGCTTGGAATAAACACAATGGCACTGTATCAACAATGCTGCTATGTGATCAGTGTTAAATCTGAGAGTTTGTGTATTTATAGGAAACTAAGGAAATAATACAACAGTTTATTAAATCATAAAGCAGTGTTTATCAGTTAATAAAGCTAATAAAATACCAAAAATGCAAAACGAACAAGGTGATACATTTAAATAATACAGCATTGAAATGATTGCGTATAGTCAAATTAAAGCAACACACATTTAAAAAGTGAAATTGGAATCTGTCACACACTTGTATCTAGTCATATTTTACATCACCAGAAGAGGGAAGCATTGATCTGTTCACTGCTAGAACCAGGAGCGCTGTGCAAGAATTTTCCTTTTTTCTTAAACCTGAGATTTGCAGAAATTCACTTTGCTTTCTATACTTTTCTGTATTTCCAGTTTGTCAGTCAGTATGTATTTCCCTATTGTTATAATAAACTCTCTGACAGCAAAGACCATCCTGATCTCAAAATTAGCCACAACTTAGGAAGTTGGGATCATCCACAACACATCTTTCAGAGTGTATAAACAGAGTGTGTCTTTTGACAGTTTGTTCAGAAAGACCTCTGACCTGCTTGTGTGTGCTTTAGTTTAAACAGCTCCTGAGTATAGCAACACGTCTGTGTGCAGACATGTTTGCTGTGGCAACAGTGAGAGCGGCTGAGAGAAAGAGTTTTAAAAAAAAAAGTAATTCTGGGGACTGTAAAGGTTTATGTTGTAAGAAAAACCTGTGACACAATTCTATGTGTTTTTTTTTTTTTAATTATATCCTAAACAGGAGCATCTACTGATCTAACTCTAATGAGGATAAAATATCTATATTTTTCTAAATGCATGCTCGTCTTTTCATCCATCCATTTCTCTTTTTTGTTTTTATTTTTTGTAGTATTCATTAGTTTTGGAGGCAGAGCTGTTCATTTATTTGTAATTAGCTGTGAAGAGGCTCTCCTCCTTTCAGCTCTCTGGGAAAATCCTTCTGTTGAGTGTGTGTGCAGGAATGTGCAATAGGATCCATACATGCCTTCTTCATATATTATCTGTGCCAGAGCGTGCTTAAGCAGCTGGAAACAGAATGTATGTTTCTGAGGGCGAGCAAATGTATTTTATTAAGATCTCTGCCAGTCAAGCAGCAGGACATTCCTAAAAAGCCCCTTACAGAGGGGACTGATGTTTTATCAAGCTCTTATAGTGAATTTTAATACTATCCATGACCCACTCACTCTGTTTTAAGGTGGATTAGTATTTCAACACAAACATCTGAGAAATCTGAAAAATATGCAGACGGGGTTGGCGTTGTGTGTTCAGATCTGCTGGAAATCACTTGGCGTGCAGAGAGACTGAAGATTATTACAAAGTTGCATCTGAGGTGCAATAAAAGGAAGATTTACTGGTTCCTATTTTCCGTTAGACACTCAGTTACTTTAAAGGCGGTCTACTCCTGAGGAAGATAAACATATAAATCAGTCATCTGGGAATGAACAAAGAGAAATCTCCATCCCGAAAATCTTTATTTGCTACTTTAAATTCAAGTTTTGAGTCAACTGATCACAGATCAGTGAAAGGGTCTTAAACTGTGTCCGTCGTTTTTTTTAAGGGAGCAGGTAAACAGGTTCACATATTTTCTCTGAAGCCAGCAGAGTGTATGAAAGGTTGATGTCTTTCCATTTGCACGGAGCAGCCAGTAGGGCTGCTTTGGCTCTGGGGGATGATTTCCAACCCCCCCCCCCCCCCCCCCCCCCCCCCCCCCCCCCCCCCCCCCCCCCCCCCCCCCCCCCCCCCCCCCCCCCCCCTCCACCTCCCTGTCCATGCAGCACGGTGCTGCTCCAGCTGCTCCAGGGCTCCAATCAGAGATGCAGGCTGCCCCTTCGTAGGACAGGACTCACATCATTTTCTGGCTGCTGGCTCCTCTCTGCCTGCAAATATGCCTCACAATAATAAAAGCTTGTCCTGCATCAGACCCAGTTAAACCAGTCTCACTCTTCAGGATTCAGGCTGCAGCGATGGTGGAACTCCTGGCCGTGTTCATGGATCCATTTGTTTGCAACTAAAACACAAAAACAGTTACAAAAACTTTGTTCAAACACCTTTAAATGATAAAACAAGTTGCATATTTTCATCAATAAAATGTTTTTTAAATGATAGTTTTTAAAACGATAACACCTTCAAATTATTCTGCAGCTGCTTCGTGATTATTCACATCCTTCTGTTAGTTTAACTAGTCTGTAAAAGACATTTTCTTGTCTGAGCCAAGCAGCAGCAGATGTTCACCTTCCAAGACGAGCCCTCAGGGTCTGAACTGCACTCTGTAACATCTCTAAAAACCAAATGGAGCTCAGATGTGGTCTAGCTCTTATATCAGGACACAGAATGAGCTCTCTGAGAATCAGATCAACTCCTGTTAACAGCCTCATCACTGGACCCATCAAGCCCTACCCCATTTATCCCCAATAAGGACCGGGCAGCCAGCATGAAGGGTGTCTTCGTCTCCACGGCCATTTTTCCTGAGGTTCCACCAGAAGATAGCGGCTTTCTGTGAAATAAACATAATATGATTAAAATAAAACGGAAAGCGAGTTGTCCTAATTTAAGGTTAAACAATTAAAAATCCAACAATTCTTGCATTGCTCTTTATAAAAAGCAGCTGTAACAAACACTATTAGCACCTGTGTTTCTAAAGGCGTTTTATGGGTGAATAAAGCTTTGAAAACTCAAATCTCATCACTTTAATTTGTAGATGAAAACATCAAGTTAGTTACAGGAAAAAATTAGACAAGAACTGTGATTTTTGACAAAGACAAACTGGACTTAAGGGTTCCAGAGCTCTCACCCCTCCTGTCGGCTATAATCCTAGGCCGACCCACACCTCCCCCGGACATGGGACTGTGCATTGCCACATTAACAAAAGAGAGCAAAACACCTGCCGCTGAAATGCTATGCTAATGTTCACCCTGGTTTTTCCTCTTTCTATACGTCCAAATGTTTTTTTGGTTTCTGCTAGCTGAAAAGGTGCTTTTCTTTTGGGGACTCTGGTATTTTTTCCTAAAATGGAAGCGCTAACAGCCGGCCGTCTCTGTCCTTCTCTCACTTCCGGGATGTTCTGCTGCAAAATGCTCCAGCATGCATGAATGGAGGATCCAAGGATGTGCGGTGCTTTGGTGAGACAGGCAGCCGGATTGTCCAATAGTTGCTTTTGGTTCAAAACGTCTGATTGGCTGAGGTTTTTAGAGAACTGTGAGGTAACCCCCTCATTGATTTCTTTTATTTTTTTTAATCGCCACAATATATTCATAGCTATACTATGTTAGAACGTTGTTAAGAGGCATGAAAAAATTGTTTTAAGCTACACTGTTTACCAAATTTGCTATAGCGCCTTTAATGAACTGTGACAGTAAATCAGATCAGAGATCAACATCAAATGAATATTGTTAGAACAAATATCTACAGCAGCATAATAAACTGGCTCTATGGTGGCGTCCCAACTTGTAAAAATCAGAGTTCTGAAGTTTGACCAGCTCTGAACTCTTAACAACCAACACTAACCTGCAGCTGGTGGAGAAAGAGTGTAAGCTTCTCAGATTGGAGGTTAATGCAATACAAGAAAGGACAATTCTTTCATTGACCATTTTACTATTTAAGGCCAAGATGTTTCCTGTTGTTAAGAAAAGTCAAGAAGTGAGGTCAAATCTGGAAAAGGTAAATTCAAAACACATTATTCCTGAAGCTTCCACTGGAGCTCATTTAGCAACACAAAGCAGCTCCATCCACCACCGACTTGGACAAATAAAAGCTTCTGTCAGAACTGAGTGTCTGGAGCTGATTGTATTGTTTACCTTCACAACAGGAACGCTGAAGTTGGCATAAATGAAGGCTGTGGATCCTCCTGCCTCGACAGAGCTGAGCTGTAGAAAACAGGACTTCTTCAGAGGGTCGGATTGTGTTTATGTTTACACTAATTTCAAGACTTTCTCACACTATATCCTCAGATCAGTTACATAATAAAAATCAGGTTACATAAACTGAATTATGCAAAAAGAAAAACTATTATTTATGATTAGATGCTAGATTATTTACAAAATGCTCCTAAAGGCTGAAGGAGCAGATTGTCAGAGTTTTATTAGACAGTTTTTCCTGCAGCACCGACCACCTGGAAGAGCCACTGGGAACCTGCCCAACCGCCTCTGGCTGCTGTCCAAAGGAAACAGGGTGAGGAGATTTCACTTACATAAATCATGAAGGTTGCCACACGATTCCCAGTTTTCAGCCTGAACACGGGACTGGAGGGCGACTGGTTTAACAAACATCGAAAGTTTATAAATGTCAAATGAAACCCCTCATTAACACTTAGCTAACACCTATTCAACAACATTTTCAGCTTACTGTAGCGTGGTCAAAATGGGGTTCATAGTGGCCACCAATCCCATAATTCACCACTTGGAGGTGCTCGCCATGCGGATGCTTCACGTTCAAACCTGTAAGCATTGAGATCCTCTGGTCCAGCTTCCCGATGGTGCGGCCTGCAGAGCCCTTCAGCCAGGCGCTAAAAACAAGATGTTTTTATTCATGTAGCAGCATCAGCATCTCTGGGGTTAACAGTTCTGATAATGATTTGTACCTTTTGCTGATTCGATAGTCGGCTGTAGCTTGTTTCTCTCCAGCCGCCACCACAGACCTCCTCAACTTGTTAGCAGAGGCAGAAAACAACATTTTACATGTTTCATTTGTTTTTACTACAGACTTGTCAAAGCGTACCATAACGTCTGGAAGCGGTTTCTTCTGTAAATCACTGAGCAGCTGCCTGCCTGTCCCACTGCTTTCTGCTCCTCATTTTAACAGAAACATTCTAATAGTTAAAAAATGATTTTAATTATCTGTGCACGCAGGGAGCAGCCTGTAATAAAAACAACATAAAGGTAATCCTTTATTTAACACTTGAGTTGCTGAGAGACCTCCTAAATCAGAACAGACTTTGTGGTCTCGCAGAGTTTCGTTCAAAGGCTCTGTGATCTGACAAAGTAAAGTGAACCACAGGCCTGGTTTCAATCAGCCTGACATCATGATGAAATGAGAACTGGGCTTTCCATCCAAGCAAAGAATGGAAAACTTCATCCAGGCCAAAACCTCACAGAAACTATAGGGGCATCATCATCAGAGTTACCCCACCAAACACCCCCCCGGTGCATGAGTCAGCACGCTGTGAGCTCTGAGGAAAACACACAACAGATTTTCTGCTAAGTGACATCTTTAGATGGAGCTCACGTTGTTTACCAGCAGAGTCCAACTGGGAACGTTTGAGGATTTGAGGCTAGATTTTGACAAGATTAGTTCAATAATTTAACAATAGAAAGCAGACTGAGTTTTCTTCTTTCTAACAGGAAAATATTAGCAGCCAGAAAGATTTTAACCTGAACGTTTTCTCATGTAGTTTGTGTTTCCATCCTATTTACTCCTAGTCTAGTATACTAGACCTCAGTTCTGCTATACAGTCTGGTTTACCAGGCTAACTTACTCCTGGAGAACACATGGAGTTATTTTGGTGTAGATTAAAGGTTTATCACAGCATTGGATTTAAGTTTTTAATTTAGTTAAGGAACCATCTTTAAAGTGCACAAAAGTCTCAAAACTAGCAGCAGCCATTATGCACTATAGACTCATTCAAACCTTTTATACAATACTGGGTAGCTGTTGCAGTGTTCTCTCTGCAGAATTATTTGCTGCAAACTACTTTTAATAATCTCATCTATAATACTGCATTTTGTGTATGTATCTCAGTTTACATGTGCTGTTATTTATTAGATGTTTATTATTTTATAATTTTTTAGTTTGTTTGCCTTGCTGTTATTTTGCTTCTTGTAAGATGAGCTTACGTTTTTTTTTTTTTTTGAAAGGCACCAGTTTTATTATTATTATAAATCAACTTTTATGGAGTCTGTTAAGAGGTCTGAACCTGTTTCCGTAGTAACTATAAACACAGATCTACAGCCTCATCTTTGTATATTTGTTGTGTTTTTTGTTCAGCGCTGCAGGGATTAATCTAAATGAGGAAACCAAATTTAACACAACACCAGTCGAGAAAGTTTAGAGCATCTCTACAAATAACAGCATCTGGTTTTAATATTTAATAATATCAGTGGTTTTGCCTGCAGTGTCGTCATATTTAACCTGACTTTAGTTAATGTCAACACTTAGATCAGAAACATGCAGTATTTTTTTTTTTATAATTCTTTATTTTACAGTTTTAATATTTACATTGATGGTACACCTCACACGTGCCAGCATGTGCACATTCTTCTCAGAGTTCTCTTATTTAGAGAAAATTATCCATCAATAATTAAAAGGGACACACACAAGAAAACAAAAACAACAAAACGAGATGGGGAGAAAAAAAAGACCCCCAGAGAACCAAGAACAGTAGGGAGTGACCATTTCAAAGAAAAATAAACTAGTCTTATTTGTTGATGGGTATCATAATTTTAGAATTAAGTTGGGCTTTTTAATTTTAATATATGTAGTCCACTTTTTCCAGCGGGCTCGGAGTCGAACATGCAGTATTTTTGATTAATTTAGAGGAATTCCTGTCCTCAGGTTGTTTTACTTTGCTGACGTTCCTAAGCTCTGATCTGACGTAGGTTATCTATGCAGCTCACAGTGGGACTGGGTGTATTTAAAATGAGATTATAACATGTTGTTTACTATATCTATCATAAAGCTCTCATTCTCATTTAGAAAGTTGTTCTTGACCTTCTGCCATCAAATCTACAAACCTATAACCTTCAAATACGAGACTACTGTACATTCACATTTTTGAATGTATCAATACCGAGGGTTAGTACTTTATTATCGTGGAAGACATATAAATACTTTGTTTCTCGTTCTTAGAATTACCTAAAAAAAAAAAAAAAAACCATCAGAATCAGAAGGAATGTGTCACAAAATTGAATTTAAACTCATTTTAAACATTTTAAATGAACATCTGGATGTAAATGTACCAAATTATAATTTCTGCTACTGACTTTGAAGGCTGATTCCTTAAATGTGTTCTGTGTGTTTGTCTTTGTCAGGACTTGTTAAAAAGGATTGAAATCTCAACAGTCTTTTCTGATGCTCCTGATGATTTATTGAGGAGCTAATTTATGGTTATTAAGAGGTTTAGCCAAACAGTTTATTTCAAAAAGACATCAAGACAGAGATGAAGAGGGGTCAACAAGCAAGAGCTGCTGCTCCAGTTTTATTCGGGGGATTAGCTGTTAAAACATTCCCTGTCCAGCTCAGAGGTTGAGTTTGAAACCTACAGGACACACAATACTAGCGAAAATGTCCTGGAGGCAGGAGGACATTTTTAAAAAAAGCTTTAAAATATTGGAAGATAATTATTTAAGTCCTAAAGGGAAATCAGTGGGACATGAAGCCACCTGGAAACAATATAACCACAAACAACACAGAGATTAACACTAAGTAATTCCTCTATGTAGGAGTCTAATAAGATTTATGTAATTTAATTATGAAAACTATGCTCATGTGGCATTAGTCAATTTTTTCTACTCTGCAGAATATATTTCACCTTCGCATTTTCAGAGTTTTGTGTGTAAAAAACTCCTCAGTCTGTCTGATAAAAGTCAACAATAATCAACTAAAACCTGACACATGTAGAGGTGACGATCACTTACGCCAGGCTGGGCGAGCCTCTTGATGTCCTCCGCCTCAGTATCAGTGATGATGTCATGGTAGAGCACCACATACGGCTGCAGGCTCAGCACCTCCCGTCTTACAGGTCGCAGCAGCAGAAACGGATTGCCGTTGGTGAAAAAGTCACAGAAAAGTCTGGAGTTTGTGAAATGCTTCGGCTGTTGGGAGAAACAAACATCTGAAGTCCATTAACAAGATCAAACAGAGGTTATGTTTATTGTTCCTTCACATGAAATCACCACAAGATGAATTCATAAAGTCAGAAACTGATTTTAAATGGTTTTAAACTCTATTTTAATCATGCGAGGTCTCACTCACTGGATGCCAATTTTTGAAACAATTCTGCCAGCTTGCCTCAGATTTTTATCATTTTCAAAATATTCTGGGAGGAGATTGCAGCTTTCTGAGGTGTTTTATGTTTGGAAAAAAATAGATTACATGATCAGGAACTTGATTCTTTTAATGGATAGTTATAAAAATCTAAAGATTATATATTACATTATTTACTCCCTTATTTAAAAAGACACCTGAACTTAACACGTTTTTCACTCGTGAGCCCATGTGGAAAAACATATGACCACATGAACATGTTATGTTTCAAAAACACATGGAAACATGGGCAGAACACGTGTTTTACGTGTTAGAGTGTGAATGGTTGAAGGACTGATGTGTTGTAAATCACTTTGGGGAGTGTAGAACTCTAAGTACAGGCCATTTACCAATTATCATTTACCATTTTCCCCATGAAGTTCCAATGTTTTGTTCCAAATTCACTTAGAAGCATGTGGAAAACATGTTTTTGTTTTTCGTGTAGTTCACATACGTATGTCACGTGCATGTCACGTGCATGTCACGTGTGATTTTCAAGTGTTTTTTCTGTAAGGAATTCTCACAGGAACACTTTTGTAAGTTTAGCTACATTTCTACGTTTTTCTGCAGACGCTCTGTTTTTTAACCCTTAGCTTGATGACAAAACAGACGGAGAACAAAGAAAGAAGAATCAGTTTCTCATGACAGGAAAACTAAATGGTGATGACAGTATACTGTATTTTCTGGTGTGCACCAAATAGTAATTCATACACACACACACACACACACACACACACAAATTGAATTTTTGTTAATCCGATATTGAATCATCATCTGTGTAACACTAAAGCTAGGGCCAGCGACAACATTAAAGTGCGTCACATGTTCAGAATCCTTCATTTTGATGAATACCTGAGAGCCTCGTGTCCGACACAGTCTCTCATAAACTTCACGTGTCCTTAAATAAGTGGAGGTGGGTCTCTTTAACCCATCACTGCCTGGTGGACCTGCAGCAACCAGCAGTTTCTCATATTTCTCAACATTCTGCAGGACTCGTCCATTCAGTGGATCTGACAGCAAACGACAGAATCACAGTCCAGTTATAGTCTTCACTGGGGCAAAATAGAAGCATGTATTAGAATGAAGTCAAGAGGATTTAACGGCTTACCGTGATGCAACAACTCATGAGACAGACTCAACGCATAGGAGACGTTTCCTGTCTGGATGAAAGAGAGCGATTTACAGTCAGTAAAACCTCTAAAATGTGTTTCTAAATGATGTCTGATTTACTTTGAAGTGGGAGAAGGCCAGGTGGTCCAGAGCGTCTTCTAAAGTCCCTTCATTCTCCGGGCTCCACTGTCCTCCTGCTGCTCTGAAGAGACGCACCGACTCCTCCAACCACTGCACCGAGTGATAGTAGTCCTCCTGCTCATAGGCCACCTGGAAACCACAAAACGTGGTTATGTTTACTCTTAATGCTGTTTCTGGCAGCCAAGGTATTCTGGAATTCTCTTCAATAGCATTCAGGTCATGTGACCAACAGACTCAAAATCAATTCCTAACTGTGTTCCTAAACTGGACTAATGAGACACTGCAGTTTTTTTAAAACCATATTTCATAGACTTTCATATTTATTATTAATATTTTTATTAATATTTTTGGAATTTTCTTCAGTAGCTTCCAGGTCATGTGCCCAACAGACTCAAAATTCTTTTCCAAATATGTTCTTGAACTGGAATATGAGACACAGCAGTTTTTAGCACATTTCATAGAATTTCTTTTTTTTTTTTCTCCATAAATTTTTAATGGAAAATTATGGAATTCTGTTCAATAGCTTGTGACCTGTGACCAAGAGGCTCAAAACAATATCTACTTTTGTTCCCACTAGGCTGGTCAAATAAGGCACACCACTTTTTAACTCTGTTTCTCCTGTTTTAATCAAAAACAGCCCATTGGATGAGAAGAGAAGCATCAAAAAGTTCCAGTTCCCTTTTATTATGAACCCACTTAGATTGCTGTGCCCTGGATGAATCCAGAACATCCCACAAAGCAAGATACTAAAACACCAAAACACACACACACTATAATCTGGGAACCAATAAAACTTTTTAAAGATTTACATGCACGAAGGAGACGGTTTCAAATGAGCAGTTTGACCTAAACTTCAACAATAAAGCTGCTACAGAGTTCTGTTCCCAAACCGTGCTGCTTCTGATCAGAGCCACATCCTAACATCAGTCTGTTCTGTTACTGATAATCTCAGCCTTTGTTAAGGCGAAGCCTCTATTTTCCTCCTCTCTCTGCAGCGTGAGATAATGTCTTTTCCATGAAACAGCATCCCACACAGTGCCCTGCCCTTACACATCACCACCGAGCAAATACAGAGGCATTTATTATGTGGGAACTTTTTCCCCTTTTCTTACTTATTCATCCTCACATGAAGAAGAAAAGATGATTCAGCATGAGATGGGAAGAATCCCAGTTTTTCCATGCTGTCTGTCTGGATTCCCACCACACAGTGACTGAGAAGTCTGGAATTAAACTATTCAAGACGTGAGGAATGGGAAAGGACTCATGGAGGGTGATTTCACAGAGGCATCTCTCAAATAGCTCAACGTTTTTCTTCTTGCATGAGAGGTTTTAGCTCATGTTCCCTAGAAAGTTTTAAGATGTGTTTGAACTGAATGTTTCGGATATACTTCATTTTAGTAAAATCAAAATGGAATAAAAAGCATAAAAAGCTTCTCAGCTGTTTGTTGTTCAACCTAGTTATAAAAACTGTGGCTCAAAGGAACTTTTCCATTTTCTGCTCCTGATAGAACTGAAGCTTGATTTGAAAGCTATGTTGAGAAGACTGCAAGTCTTGAAGTAAGAAGTCTGGGACGGACTGGTGACCTGACCAGGATGTTCTCCGTCTCTCGTGACTGGTGGAGATAAACAGCAGCTCCCCGCCTCCATAATGAAGCAGTTCAGAAAATGGATGGATGGATAAAAGTAAGAAGTCTGGAGGAGTAAAACGAACCAGCTCAGGGGACCAAGGAAGGGATGTGCTCATGAATGAAGAGGTTAACGCCCAGTTTGAGACTTAAGACAACTATAGACCTGCTCTTCCAGCACTTATTCAGAGAAACGTATCTGTTTTTTAATTGTTTGACCTCCAACAACGGTGACTTTATAGGAGGGAGATGGAGGAGGCTGCTGATTGCTGTGAGGAGACAACATAAGCATCTGTGTGGCAAAGAGGAAGGAGTTAGTGTTGGAAATCTGAAGGATAATCTACCAGATGATTCATCCTCCTTCCCTCAGGCAGAAGACTGAGCAGCCGACAACAAGGCTGATGAACATCTTCTGAATCGTTGTTAACTACAATAAATGAGTCTGGATGTCTTTAACTATTTAGATTATTAAATCCGTACTACTTTTTTGTCTGAGACATGTTTTTTAATTAAATGACTGAAAATGAGTCCAAAGAACTGAAAGGGTTGCTCTTGTGATCGTTCAAATCTTAGTTTCTTTTTCTTCAATCTTAAATTTGATTTATCAAAGCTCTTGGTTTCCATTTTAGCTGTTTCCTCTTGTTTTTAGAGAAACGTTCTTGATTTGATTTGGTCCCGTAGGCTCTTTGACAGCTTGGTGAAACTAATCTCAGAGGTAAATCCGTGATGTTTGCAGAAATGTGTACTGAGAGAAATAAAGATGAAAATAAACATTTAAAATAACCATGTTCTTACAGACAAGATGACTAAATTCCTACCTTTATGTAAATAAATGCACTCTCTCACTGATGCATTATTAGTTAAAAAAACAGACAGCTTTACAGTAAAAGCATAAAATCCAAATGAATTCACCTTCCCAACCAGAAAGCAGTCATCTCCAGACAGCGAGACAGACACTGCAGGCAGGTAAACGTCCATCGCCTCCCCGTCAGCGACTCTCTGGAATCGACCTCTTACAAGACCTGAGACCTGGAGCGCGTACACATCCTGCAGCCTCATCAGGCCCCTCGCAGCACCCTGCAGGTCTTCCACTTCGGGCAGATCGGCCTCCTCCTCCTCGTAGCCTGACCTGAGGGCTGGACAGCAGAAGGTCAAAGGGTGAACTTGGCGGTGACCGGCTGTGTGTGATTGTGGGAAGAATCAACCTTGTGTGTTTTCCTGAGCTTCGTTGCTGTACACGACGTTCGGCCACTCTGAATGCAGCCGCTTGATGAGGGCGAAGGCCACCAGGGGGTTTGTTAACGCAGCTGCAGAACCTCTGTACAGCTGTGAGTGCAGGTCGGCGACTTTGGTATAAAAACTGTGTGAAAGATCAGATACTGGTTTCAGAAAGGTACTGATGTCACCTTCATCAAGCTGGAACCTAAAACCTGGAATTTTATATACAGATTAGAATCAACTGTTTTCAGGAACAAACATGAAATAAAACTCAAAGTGAGAAGAGATTCAAAAAGCCCTAACTGAAAAACAACCCACTGAATATGATAACAAATTTTATTTAAACTATTCAGTCACTCTATCCTACTGTTAGACAATGACGTTTCATGTTTTTCTTAACAGTTTCTAGCTCAGACAACAACCTGTGACTCACTGAAAAAAGGTCTGCGACCCACTTTTGGGTCACGACCCACCAGTTGAGGATCACTGCTTCACAGAGCACTTACTGTGAACATTCCTTACTTTAGAGTATCATTAGAGGATATCACAGGACTGTTTTCCTTTTGTGACATGGTTTTTATTTTTTATTTTCAGGTAGTAACATGCTTTTAAAAAGTATCTGAAAATAGAAGAAAAATATTAATAAATAGAACATTTGTCCTATGAAAGTTACCAAATAGGATCATTTGCCCAGTAAAGGGTTAATGATAGTGTCCAGCAGTAGACCAGGAGTCAGAAGGACAGCAAAGAAGTGACTTCTCTTAAGAAAACCATCAGGACAGGTTCATGATCTGATAAAGATACAGGGACGATAAGGACTGGAGGAAAGTCATTTTCTCTAAAGAATCCTCTTTCTGATTGTTTGGGGCATCCAGGACAAATGGTAAGCTGAGCACTCCTGTCAGTCCAGTCATGCCAACAGATCCTGAGGAGGAGTGAAGTCCCTCAGAGAATAGCCTAAAATAAAGAATGGTACTTAAACATCCTCCGAGAGGAACTCCTCGAACACACTGTCAGAAATAAAGGACAAGAATTGTACCTTTTTTTGTCACTGGGGTGGTACCCTCAAAAGTACAGCTTTGTACCTTTAACTGGGGGTTATATCCTAAAGGGAACAAATATGTACCATTTAGGGTACATATTTATACTCCGTAGGGTACATATGTGTCCCCTAAGGGGTACAAATTTGTACCCTAAGGTACAGATGTGACTAGTAAAAGGTACAAACTACAAAGGTAAAAATTTGTACCCCCAGTTAAGGGTAAAAATGTTACCCTCAAAAAGTACAATTTTGTACTTTAACTGGGGGTACAAATTTTTACCCTTGTAGTTTGTACCTTTTACTAGTCAAACATGTACCTTAGGGTACAAATTTGTTCCCCTAAAGGGTACAGATATGTATCCTAAAGGGTACATATTTGTACCCCTTAGGATACAAACCTGCAGTTAAAGGTACAAAACTGTACTTTTGGGGGTATCTGCATCCATGAACAGTTTGGTCATGAAAATGCATTTTCTGCCTGATGGAGCATCGTGCTATAAGGCTGAAGTCAGAACTAGGTTGCTTGAGGAACAAAACCTCAACATTTTGGATCCATGTCCAGGAAATTCCCTCTAGATTCATGTTGACAACTTGTGCTCAGTCCTCGAGAGGAAAAAGGAAAAACACAAATTCTGACAAACTCCAAGACAAAAATGCAAGAACGAGATGCCATCACTGAGAATTTAAACCAGAAGCTGATTGTCAGCAGGTGGACTGCAGAGATCCAGGAAATAAGATAAGAATCAACACTGTAAATATTAACTCTTTGCACATAATAGTGAGTAAAAACCTTTGAAAATATATACTAAATGCGTCAGTACAACATCATAAATGTCAAAAAATAACACTGCAACAAACTAGACTCCAGTCTCACCGCCTCATGTCCTCCAGTCTCTCAGATTCCTGATCGATATAAGTCCTCAGGTGATCGATCAGTTTCCGTTCGATCCTGATCGCCTGCTTCACATTTTGTAGCGACGTGTAGATTTCTCCTGCAGCCTGATGGATCAGACAAACGATCACAAAACCCCAGAGACGAGAGGAAAACTTCATCTCCAAAAATAAACTTCTTCTTTAATCAGTTTTCCTCCTGAGGTCCTCCGAGGATCCGCAGGGTCTGATCCAGACTCTGCTTCAACTGGTCCGAGATCAGCTGCATCCTGAGTTCATTCAGGACAATTAGTCCGCCATCATTCAACCTACCTAATAACGGAATTAAACGAGTTTTTATATTGTTTTATGTTAAACTATTAGTTATTTAGTTTTAGACAGAGATAAAACCACCGCAGGATATAAACTTTATTATTTCTGCTCCACGTTAAAACACATTAAATGGGAAGAGAATGAGGAAAAAAACGGACGTGTTGTTCACTGGTGAAGCTGCAGCGACATCTACAGGCGAAGCTTGAAAACAGCAACCAACCTGCACTTTCTGTCTCCTCCTCCAGAGAGCCTAAAGAGGCTTCATTCTGCCTAAATTAGACTTGTCTTTATCACTTAATGGCTTGATTTTGATGTAAAAAATTAAAATATTTTTAAAAAAATTTTTTGAAGGGAAAAAACTAACAATTGTCATTTTGAGCTATTCAATATCGAAAAACAATGCTCGTTTTTTATGTTTATGAGGTAATATAACTTAAAATAGCTATAGAACATAAACATTTAACACTAAAAGAAAAAACTCGGGCCTCAGGAGTGTATAATGGAAATTGTGGTTTTGTAGTGAAATTTGAAAAAGTACACAAAAACAATACGGAAAATAATAAGTAAACAAAATATAAGCTGTAAAAATATATAATATAATATAATATAATATAATAATATAATCTTTATTATCGCCTGTGGGGGCAATTGGTTTCAACCAGTAATGATAAAAGTGATAACATAAAAACAACATTCATACATTAAAATAGATCATTTAAAAGTTTTAAAACTGCAGGGATAAAAGAGTCTCTGTCTGTTGGTCCTGACCCTTGGTAACTATCTGCGGCCAGATGGTAGCAACCTAAAGTCACTGTGCAGAGGGTGAGAGGGATCCACCAGGATCAGTCTGGCCTTCTTCACTGACCTGGCTTTGTGCACATCAGTGAGGTTAGCGAGGACGGATCCAGCAATTTTGCTGCACGCCCTGACAATTCCTGACAACCTGTTCCTGTTCTTACCAGTTAAAAGTCCAAACCAACAGATACAATTAAAAGTTAGTAAAGACTTGATAAAACAAGAATAAGACATCTGCATAAAAGTAGAATCCACGTTAAAACCACGGAGCGTCCGATAAAAGTTTTCCGTGGTGAGCCTTCTTACAAAGGGAGTCCACGTGGAGTTCAAAGGTCAGCCTGTCATCAATAACAGTCCCCAGGTATTTATACTGATTTACTGATTATCATAATATAATATAACAACATATTTAATATTTACAATATAATCGAGACAGTAATAATCTATATGAGCCTGAACTGTTATAGCAGCCCACAGGAATAAATATTTTATTAGTTTTAATTAATACATTTTTATGTGTTTTATATTAGCAATAAATGTAAATTAAATAAATAAATATATAAAAAAGTTCAAAAAGAAGCATTTTTAAAACCTCAGGATTTATCTGTAGAAACTGTCTTCTAACACCACGGGGTTATGGGGTTTGAAAAAATGAGAATCATTAAAATAAAAATAATTTTATTACAATCAATCAATCAATCAATCAATCAATCAATCAATCAATCAATCAATCAATCAATCAATCAATCAATCAATCAATCAATCACTTTATTTATTACAGTAGGGCCATTTATTTTGCAGCTTCTGGTCTCACAGTGACTCAAAGATAAAAAAAAACAACGCAGCACGTTATGGTTAATTACCATCCTGTGTGTTCCTGTGGGAATTTTATTAGAATAATTAAGAGCACAATATTTACTGCTGTATAGTGAAGTGTGCACTTGATATTCTCATTAAGACCTATTGATGTCATGTGTTTGAGGCAATTTTACCACCTAAATATTTATTGCGTGTTCCAGAAAACATATTTTTTACCATCATATGAATCATATTCACAATAAACCCAACATCTAGAGTTTTACAGGCATCAAACACGACTATACTCGTTTTCAGAAGACAGCTTTGCATCCAGAATTCACTTAAATTTACTGGGTCAGGAAAAGAACATGTTTTAACATTTTAGAAATAATTTCTTTTTTTCTTCAAAAAGGGAGGCGAAATGATTAGGATTTACTTTCTTGCAGGTTTTCACACATCGTCAGCTCAAATGTTCCCTTACAAAGTGGAACAATGAGTCTCAGTTCACCTCAGTGTCACTCACACACAGTTGAGCAACTTCCTCAGTGTTTGCACAGCTTCTGTCTGGTTTATGTTTAACAGACAGACTTGTAAAAGCTGTCGATCTGTCTGCAGCAGCGGTGTGTCTGTGTGCACGAAACAAAGAGGTCACAGCTTCCTTCAGAGGGAACAAAAGGTTAAAATACGAAGGGTTTTCTGTCATTTACTCCTCAGTTTTAAAAGCTTCATGTATTAAAAGCTTCGATGTGACATAATTATAGTATGTAAAAATGTAAAATATTAGTGTTTTAAGTGTTTTAAATGGGTTTATCATAAACAAGTTAGATAAAGTTCTACGATCTACTTTCACAGACAAAATATGACAGATTTTTTAAAAATCCCACCTGGTTCCATAAAGAAAAACAAAAACACCAATAAAGTGTTTCTAGTGTTTGTTGTATAAATTAAAAAGTGAGTCTCCAACAGTGTTTCAGCCTGATTCAATGGACTAAATCAGAGAACAGCTCTCTTCTACCTTGGAAGGTATTTTTTTAACTGTGAAAAATCAGTGTCCATATTATGTTGAAACATTTTATTCTCTGGATTAGATGTCTGTGTGATTCTCTTATCCAAAACGAAACATTTACAGCAAATCCAGTCAATCCAAGCTTTCTTTAGTTTTCTTTGTGTGAAACGTGTGAAGATACATTTACCCTCATTTATAAACTTTGTGTGAAATTTAGTACAGACTAACGGCCTGTGGATTGATGAGAAAACGTCGTGTTCAATGGCAACTGTGAATCTCCCAAATCAAATAAAAGAAAAAGGCACCAAAACATTTAGATAATATCTTCCACATTTAAATTAAAGGCTGCTCACACACACACACATACAATTCTTCTAATTGTAATTCCTAATTCTAAGAATGTGACTAATGTCCAGTTTTTGCATTTTATTTACCAGTTCCATCATAAAGTAGCAGATCTGACAGTTAATGAACTTTTTTGTATGAAAGTTTTCAGTTTTCCACATTTTCTCTCCATCTCTGTCGTACATGAAACGTTGCATTTGTCTGTGTTCAAATGGATATTTCTAAACAAACACAAGTGAGTGTGAACACGTGCACAGGGGGCTGTTTAAACATTACAAAAACATCCTGTCACATTGATTGCTTTTTGAGCAGCAGCTGAATCTGTTCCTGATGTGCTTCCTGAGACTCTGGTCTCTGAAGCCGTAGATCAGCGGGCTCAGGAAGCGCGGGAAGAGCATGAAGCAGAAGTAATTGAAAAAGGCGATGTCCTCCGGCAGCCAGTTCGTGGTCTTGACTAAGAGGGTTCCAGTGAAGGCGTTAGTGAAGGACAACATGCACAGCAGCAGCTGGAGGCCGTGCAGCAGCACGGTGTGCATGGCTTTCCTCACGGACGCTCCGTCCTGCTGCAGCTTCCTGGTTTCCATCAAAATTCTCACGTAGGTGAAGAGGATGATGACTGCCACCACTGCAAAGAACAGCACACTCATAGCAACTCTGACGAGTCCCTGCACTGGGGATGTGTTGACAGTTACAGCCTTGCAAAGCACTTGGGAGAGGATGTTTGCAGGATTCTGTCTCCCGATAAAAAACTCAATGATAGGGTAAGTGAAGCTGATGAGCCAGAGACACAGAATAATGATCCAGATACGGTCTGAGCGCCAGAAGGTCGGGCGCTGCAGGGGATAGAGAATGGCAACGTAACGCTCCAGACACATCGCAGCCAGGATCAGATTTGTGTTCTGGAAAGTGCCAGTGGACACAAAGAGCAAAGGAACACAGAGCAAAAGAGCAAATCTGACCTCACCCATGGCACAAAGGAAGAGCAGCACAGAGGACAGGATCTGCAGGGTGTCGTTGATCAGCATGTGTGCAAACAGGATGTAACGGGGAGTGTCCAAAAACTGCCTGTGAGAGGAGAAGATGTGCAGCATGACAGCGATGCAGCAGAGGAAGATGCAGAAGAGGGGGATGACCACACACACCTTGATGATCACTGAAGTCTTTTGTGAAGTTGTATTCAAAGAAAACTCTGTCAGATTCTGCATTTTGCTGCGCTGGACTTGAACACACCTGTTCAAAAAAAACAAACAAAAAAAAAAACAACTCAGAGAATAAGAATCCAAAAACTAGCAAGACAGTAAAAATTAAACGAGTTAAAACATGAACAGAACAATGTAAGACTTCACCGGACATGTCCTTCATCAGTCAGGAGCTCAGATGTCTCTTCTTCTCACCATGAAACATGTTGCTCATGAGAACCTTGTCAGAAACTCTCTCCTCTTTATCTGATGTGTCTGGTGACATTTCTATACGTCGAAGCCTCCAGAGACCCTTCACAGTCATCGTGAAGTGTCAGGATTCTCATTAGCAGCAGATTTCAGCAGAGAGAAAAGAAAAAAAAGAAAAGAATAAAAAGCGTTCGGAAATTCAAAAACTGCAAAGAGAACATATAAAATCAAGCAATGCTTTATATGTGAAATTCCATGTGTTGGTAAATCCCTAAATGTGTTTATTTTAATAGAATAAGTTCAACAACATCGCCACTAATTGGCTAACTGTTAAAAATCACCAACTGTGCAGGGAGGGAGAAATGAAATGAAGCAGATTCTAGTTCCTGCAATCCAAAGAGCCCTGTAAGAAATGTGACTGAACAGTTTTCCATTCAGAGGGGGGCATGGGGGGGGGGGGGG
>SSNR01000003.1:3811699-3823659 GCA_006937965.1 Callopanchax toddi | reverse complement strand
GGGGGGGGGGGGGGGGGGGGGGGGGGGGCATTTTGATTACAGGCGATACTCTGATTCTGCTGAGTCGACACTTTCTGAGAGCTGAGTCGCTTGTTCCAGCTGCGTCTCTTACGGGGAACGCTGAGAACCGTTTAGCAACACGAACCCTTTTAGACTTATTTCTTTGATTTGTGGAAGTGAGAGAGTCTCAGGGTCACAGAGGTCAAGTTCACACATGTCTGGTTACGTTCAGAAAGTGGGGCCATTTTCTTTTATTCTTCTAAATGAATTACTAAATAAATACTGGGAAAAAAAGCATTTATAACGAAATAAAAAAATCAGTTTACATAGAGGGCAAAGGCTTAACTGCAGCCCTGTTACCTGCTTCCTAACCTTTAAATAATCATTTCAATGGATGTCACACAGAACAGTGATGATCCAGATCCTGTAGATTGCTTTAAAAAACATTAGGCCTTCAGACCACAGAGAGGACATGACAGAAGGGAGACAATGACATCATAAGATAAGCTGTGAAAGACTCACTGATCTATGGTCCACACACCTCTCACACTGGATTGTAAACATATAAGATTCTTTATCGTCATACCAGATTGCTTTCACAGAATGTGATACAAAATTATGCTTCAAGGTTCATCCATCCAGTTTCTGAACTGCTTTATCCTCCACTGAGGGTCACGGGGAGCTGGTGTCTAATCTAGCAGTCACAGGGCGAGAGGAACATCCTGGACAGACCGCCAGTCCATCGTAGGGCGTGTCAAGGTCCAAAGGGTCAATAATAAACAAACTGGAAAAGAAGCCATGAAAACAGAACTAAGAACAACACAAAAGAGTAAATAAAGTAAAAAATTAGTACAATGAGAGGTTCTGCTTTTTAACAAGGAGAATAAGATGCTTTATGAGACTCGGTCATGTTATCTTTTCACTACTTTCCCTCCTTTCTTATTTCTTTAGATGTCATCCCATTACATTTCTGTTTATTTTCCCCCAAACTTATTTGCAACCGTCAACTTTCTTTCTTTCTTTAAGTTGATTTTACTCAACTTAGCCTCCTATACATGATAACTAAACAAATTATTCCTCAAAATGTTATTTTCTGATGTGTTTTGTTCATTAGAGAACGGCACAAAAACCCTTCATATCAGAGTTTAAACAACTAATCTAGACATCTAAAGGCTGAACGCCTGTTTATTTTCATTTGTAGTACCAGTCTAGCTCCACCCCCACATGTTTTTATAGGTGAAAGATTAAAGTACTCTGAGCCAGAAACTGTTGATGATTTTTTAATACAATTCTACCTTAGCTGTTAGAATATTCCTGTCTCATAAGTTTATAACATTAAAATAATACATTATTTCTTTTCGATCATCAGATCACTGAAAAAGTACATTTCTCTCAATAAACCTGTAATATATGCACTGATAGATGAACTGATGGTAAAAAGGAAGCTCAGAGTTGCAGAAAACTTTGGATTCTGACAGATTAATAATAATAATAATAATCAAATTTAGACCTCTACATTTTAAAGACACATGTTGGTCAAACGTTTTCAGGGTTAGAACAGAGCGTTGTTTCTTGATTGTTATTGCTCTTATATTAAATGTGCACGTTGGCGTTTGGGATTAAAAGTGAAGGACATGTAGAAATGTTACAAACCATATATTTTGAGGCGTATTGAACAGTTTCAAACCTTGGCTTTTAAAGCTTTAGCTCAAACAAACTGGTGATTTGTCAAACCAAATATTCTGTAAGTGCTGCGACCCGGACTTTTGAATTTGCACTTGAATGGCTGGATGAATGTTTTTAAAGATCAGAGCAAAAGTTAAAAACAGCCTGAAAACACTGATGTGACATAAACAGGTGGGACATCTGATGCATTATCTATTTTGACGACGTTCCAGTGTCACCCTCTTACACAACAACACAGAGGTCAGTGATCTGCTGGTGTGTCTGAAGCTGATGTCTGATCTGCTTTAATTAACGTGCAGCTCCATAGTTTATTGTTCTACTTATACATCCAGCACAGATTCAGAGCAGATCCTGATGAGTCTGAGCAGAGGAGCTGATTCTTACTGTCGTGCTCCTGAGCTCTGTTGTGTAACCTGAAGCTCTCGTGTTTGTCAAACAAATCGGGTCCCAGCGAGTCTCCTCAGGACTTTACGTAGGTTCTGCGTCAGCAATCGGGACGGCAAAGGGCTGGACCTGGATCTGTCCAAAACTCCACCAAATGCAAACAACACAACTAACCTTTTAATGGCTGTTAGACAGAATAAATGTTTCTGAAACATTAAACTAAATGTAAAGGACATTTTTACTGCAAAAGAAGAAGGAGAAGGTTCAAAAGAGACAGATTTAAAATCCAGATCATGCCTTGTATCAGGTTACCCCGCACTTATTTAAAAACCTAAAGATTGCACTTATTCAGTTCAATGACAATTTAAGAAAATGGTTTTGAAGCCTAAATCAGAAATGTGCAACCTCTAGATAAATATTTCCCTTCTCAGCTAATGCAGGTTTAACTTGACTAAAAATAATCCTGCATCTGAGCCTTAAGCGAATCTAAAATACTACTAAAAGATACTACTGATACTACTAATGATACTACAATGACTAATGATCTGCAAAATTACCAAAAATAAT
Source organism: Callopanchax toddi (assembly GCA_006937965.1). Taxonomy (NCBI): domain Eukaryota; kingdom Metazoa; phylum Chordata; class Actinopteri; order Cyprinodontiformes; family Nothobranchiidae; genus Callopanchax; species Callopanchax toddi. Next base: position 3,821,022 of record SSNR01000003.1, on the reverse strand, counting down.
TGCCTCACAAATTAAACAGCTAAAGTAAATATCCATCCATCTTCTGTAGCCGCTTATTCCTCCACAGGGGGTCGCGGGAGAGCTGGTGCCTATCTCCAGCGGTCAAGGGGCGAGAGGCGGGGGACACCCTGGATGGGTCGCCAGTCCATCGCAGGGCCACACAGAGATGAACGAGACAAACAACCACACACCCACTCACACCTAAGGACAATTTACCAGCCCAATTAGCCTGACAGTCATGTCTTTGGACTGTGGGAGGAAACTGGAGTACCCGGAGGAAACCCACGCATGCACGGGGAGAACATGCAAACTCCACGCAGAGAGGCCGCAGAGCCGGGACGCGAACCCACGACCTCCTTGCTGCGAGGCAACAGTGCTAACCAACTGCGCCACCATGCAGCTGCTAAAGTAAATATGTTTTATAAAACTATAGTAAGTATGTTTTATGTTTAGTTTCCAAATAAATGAAAACTAAGCATTAAAATATTTAGTTATTGTGAAGCAAAATCCTCAGGGTTGGGGTAGAGGTCCTGCCTCAAGTGGAGGAGTTTAAGTGTCTCGGGGTCTCGGTTACGAGTGAGGGAAGGATGGAGCGGGGGACCGACAGGTGGATCAGGGCAGCGTCTGCAGTGACGCTGATCAGGTCTGTTGTGGTGAAGAAGGAGCTGAGCCAGAAAACAAGGCTCTAGATTTAGATTGAAGTTCTCACCCTCTATGGTCATGGGCTTGGAGTAATGACTGAAGGGACAAGATCATGAATACAATCAGCTGAAATGAGTTTCCTCCACAGGGTGGCCGGACTCAGCCTTAGAGATAGGGTGAAGAGATTGGACGTCTGGGAGGGACTCAGAGTAAAATCACTGCTCCTCCACGTCGAGAGGCGTCAGCTGGCCTGCTGGTGGTGCTCAGGGTCAGGTAGTGCCTGGTGTATGGTGGATCCATGTGGCTACAATGTAGCTATCAGTGTAGGCCATTTACCATTTTTAGATCAAGCAGGATGCTCCGTGACGCCTCGCTGAGGCGTGTCCTGCTGGCAGAAGGTCCCCGGGGTCGAATCAGGACACTCTGAAGGAATCATATCCCAAGGCTGGCCTTGAAGAAAAGACAGCTTGGGTTTCCCTGCTAGGTCTGCTGCTCCTGTGACGTGGAACCAGATACGTGGAAGACAACAAGTACAAGTACGACCCTGTTGTTCTGGGGTGGCATGTAGTTCAGTTGGTAGAGTGGCCTTCTAGCAACTGGAGGGTTGCTATTCCATCCCAGCTCCAGCTGGGTTACCTTGTTGTTGTGTTCTTCAAGACACTTCACCAACATTGCCTGCTGGTGGTGATGAGGGCCCAGTGGCGCCACATTGTGTGTGGTTATACAAGCCTCTGACTGTCTGCCCCAGGGCAGCTGTGGCTACAGTGTAGCTCACCGCCATCAGCGTGTGAATGTGTGAGTGAGTGGGTTAATGACTAATGTAGTGTGAAGCGCTTTGGGAGTCCTAGGTCAATACCTTTAGCAGTTATCTGTCTCCTTTGCACTGCCATTTGTTTTATTAATTGTATTTATTGCTGACACATTGTTTAGCTTTAATAATAATAATAACTGCAGATTTGTGCATTTCGTCTTGTATGTACATCTGATAAAAAGAGAAAACTCTTCAAAAGTGGCCTAAATGAACTACAAACCAGAATCGGGTCAGACTCAAACATTAAAGCCCCAAAACAGCAATAAGGGAAGAGAGTGTAGCATCTCTCTAGTAGAGCATCGTTATGGAAGTTAAAAATAGAATTGTAAAAATGGTTAATTTTAATTGTTAAAATAGTTAAAATTGACAGACTGTAAATTTAATGCGCTTGTAGAATGCAATATACCAGCAGCCCCGTATGATAAAATGAACAACACTTAATGAGTAAAATGAATAAAAATCTGAATTAATTCATATAAAATGTGGTAAATCTTGATGTTGTTAGTTTAGGATTAAACTGAGGACATTAGAACATAAACGGATCAAAATGTCTCTTTTTTGTGCTCTAAAGTTCTCCTACTACCTGTTACTGATCACTTATCTCCTGTGTGCACGACCACAGAACAGAGAGTGACAGATATGAGTTTGAAACCTGCACGTATCAGTGGGACATTACAGATAAAACCTAATACGCACATTTGCAGGCAGCGTCAACAGATCAATACCGTTTACGTAATGGACGAGGGGCCGAGGCCTTACAAATACCCAGCAGGACGCACTCACTCTACAGCTTCTTGGCTGAGAACAAGAAACATTTCAGTCAAGCTAACATTTAAGATTTCAGAAAAGGGAAAATCTGCAATCAGATTTTTTTTCAGTTTTTGCAGCAGAGCTATTTATTCTGGAAAAATGCAAGCTGTTCGTCAGTGTTCTGCATGTGCAAGGTGTGCTGCTGGAGGACTGCAGCACAATCAAACAGACGTTTTACTGTTGAGAAGAAGAGTTGCAGCCTGCGTTCGCTACCTCAGGTAAATAAAAATTGTGGTTTAAACCTGATCTTTTTGCTGCTAACTTACATTTTGTACACATACAGATTTACCAGATTAGTGTATTAAAAGCACTGTGTTATTTTTTGTTTTTTTGCAGCAGTTCTGAGACCAGGAGGCCTGGAGTCCAGAAGTCTGGAGATCTGACAAACCTCACACACATGAGCTTAGCCTCTTTAAGTCTTGGACACGGACTTTGGGTGAGTTATCTTTAAGCTAAAACTTTAGCAGCTGCGTCTTTAACAAAGTCTGTTCAATGTGCTCTTAATTATTAAAAATGTGTTTATAACTTTGTTGTTTTTTTATTTTTGCAGCAAGCGGAGGATCTGTCACACAACTCACTGATCAGAAGAGCTGCCTCGGCGCTGACTGACAGCTCCAGTACCTTCCTCTCTCAGGCCACTCTGGCTCTGACGGACGCTCTAACGGACTACTCTAAGGTAGCTTTTTATCTTATGACCAACATGTTACACAGAGTGCATTTATTAGAGAAAAGTGATTCAATAAAATAAACTGTTCCTGACTGTCTTTGCTCTGTTTTCCAACAGGCAGTGCATTCACGCATTACCTTCCAAAGAAAGTACCTGGCCTCCCTGGGGAAGATGAGCCCAGCAGAGGAGGACTCACTGCAGCAGGCGATCGGTGGATGGCGTGCAGAGGTGAGTCTGTGCTTTGCAAAAATTATTAGAAGCATTTTCTAAATAAACTCAACTTTTAGCTTGGCCTTGCAAAAAAAGATGCATAATTTAGTGTCTTGTTTCTGTGTTCTTACAGGCAGCTGAGAGACTGAACGAGTGCAAACGTTATGAATCGACCTGGATCAGTGCCGTCAACCTCTCTAGGATGGCAGCTGAGGCAGCGTACGCATCAGGTGAGCAACATCACAGGTCACATTCATCATCTTAGCCCTGAATGCCATTTTAGTCCAACAAATAGAAGTAGCGATAACATTTTGTTTCTAAAAACGTGCACTTTTACATTTACAGGAGCCCATCAGGCGTCCATCATGGTCCGAACAAACATCCAGGTGGCCCAGGCGCAGGTGGAGGAGGCTCGGAAACTGTCAGCAGAGGCCGATAAGAAACTGGCCGAGACGAAAGTGGACGAGATCCAGAGGATGGCAGAATATACAGCTTTCCTAGAGGACAGTGACGGGCCCGAGGTGCACGAGGCTTATCTACGAGAGGACTGAGATAAACAGCAAAACTCAGTAAACCATGTCAAAGTGCAATTGATTTTCTTTGAACTTTGATCCACTTGCAGAGTTTGTTTTTCCACTTTGAGCTCTGTTTGAAACTCGTAACATCATAAAAAAATGTACAAATTTGTACCTAAAAAAACCAAAAACAAATCTAACTTTCAGAAGGAAATTACCAAGATAGCACTTTAAGATTATTAACCACAAAGATGGTGTCTGTATTTATGTCTGTTTGTTTAATTATTGATTGTCAGCCTGTTAAACTCTGGAGCCTCCAGTAAATACAGAGAGAAGGTTTTCACTGAAGGTTTTAGAAACTGTGATATATTTCATTGTAACAATATTTTATTATTATTATTTTGTGCATCAATATTTTTGTGGTTGTTTAATGGCTCCAAACAACCAAAAATACAATAAAAAGAAACAAAAACTTGAAGAAACCTCTGTATTTTTATCTATGTGGTTATGCTTGTTTAAAAATGCTAATGTCTTAATTTTTCTTGGGATACTTGCAGGCCCAAAAATACATAAAAATCCACGCCGACTCCTGCTACCTGAGTTCAAACAAATCCTGTTTGAATTAACAAAAACAAACAGCTGCAATGTGAGCATTTATTGAAAAAGGATTGACCTCCCAACACCTAACACTTGTTAAAAATGGTTCAAAACAAGCTTCAACTAGGAGACTTGAAGTTATATTAATATGAATGTTCAGCACACCAACCTCACAATAAATCTTTATTTTACCTTTCACAAATAAAATGACAGCGTTTTACAATAAAGATACATAAAACAACAAATGGTGAAAGGGGAATTAGATACATGATGAAAAGGTGACAAAAACACATAATTTAAAGCTTTCTTGTATAAAAAGTCCTCAGCTGCTTTTAAGGGAATCAAAATGCTAATAAAATCTAAGGGATGAAAAACAGTCTGATTAGATGACTTTAGATCACAGGTTGGAATATAGAGCTTAAATATTTCACAACTATACTAAGTCTCTGAAGCTTCACTAAAAATCTATTCTTAAATTGGTCAATAAGAATAATTTGACATTTTAATTCTTTATTATTATTATAATTATTATATTTTTGGGATGAGGTTAGGATGATCAAGGCTTGTTTTTATTGTTTGTTTTTTGTAAAATGTATTGCAATAATCTAAACAAGAGGGAATAACAGCATGTACAATCATTTCTAACACCTGTTTTATTACCAGATTTCTCTTATTTCTTAATGAACTTAAGAGAAAGTTTCAGTCAAAGGAACAAGGAGTGCAGTTGGTATTCATTTAGTTTCATAATATCACAAAATAAAAGAGTTAAGGATCTATTTACAATCACACATTGCAACATAACCAAAAAACAACAAAACAGGTTAAATATGTTGCAATAATATTATATAACTTTTACTATTATTTTATTTCAATATACAAACTATTAAAGCTAAAGTGTAGATTTTTTCTTTTATAATTTAATCTAATCTAATGTTGTAGTTTAATAATTTATTGATTTGTTGTTATTTCCAAAGTTAAACATGGATGTCCATTGAGAAATATATTAGTGCGGATAAAACAAACCCATAAACTTCAGACTGTCCTAAAAACAATAATAATCTAATAGCGACTTTATATTTTACATTTTTTAAAACCTGTTTCATAAATGAATATCTTCCAATGCAGTTTGGTGAAATACGAACGAATTATAACAGGAAGTAAGTTCATTTGTTTTCAAATACATTTCAGATCATGTTTCTTGTAAATGAGCTAAAACAGGTGTAGTTCCTCAAGGCAAGAAAAAAGGTTTCGTCCCTGAGGCCATAAATGAGAGGACTCAGACACTTTGGAGCGACGTTAAACATTACGTAGTTAAAGTACCTGACATTGACAAATATATTAAAATCAATCTGCAGCACAGCAGCTTCGATGAAGGGGCACAGCAGCTGGATGAGGCAGAGCAGCAGCTGGAAGGCATGAAGGACCACCGTTCTGAGTCCTTTCTGTGTCGACTGCTTGTTCTCCCCAGATGCAGCTTTGGCCACCTTCATGATCCTCTCGTAGGAGAAAACGATGACAATGCACATGATTAGGAAGTAAAACTGACAAACAGCAGACCTGAGATGTTGCTGCCACGTGTGAAGGAGGAACATTTCCACAGAGCATATTAACCTTTGCTTGTATAAACCAGGAGAAGCTGATGCAAAGAATGTGAAGAGGATGACCATGCAGGGAACAGAGCTGACTGCATGAATGATGAGGATGGAGTGCACGGTGTAGCGTGTGGAGCACAGCTCTGCATGACGCAGAGGCATGCAGATAGCCACGTACCGCTCCAGAGTCATCGCTGTCAGAGTGACCGGAGTGACTATAAAATAGAGAAATATAGCAACAGAGATAATAGTGCACAACCAGACCTGCATAGCGAACTGAAAATAGCTTAGGATGAGCAGAATATCAGTCATAAGCAACACCAAACTGTCTGACAGTAACATAACAGCAAACAAAATGTACCGAGCGCTGGTGTGAAAGCACTCCTTCCTAAAAAAGGTGATGATGAGCAACATGTTGACGCACAGAAATACAACCACCAGGATCTGCACAATAATGACCTGCAGGTTGATCTGTCGCAGCAGGAAACCACCAGTCAGCGAGTCGTTCCCCGCCATTTATCTGTTTAGGCAAACAAAAGTAAACCAAGAGTCCACAAAATCATCACCTGTGTCATTATTAAATCAAAAATCTTTCCACACAACACAAAACCCAGTCCAGTAAAGGTTTAGAGCAGAGACAAACGCTTGGCCTTTCTGGGCTTTGAGCAGCCAACAAAGCAGAAAGACTCCTGTTTTAAATATGAAACATCCGAGAGCAGCATCAAATCTAAGTTTGCTCCCCGGTGTCGTCATCGCCACATGCTGTTTGCTTTCCTCGGTTGTCCCTCATGGGAGATAAAAGGAAAAAAACCTCAGAGGTTGCATCAAATATGTCTCAAAATAAGATTTTCATTCAAAACTTTTTTACCTGTTTCCAAGAGAGAATAAACATATGATGATAAATGTAACTCAATCTTATTCTCAATGTGTCAAACTTCGTCTCGTCTTCTTCCGCTTATCCGGGTCCGGGTCGCGGGGGCAGCATCCCAATTAGGGAGTTCCAGACAGTCTTCTCCCCAGCCACTTCTACCAGCTCCTCCGGCAGGATCCCAAGGCGCTCCAGGGCCAAACCAGAGATATATTTTCTCCAGCGTGTCCTGGGTCGACCCGGGGGCCTCCTGCCGGCAGGACATGCCTGAAACACCTCCCTGGGGAGGCGTCCAGGGGGCATCCTAACAAGATGCCCGAACCACCTCAGCTGGCTCCTTTCGACATGGAGGAGCAGCGGTTCTACTCCGAGTCTCTCCCGGATGTTCGAGCTCCTCACCCTATCCCTAAGGCTGAGCCCGGCCACCCTGCGGACAAAACTCATTTCGGCCGCTTGTATCCGCGATCTCGTTCTTTCGGTCATTACCCAAAGCTCATGACCATAGGTGAGGATTGGGAGGTAGATCGACCGGTAAATCGAGAGCCTTGCTTTCCGGCTCAGCTCCTTCTTCACCACAACAGACCGGTTCAGCGTCCGCATCACTGCAGACGCTGCCCCAATCCGCCTGTCGATCTCCCGCTCCCTCCTTCCCTCACTCGTGAACAAGACCCCGAGATACTTGAACTCCTCCACTTGAGGCAGGACCTCTCTCCCGACCTGGAGTTGGCAAGCCACCCTTTTCCGACCAAGAACCATGGCCTCAGACTTGGAGGTGCTGATCCTCATCCCAGCCGCTTCACACTCAGCTGCGAACCTCCCCAGCAAGAGCTGTAGGTCAGAGCCTGATGAAGCTAGGAGGACCACATCATCTGCAAAAAGCAGAGACGAGATTCTCCTGTCACCAAACTCGACACCCTCCACACCACGGCTGCGCCTAGAAATCCTGTCCATAAAGGTTATGAACAGGACCGGTGACAAAGGGCAGCCCTGGCGGAGTCCAACCCTCACTGGGAACAGGTCCGACTTACTGCCAGCTATGCGAACCAAACTCACACTCCTCTGGTACAGGGACTGAATGGCCCTTAACAAAAGACCATCCACCCCGTACTCCTGGAGCGCCCCCCACAGGGTGTCCCTGGGGACACGGTCATAAGCCTTCTCCAAATCCACAAAACACATGTGGATTGGTTGGGCAAACTCCCATGACCCCTCCATCACCCTAGCGAGGGTAAAGAGCTGGTCCACAGTTCCACGACCAGGACGAAAACCACATTGCTCCTCTTCTATCTGAGGTTCAACTATCAACCGGACCCTCCTCTCCAGTACCCTGGAGTAGACCTTTCCAGGGAGGCTGAGGAGTGTGATCCCCCTATAGTTGGAACACACCCTCTGGTCCCCCTTCTTAAAAATGGGAACCACCACCCCGGTCTGCCACTCAGCAGGAACTGCCCCCGATGACCACGCAATGTTGCAGAGACGTGTCAACCACGACAGTCCTACAACATCCATAGCCTTAAGATACCCAGGTCGGATCTCATCCACCCCCGGGGCTCCGCCACTGCGTAGTTTTTTACTACCTCAGCGACTTCTGCCCCAGAGATTGGACAGTCCGTTCCCAGGTCTCCCAGCTCTGGTTCCTCATAGGAATGCGTGTCGGTGGGATTGAGGAGCTCCTCAAAGTATTCCTTCCACCGCCCGACTATAGCCCCAGTTGACGTCAGCAGCTCCCCGTCCCCACTGTAAACAGTGTGAGCGAGTTGCCGCCTTCCTCCCCTGAGGCGCCGGATGGTTTGCCAGAACCTTTTTGGAGCCGACCGATAGTCTTTCTCCATGGTCTCACCAAACTCCTCCCACGCCCGAGATTTTGTCTCGGAAACTGCCACTGCTGCACTCCGCTTGGCCCTCCGATACCTATCTGCTGCCTCTGGAGACCCACAGACCAGCCACGCCCTGTAGGCCTCCTTCTTCAGCCTGACGGCTCCCCTAACCTCTGGTGTCCACCAGCGGGTACGGGGGTTAGCGCCACGATTGGCACCGGCTACCTTGCGACCACAGCTAGCAACAGCCGCCTCAACAATCGCAGAGCGGAACAAGGCCCATTCGGACTCAATGTCCCCCACTGCTCTCGGGACGCGGTCGAAGCTCTGCCGGAGGTGGGAGTTGAAGACCATCTTGACAGGCTCTTCTGCCAGGCGTTCCCAGCAGACCCTCACTATACGTTTGGGTCTACCAGGTCTGCGTAGCATCTTCCCCTGCCATCTGATCCAACTCACCACCAGGTGGTGATCAGTTGACAGCTCCGCTCCTCTCTTCACCCGAGTGTCCAAAACATACGGTCTCAGGTCAGATGATACAACTATAAAGTCAATCATCGACCTGTAACCTAGGCTGCCCTGGTACCAGGTGTACCGGTGGGCATCCTTATGTTTGAACATGGTGTTTGTTATGGCCAAACTGCGACTTGCACAGAAGTCCAAAAACAAAACACCACTCGAGTTCAGATTGGGCGGGCCGTTCCTCCCAATCACGCCCCTCCAGGTCACGCTGTCATTGCCCACGTGAGCATTGAAGTCTCCCAGCAGGACTATGGAGTCCCCAGTAGGAGCGCTAT